>JBAIZZ010000350.1:355743-386403 GCA_037355905.1 Heliconius aoede | reverse complement strand
ACGACCGGTCCCAACGCAACATGATTAAGTGCATCGTTTTCAGTCGACCTCGTCGCCAATCTAATACTTTGAACAATTTCTACCAATTCTATGCAACTTTATAAGTTAAAAACCTACATGTTAATAATGATATCATAAAAGAGTAGTCGAATTAATGTCTGTATAATGACTGTAAAACCGACTGATTGTGGGGTCGATCCCCATCCTCCAGGAGACAAAATATTTATTTAAATGTATATTTCCATTTTTTCGCTCTGGTTTCGTGTCGAGGCGAAGCGCGGCGTTGAGTTCTGCTACTCAATATGCAATGCCTCATTAATTCGGCAGAAAGTGGGGAATTGAGTGTCTTAACACTGGGTTCCCTCTGCTTACTCTGCTGTGTACGGGATACAGCGTGAAGCTGATCAGATCTAAAGAATTTATTGATTGTTTTATTATATTTTATTGAATTCTTGGAAAATCTTCTCTAAAATAAAATTGACATTTAATTTCGAGCGGATTATCCTCATCATTATACAAATATATATATATATGAATGTGCGTGTGTGTGTACACATTCACGTAGTTATACTTTAAAAATTTAGCTAAAGATAAATAAAAGTAGAACCGAGTTAACTCGTTTGCATAGGTACTTCTTCACCATAGCAAAAAAAAAAAGATAAAACGTAGACGATGTAAATGTTTTTAAGGCGGACAGCGTCAGGGCCTTTTATATGATAAGGGTTGTTGGTAGCTTTTTTGCTATTCGTAAAGTACACAAGCCGGTATTTCCGTTATATGTAGCTTCTTTCTACTTTCATAATATATGTACATACTAAGAATGCTTATATGCTTTTGTATGTAACGTTCTTTTTTGGATTACATTGACTTCTATAGTAGTATAACTTGCTTTTACTTGCGGGCTTGCCCTCGTGGGCAAATTGAGTTAACTGAGTCTGAGAGATGTGTATGGCACAACACATTCTAAGTGCCCATAGTGACTATGACCATACGTGTAGAGTAGTACACCCTGGATAAGTGGACCATATATATATAACACATCCACGTTTGCAAAGTCTTGTATTAAAATATTGAATTAATAATAATTAATTAAAATAACAAGATAATAGTTATACCTATAGTTCTATTGCTTCTTAGGGTCCCTTGATTTTAAGAAAAATCCGGCCGTTTACTGCTTCCAATCCCATACCACAGTTTCTCTGGTGTGCAGGTAGTAAAAGAGCTACTCAGTTCTATTTCTTGTCCCTATCTTTTACGCAACGCGTATTCAAATAGTTGAATTTCCACAAGGAGCCTGGTCTCCTACTGCTCTATGGCCGGTAGAGGCAGGGATCTTCCGTAATCACTTTCTAGGAAAAATAAACACACTGGTTTCCCCTTGCCTTCTGTTATAATTCTTTGAGGATAATTTGGATTATCAGGCTTCTGTGTCCCCTTCTGACAGATTGCTCAGAGAAGTTTAAGTGGATATTACGCCACCGATCAGTGGCTAGAGCCTCGTCCGTTACCTAGTAGGGAGTACCGCGAGCAGGTGAGGTTGACATTTGGAGCCGACGAGGTGTAATTGTTATTCTCTCCAAAAAATGTGAAATCTATACATTTGTGGGTAAATACAAAAAAAATAATAGCCTTAAATAGCAAAAAACGTATATTTCTACAATATTAAAGGTATCAAAATAAATGGTTAACATCTACAGTTAGTATTAGTTTAGGAAAAAAATTGATATTAAAGCCGCTAGTTCAAATGAGGTATACGATGAAAATCTGAATTTAATTTCAGAAAAAAGCATGAGACCTCCAGTTTTTGTACAGAACCCTCAGTGGGCAAGTCCGACTCGCTCTTGGCCGGTTTTTTAACATAGAACTTATAAAAAGTAATAAATGGTATTCTACATACACTTTGTCATCTATTCTCATTGTAGTTTAATTTCCAAAAGAAATACAATTTTATTTTAATCGATAACTATTATCGTAGCGCACGTTTTCCTATTATTCAAAATGGAAACATTGGATGTTTACCGAAATTGAGAGTTTTGTTTCCAGTTCTATTTATATTTTTGAATAAAATAATAATAGCTTGAGGTAATTTTTGGGTTTGAAAATCGTAATTTTAATCTTTACTTATCAATAAACTATACTTGAAATTGCTTAATAATCGACTGTAGAAGAATATAACATAAATACATACATATATATATATATATATATATATATATATATATATATATGTATGTGTGTGTGTGTGTGTATTTTTATAGTAATATACAATAGGGGAAAAAAATATTTTCATGATTTACAAACTAAATATAATTTATATGCAAGTAATAAAGCACCATTCGATACATAGTAATATATAATGAAAGCCTCGATAAGATCCCGTACCTATTTCCGAATGCAATCACGTTAACGTGAACGTCAACAATACGTTGCATTAATCGCCTTAAACAGAGTATGCTTCAGTTATCAATATCCGAACTACGATTCCGGATTATATAGACACTGTTTACTGAATCGAAAAACATTTATACATTCATGCTTAGACTACGAGCTCGCCTTAAAATCATATGTTTTCATCTAAATGTATAACGTTAGTGAAGTATTTATATACGAAATTTGGATATTTATATATGAGGCCGGTGTGGCTTACACCCACAAAATATTTATAAGATTACATTATAGAGAAGTTAAGGATAAGATATGTGCATAATATATGTACTCTGATCTTTCGCGCCAAATTTCTATTTTACAATTATATTGCCCTAGCCCGTCCATTTAAATTGTATATAATTTTTTCAATTTTTTCGTAAATGTAATATTAAATATATTTTTTAATAATTATAAAATATTACCTGTTTCTTTCATATTTATATGAAGTTTTTGTGTTAGCTCAACTTTTAAATTAACGTAAATTATTTAATCCAAATTTTTAGTATAAATATGTACAATAAACTATAATCAGATATAACTAAAGTGAAGTGATTCGTACCTTATCGTAAACAGGGAAGAAATTAGCGAGGGTTGTCGTAGGCCATGTGACGCGGCGAAGGCAGGGCGGGCGGGCGTGCAGCGCGGCTACCGACGCGGCACTAGGGCAGCCACGCCGCCCCCGCCTCCGCCCTCGCCGCGAATTCTTCGCTGTGATTAATCGCCTACCCACCTGCGGAGCCTTTGTGTACCGTTAATGTGTTCCTTCTCTAAACAATCTTTAAATAACAACTGATGAATTTATATTTTGTGTGTAACTTCACTCAATGTAGCAATACATTGTTTTTGTAGTTTTGTAAATAAAAATAATTTAATATTATTATAAATTTGTAAAAACTCTATTCTTTATTGCATGTTAAAACATATGAGAAGAACAAAATTTAAAGCCAACTCTTCCAGCCAACTAATGGAAGTGGATGACTGTAAACTGTGTTTTTAACTGGGATTGGACTGGGGAGGACTTCTTTGTATAGGGATAGAGAGTTGGTTCCAAAGTGATGCGGCGTACATAGTGAAGGATTTTTGGAAGAATCTGGTACTGCACGACCGCCTAGAGCGTGACGGACGGGGGAGAATGTTGAAGCGGTAATTAAGGATCTTAAAAAGTAATTTAAGGATGTGCATATCACGGCAAAAAGGGACGAGGAGCCAATTAAGCTGAGCACGAAATTGAGAGATGTGGTCATAGTTACACTGCCCATACACAGAGATATGAACTATTATAAGCTTATAATTATAGTTCATTTCATACAAAATGAGTTCATACAGACATATGGCAATTGGTAAACTTGAAGTTGTCAAGTTTTGTAAGTTCTATTTCTCGTTGACTTCCAATCCTGAAGTTGGTACAACATACTCAATGGCCGAGTCTGCCTCAAGATGACCAGTTTTTTCAGTGGATAATTTTTCAGTGCCATCATGTCAGTACTTAACATACAAAGTATGAGTGCATTCACTATGAATCTATAACTTTATTTTTAATTGCATCAAAAAATTAATAATGATTTTTAACAATCCTTTCAAAAGTATATAAAGTTGACGTTCATAAAAATAGCAATGAATGATGAAAATGAATTGAGTTCAGGAGATACTCGACACTGTTTCATATTGTAGGCTTTACGATCAAGAGTCTTGAGTACTTAAGCTCATAATGAATAAGCTTCAAACATTTTTTTTTAATTTACATTATAATGATCCTTATTTCCTTCTTATAAAATCAACAAGAATTTTTAAATGTACTTTTTAAGAGAATATTACAATTTGAACGCAGCGGACTTAGCAAATGTTTATATGTTTACTATGAAGTATTATTCTTTTCCGAGTGTGGAATTACAATTTGAAAATTATAAAAAAAAAATTAAATGTATAACAAAAATCTAAATTCAACAAGTGGATACATTTTTACTTCAATTATTTTCTAAAATAATTAATTAGTTAATTAATAAGTTAATAAGTTTTCCTGATCTAGTTATAACATAATACCTACATCAAAATACAAAATATTTATTACAAAGATCATCGGAACGGAGCTGAACCAGTTCGCTGACATCTGCGCTTATAAATAATAAAATATGTGAAATGCTCTTGTTAATATAGTAGAGCTCTAATTGGCTACTTGCTTATTTGCCTGTTTGCAATAGAGGTAGGTACGACTACATACACGGAAGATGTTGACGATTAATTATTATAATTTTTGACATCAATAATGAAAATATAGAAATCAGGATTTAGGTATTATTTATACTTTTTTTCAGCTTCACGCTGTATCCCGCATATAGTAGGGTAGACAGCCAAAGGGTGGCAATAGGGACCCGAATATTAAGACACTTCGTTCCCTACTTTCCGTTGAATTCTGGAGGCATTGCGACTTAACGCGTGCGGCGTTAAGTCGCAAATTCACCTCGAAGCTATAGCGAACATATTAAATATTTCATTTTCTCGAGTGGGAACCAAACCCACAGCCTGTCGCGTTTCCAGTCACACGTTTGGCTTCCCTGCACTACGACTGACTTTATTTTATTATTTTACTCTAAATGTTTAATAGTTGATTTCTACTTACGAACTCTTATTAGAACGTGCTTAGTCTCTAGATCACTAATAATATGCCGTTACTCAAATCACAGAAATGAAATGATTTCCAAAATTTTCCTTTAGCAATAGAAAAGTTCTGTATTGTCATTAAGATGGTTGAGGTGGTCGTGGCGCAGTCGCGTATGCCTGTGTGTGTGACTTTGATAATTCTGGGTTCGATTTCCACTAAATTAATTATTCAATAAATTCATTTCCATTCTTCATTTAATTGTCTCTGGTAAAAGCTAAAGCGCGGCGTTCAGAACCGCCACTCAACAC
Organism: Heliconius aoede; assembly: GCA_037355905.1. Classification (NCBI taxonomy): domain Eukaryota; kingdom Metazoa; phylum Arthropoda; class Insecta; order Lepidoptera; family Nymphalidae; genus Heliconius; species Heliconius aoede. The sequence goes on along the minus strand of JBAIZZ010000350.1, from coordinate 381,069 downwards.
GCAATAATTCCAGAATTCGGTGAAAAGTGAGGTGTCTGAGTGTCTTGACACTTGGTTACCTCTGCCTATCTTGCTGTTTGCGGCATACATCGTGAAGCTGTCTCAATAGCCTTAATAGTCTGTAAAATAATTTAACGGTTCTGCTTTTTGTTCTCATATACCTAATGATAAATCTCTATGTATTGTTATGTGACTTTAATGTTTTATTATAGTAAATAATATAAAATTAACTAAAAAGTATTTTGTATCATCGATATTGCCCGTAAGTTTAAAATGCCTCAAAATTCCGAAGATAAGTAACTATTTGGTCAGACAAGCCAAACGGCTGCAGTATTTGATGCAGTTGCTCTGCATTCCGTTTGAGATGTTTATATTCAATTAACAAATGTTAATAATAAAAAAAGGCTTCTAGTAACAATTAAATTGTTTGTAATTTATATTTTTATAAACAATTTAATTCTTATTATAAACTATTTCTTTATTCGTTGATAATTCTGTAAGAATGTTAAAAAATCAGGCATTTAAAAATATTAATTTTCTATAACAAATACATAGTTTTCTTCTACGTAAATAATTAGCATTATTTTGATATATCTCTATATTTATGCTAAAATTTTCAATCAAATCACACCAAATATTATAATTTCCAAAGTTTATATTGTCGAATAATACAACCCAATACTAAGCGAAAGCACAGGTCTGCAAATTGTTCTACGGACGGTATATTTCACAAACGTATCTGTTCAATGGTAAAGTCCAGCTCCTCAGAAAACATCTCTAGACACGCTAATAAGTCTACTGTATTAGAAGGTGACACCGCATAAATCTCACATTGTATAACTTACTATGCGTGATGAGATTAAAATGTTATATACCGAGTGTTTTTTAATATATATTATTCATTTAGATTTAAAAAAAAGTCCCGCTGAGTTTCTTGCGCCAGTTCTTCTCAGGTCTGAGTGAGGCATTAACTTTAGTGAACTGGTGGTTGATTATTTGACGTTCATAAAATGAAGTATGTAACTATTTATTTTGAATAAAATTATTTGACTTTCATATACTATGTAATATATATTATAAAAATACTTGTCGATTTTTCCGTGTTTAATATGCTGTCACTATTAGATACCCCGCCTTATCTTTGCGAAAATTGTAAATATATTCCTGCCATCCAATAGAGTAACAAAATTACACAGAAAATGTGGCATTGAAATAAAGTTATACAATTTAAATATAATCTGCTTTTAAAATTACAAGCACTACACACTTTCCATAACGATTAATGCAATTGAAGCCATCGTTACACCCTACCGGCGTTGTGTTCTGCCACGCAACTCCCTCCAGAATTCGACAGAAAGTGGAGAATGGAGTGTCTTAACACTAGGTTCCCTCTGTCTACCTTGCTGTGTACGGGCACAGCGTGAAGCGGATTTTTTCCTTGTTACACCATAGTACAATTTGAATGGATTGTGCACAAGTATGGGTTTGATTACACTTGATATGTGGAGCACTTGATGATGGAGTAATGAGTAATTATTTTCATTTTTCCACTACGCTAAAACAAAATAGCGTTCAAAATTCCGCCACTCAAAACAAAATGTGAATTGGAGTAAGGGACAATATGCTTCAGCTTCTCTATATGGCGAAAGATAATTTATTTGGTTACCAACATAAAAAATATCTATATAAACAAAGTTAAAAAAAGTAATTATAAATAAATCTAAATATTTAATCCGAACTATTTCTACGATAATAAGGTCAAGGGTTGAAATAAAAGGACAAAATCGGTTTAAGTTATTAATTTATTAGACATTTTAAAAGGCCACAATAGTTTTAGAGTGTAAAATTAAATTATATACAAATGGCGATAATTATAATCAGTTTATCACATTAATAACTAAATAAAAATATTGGTATAATATTGTATCAAAATTGTTGTAATATGAACAAAAATTAAAAGTAAAGCGTTATTCTTAAATGACTCTTGACTAAAATAGTTAAAAACATACATTATATATATTTGTTTAAAATACACCAAATGACATTTATTTAATAAAAATTTATATCGTAATAAATAATATGCTTATGAAGTATCATTAGTGATGGCACTAACATTACAATATTATAAGGCACTACCGCAGATGAATAGCGACAAAGGCAGTATAGCAGTATATTCTTATAAATTACTGATAGTTACATAATTTTCATATCAATCACCTATATCCTATATTAATATCATTCATTATTTATAAAAGAATATATAAACCATACAAAAAGTATTTTCTTTCAAGATCGTAGTGAGATTTCATTCATTTTAACAGCAAACCGCATATTAAGAAGAAGACGAAGGCACATCTCTATCAGTCACATCAATAGTAAATCGGAAGTTTGTTCGAATGTCAATATGTAAATATTATTGTACCATAATATTTAGTATTATACTGTTAATCATAAATATAATAATTTTATGTCAAATTTCTAACACGAAGCTGAATAACATCAAATGCATCATAGTTCACATCCATTTGCTGTCGTGATCTAAACAATGATACAATCAATACACGAACTACACATAAGTACATACGTCACACTCGCACACTAAGTACAAAAAGCGTACTAAATATAACATGTATAATATTACCGAGATAAAAACAGACCTAGACGACATTTTCAAGTTCTTTAAAACTTCATTTGCGCTTTTTTTATTATTCAATTCATTTCGTTGAAAGGCACCTTTAGACAAGTAACTACATACAAATGCATTAAATTTGTAGGATTAAGATATTCTATTTTTCCTTTTTTTAATATAGAATATATTAGTTATTATTGCTACACTATCAACATATATTACTTTTTAATTTATTTACCGGCGTACGTCGGATTCTTGAAAGTGGAAGTTGCTTGCTTGTAAATAGGATTCTCTCCCTGAAAAGGAAAAATGTTGTTTAAATTAATATAAAATACTAGCTCCTCTCGCGACTTTGCCCGCATACTACCTATAATACTGATATTATGCTGCTTTTGTCAACAGATTGATTGACCCACCAAAAAGCATGCAAATATCTCTATTTCGATGCAAAGTGTAGAACGGACAAATGTCTTGGCAGTGAGTTTTCTTCGCCTACCTTTCTATAAAAAGCGATGAACGTAATGACAATTACATAATATTTATCATAATATTGATTTTAATATTACCGTGTCCCATTTGGCCATCATGCGTTCCTTCTCAAAGCGCGCGAACTCGCGGCGGTCGTGTATGGTGGTGACCATCTTCCACAGCATAAGCAGCGCGAGTCCCACGAGCACAATGGCGGCAATCACGCCTAGTAATATACCGAGGATGGGAAGCTGGGAATACAAAATTATTATTAACAATGACTCTACTATTGAGGCCGACGTGGCGCAGAGGCACTAGAGTGTGAATGTAGTGCAACGGTAGTGGGTTCGATTATTATTATTATTTTTACTGATCTCTAATAACTAACTTTATTAAAAAATCTGGATATAGTTTAGATATTTAAACACAACCCAGTTTAAGTTTCGCGAACTGTATAATATTTTGAACCACAATGTCATGAAATTTAAAGATACCCTTTTCATACTACCCCAACTTCTTCCCTTCACCTCTACGTGTGACGTTATTTTTGAAAGGCCCAATTGAATATATACCATAATACGATTTCCTTATTTAATACAGAAAATTCAGAAATTAGTAACAAATAATTCAATTTTATATTTAAAAAAAACTTAATTAATTGTTTAGTATTATACATTATATATATATATATATATATATATATGTACCTTTCTTGGACATTCGTGTTCCTTTTGCGCTCTTATGTGTAATTGCTGAGACTCATTGTAGGAGTAGACATAGACATATAGACAATCTTCATCATCGTAGAAACTGCATAAATGTTCGTTCAATGTTTCATTAGCTATTAAACAAAATGAAAAAAAATAAATATAAAAATTTTTACAGATGAAAAAAAAAACATTATAATTAGAATACAAAATAAACATTATTTTTTAGTTTAAAGCTGTATGCTGCAAATAATAGAATAGGCTGAGGGAACCTAACTTTAAGACACTGCGTCCTTCACGCACTGCCCAATTATTGAGACACTGCGTTGAGTGGGGGACTGTCTTGTTACCAGAGTGACCAAATGAAAATAATTAATCCCCTCCAGTGGGAATCAAACGCGTCTTTATAGAAAGACGCTGTGCCACTGCGCCTCCTGTCTAATAATTTAAATTGAATGTCGACGAATTGCGAATACTATATTTTTTTAAATGTTAACGCATGTTATCGTACTGAATGTTGTCACCAGCTAATTATCCCTATTGGGAATGACAAGTCTATAACATTTACACAGAGGTGTAGCACCACAATAAGATGAGTGTGCAGATTCAATTCAAATGTGCGACTTCTAGTTAATAAATATTTTCGCAATCACGGAAAAAAATTGTACATTTAAAAAACCCATATCACCTTCGACTTTTCCCTCAACGACCTCTGGGAACAGGTTGCAGGCGCCGCACTCTCGCGCCGGCTCCTCCGGATTGTAGTTGGGGCCGCGCTTGTGCACCTCACACAACACGCACGCCTTGAAGTCCTCACACTTGCCCGGGCACGTCTGTTGTGGAAGTTGATAATTATAATAATATGCACGAAAGTGGGGAACAAAGTGTCTTAACACTAGGTTCCATCTGCCTAGCCTGCTGTTTGTGGGATACAGCATCAAGCTAATTTATTTTTTATTTATTATGAGACCAGTTAGTTGGTGGCACAGGGGCACAAAGTGTGCCTATTAACGCGACTGGTTGTGGTTTTTAGTCTCACTCGAGGAAGTGAATCTTAGTATATTGTATTTAAAGGTATATTCTCATTTCTTCGCTCTGGTGTCTAGGTAAAGCGTTGAGTTTCGTCACTTAACACGCAATGCCTCAAGAATTCGGCGGAAAGCGAGGAACAGAATGTTTTACTAACACCAGGTGCTCTCTGCCTACTCTGCTATATCTGGGATACAGCGTGAACCTGATTTTAATTTACTTTATGATAATAAAAACTACTTACAGGGCATTTCTCGCAAAACTTCCCAGAGAAGTGACGGTCATCGTCCACGTTGCACACACACTGACCACATACACATTTTCCATTTCCACTGCAGATTTTACCGTTTTCTAAAAAAAATTGTTCACTTAGTATCAGCCACAAAAAAAATTAAAATGACAGTTTATACATATATTTTTTACCATTGACGGAGTTGTTATGATGTTGACGTATATGTGCGGATCTGTATGTCTGTCTGTCTGTAACATTGTAGCTCCCAAACGGATGAACCGATTTGAAATTATCTAGTTTTTTTTTGAAATTATGTAGTTGTTAGATCATCAACAGTGCATTAATTATAAAGTAGATAAAGCAACTTCCAGTGGTCTGATTGGCTCCATATGTCGTATGTTTATTCATTTTTACCTTTTGTTGCAACAGGAATTTTTAAAATCAAAGTCATGTTGTACGATAATAAATAGTAAAAAAAATTACATTTCCTAAAAAAAATATTTTCTATTTTTAAGGGGGAATGGCTTTATACAACTATAGATATAAAAAGAATAAGCCAAGACCGACCCCTCGATATACAGGGCGCCTGGTCCTCGAGGCACTGGCAGGCGGGCCCGCTGTACTCGGGGCGGCAGTTGCACTTGCCGCACACGCACTCGCCGTGGTCGGGCCCCGAGCAGAGGAAGCCCTTGTTCATGTCGCACGTGAAGTTGTCGCACTCGCAGAACGGGCCCGATATCACCTGCGAAAACAGAGGGGTGTTATAGATTTGAGGTGTGTTTTTTTTTGTTAAAAATCATAATAATTTGGTAACTTAAATAAATTAATTTAGTATTTATATAAAACCAAACGATTAATATTATATCGTAATTATGCGACGAGGCCGTCACGGTGATACAAAGCAGCGTTTAACTGTAGTGGAATCTAAAGTGGCATACCTTGAGCGGGTCCTCCATCTTATTGCACTCGCACACGCCGCAGATGCAGGTGCCGCGGTTAGAGCACAACGGGCCAGCAGACGCGTTAGTGGGGCGGCAGCCACGCTCCTGCTCCAGCGATACGCCGCCGTGCGCCGAGCACTCGCAGCTCTTGCCGAAGCGGCCCGGCGCGCACACGCACACGCCGCACGCCGATATGCCCTCTCCGCTGCACACCAGTGGACTGTCGTTGTACGCCTGCAATTAAAAATTACATTTAAACATTAAGTGACGTTATATAGAGTGGAAACTTTATTATTTAAAACCGGATTATAAAAATATGACACTCCGCCTCACTTATCTCCTTTCACATTAACTCAAAAAATATAACATTTAATAGACTTACATGATGGCCGGGATGTTCACAGGGGCAGTCACAGAGCATTTCCAGTTCCACATTGAGGCTCTCGGACACACCGACGGGGTAGATGCTGAAATTTTGCTTCCACTTATTCCGATCTTTGGGACACTCTTTGAGTGTGACTTCTGCTGTAAACTCAACTACATCGCCAACCTATGAAATGTTTAATATTTATCAATTTTGTTTTATAAATTAAATCAATGAAAAATATTTGATGAAAACAAAAATCTTTTACGTTTTCTTTTTTTTTTTAGGTTCCCGTTTTATCGTTACCATGTAGCCAGACAGAACGGAGCATCAAACGCTACAGTCCCTGCATACATCTGTCACCTCGTCCAATGTCACGTTTTCTAAAATACATTTAAAATAAAAAATGGCTTTATGTGATACATACCTTAAGGCCGTCGCATTTGTTCGTTTGCATCACATTGCCCTTGCTACCGAGACACGATGAGTAATATAATATTTGCACTGCATCATTTGATGTATCCTTCATTTCTACGGTTGACGTAATTTTCTGAAATAATTTATATTTTAATAAATACCTAACTATACATGAGCATCTTCTACAAAAAAAATCCTAAGGTTTTTCATAAATTGACATGGTTAGTTACAAAAAAATACTTACTACTTTTTAAGGTTACGGGTTCCAATCCCACTAAAGAAAATGTAAAAATAAATAAAACAAACACTCACATTATACTGTTCGCGTACAAGATCCACTACGTTATCCGAGTCGTCGCTGAGTATGCCAGAGCTGGAACCCTCTATGTGCTTGCTGAGCTGCTCGTACACGCTGATCTGTTCCGCCGTCACGGCGAATATCACGTTAATTGCGTGTTGCTTCACCTGTGTGTATGTATAAAAAATGTTAGCCAACGTGTTTTCATTTACACTTGTATACGCGAATGTCGTGGATTCGATCCCCGATCAGTGTAGGTACCATGTTTTCGTGTTTAAAGAACTGATATATCGTTTATAAATTCAAAGAGATCGACCAATAATTGAATTAATATTTATTGAATACAATAATTGTGTTAAAATCTAAATTACCTTGAGATTAATTTGTGAAATGCTCGGGTAGTCCTGAGTAGTGGAATGAGTGTAGGAGTTGTTTTCCATGTGACATTCTCCATCATTTGGCTGTACAATACCTCCCAACTACAAGAAAAATACGTGAAAAATTATTATTGCCGATCTTATGCTGGTATGTACTGTGAATAGGCCAGGAGCTCTCCAATAAAACTTCCTCAGCGTAATTCATATACTCTGTATTTTGTTTTTATGTCACCATTATACTTTAAATATGACCGTTCATTATCACTTTTCAACGTGGTCTCCCTAAGACCATCTACCGACCACCCGATCCCCACTCCGTTCGTGGTGCCAAATTACGAGATTAAATCCGTTTAATACATGAGAGATATTTTTTATATTTAGACTCTAAAATAAACATAAAAATCAGTCAAGTATAATTCGGCCATGCCACCGCGAGTTTTGCATTTATTCCTTTATTTGTTCTGTTAATTCTCACTTTTGACAAATTTTATAATTCAAAGTCAACGGAAAGTACCCTAGAGATTTTATGACATGCGGCAAAAACAACAAAAACAGACTCACTCACGAACAGACGGATAACAAAGTGATATAAAGGTTTCGTTTTTTTAAGACAGAACCTTAAAAATTACCTTTCCATCTCCAGCGTAGTGAAAACCAGCGTCTGTAGAAAAGACGAGCAGTTTCCTGGCGTGCTCGCGCCATCCTATTTCGTTTTTACACACAACAGCTTGCATGATGGCGTCGAAGCCCCCTTCCGGTGCGTCCAGGTTACCCGACACATCCGCTTGAGCGACTGCTTTCTGTATTTAAAAATATTAACAAAATAATTATTAAGCTGAAAACGCGAAAAAAAGCACTCCATATTAAATATTATTTTTCTCATTTGATGTATTGTGCAGTGCTATAATAGTATTAGAAATATTTTGAATTTATATTTTAAAATTTATCTGGTTTTATTTGTGGTTTACCAATATTTAGTTTACCAAATTTTCGAGAGTTTTATTTTATAATACATATAACAGAATAAATACACCAGTCATCCTCGAGTGCGCCTTTTATCCTTTTAAATATAAACCATATGTGCCAATTCAAAATATACCTGATAATACTTTAGCACTAAACAAAGGAGGAAAATAATTATTCACAGAATAGTTGCAGAATATTTAGGTACTTGCACGCAGTATTAATTTAAAAGCGTTGAACAATAAATGTACACATTAAGGTCAAGGCTTATTTATTTTTACGTCAGGTTTTTATCTCATAATAAGTCGACTACATTCAAGATTTCAGTAACCGATAACTTTTCGGTATCGTTAGCGATACCTCAATTATGTAAATCCGTTCAGCGGTTCTGGAGATATGAAGTAATAAAGAATATTACATACATACAAGATACGAGCGAAAAACATAACAGCAGTCGGGAAAATCAATTAAAAATACATATATAATACTTACGTCAAAATAGTCAGTGTCGTTGCTAAGTGACATTTGGTTCTTGTAACCATAGGGCGCCGCACAGCCATCGCAAGGCGATATTAAACTGGTAACAAATCGTTGAAATAAAGATGAAGAACAAAAAATATTTTTTATATTTAAATACATAAATGTTAAATATTGTATAAATAGAGTTTAAATGTATAAAACAAGAAACAATATATCAGATGGAATTTCAAAGGTAAATAATTGACAATTCGTTTGAATAAAAGCTATTTAATATTAATAAGTACTAATAGCAAGAAACTACTTACTTTTTAGGTACAGTCGAAACATATGGCATAACAAGTTTGTCGACAAACGACCCAAATCCGATTCGGAAGTTTGAAGTAATATTTCTCATTGTGCTCGACAGTAAGCTGCCCAGGGTGCTGAGTTTTTCCTTGTCGTTCTTCATAGATCTACTCAAGTCCATGAGATAGTAAAGGTCTACCGGGTAATCTTGCGCTTGAGCATACGAGAACGTCATCTTTTGCATTTGATCTGCAACGAAAAGAAAACTTTACAGATTTTGGATAAAAAAAACATAAGCGATAAGGATTATTTGAAATTTTGACGTTCAAAATACAGGGTCAAAACTCATTATTTTAGCTGATTAAGTTTGTTCAGTATTATATAATTTTTATTAAAATTTACACACAATTTTTTTACAAATACTTACTCATTCGTAATTGGAGCTTTACTCTTTGTGGCTTGATTTGAACGAGGTTCTCGCCTCCGGCAGCACTTCCGGCGTACCCTCCCTTTATACTGCTGCTGCTGCTACTGCTACTACTACTACTACTACTCATGGACTCTTCGTAATATGACGACTCCATGCCAATACCCATTCTACCTCTAGCTGTAACTCAACAAATTTATTTCTTAACAATAGAAAAAAAATATTGTTCTAGTTAAAATATTAAAGGAAATTCTGTTACCTCTAGTGAGTTCTCTATTATAAATCGGATCTATTGATTGTTGGTTGTCAGGGTTGAATATGTAAGCCTCATCACATCCCGCCGTGCCACCCTCCATCGATGGATTGAAGCAACGGGGTCCATTAAACTCGGGGGCGAAGCACCACGCACATGACGGCGTCCGGGCGCAGTCGCTGCACGTGGTCTTGCTGGAGCATGGGTTCTGTGCAAGCAGCTGCTCTGCACGTTGTCCCAAGCACATGATCAATAAGCTCGCCCACGTGCAGAGTAGTAAACTCGTTCGTGTATTCATGTTTTGTAGATTTGCTTTAGTTTTGTACAAATATCTGTAACAATATTTATTTATTTCTAAATGTAAGATGTGGAGACTATTACGATTTCTTCTTTAATAATATTCTTTAACAGAAACATCTCACTGTATGCAAAATTTTTCTCTCCTACTATCAATCAAATGATTTTAATCAATAAATGGGTCGATACATTTTCGGTTATAATTACCAAAGGTAATAAATAACAAAGTATTATTATGTTATTATATCTAAATCTATGTGAATTTTAAAAAAAAACAAAATCTCCCTCATATTTTGTTCTAGAACTAAATCTTATAAGCCTAAATTCCGCGAATACTTGATTTTTATCAATATCATTAAGACGTGTACACAATTTTGTGAATGAAAACAACGTCAAATAAAGACAGTTTCATATAAAAGTTCACATATTATGTGACCACGCTCGCACCCGTGGGCGGGCGGCGCGGGCGGTTAGGCGCCTACGCTTGTATATTGAGGTCGGACGACGCGCGCTACATAAACGTTGCAAACACATTAAACTCTATATGTTAAATAGTAAATCAACGTAAAACGTATTATCTCCAGAGAGGTTTGTAGTACACAATAAGCGCGCATATGGGCCCAAAACCCATACCAACTTCAAAATTTAGTAACACAATAGAAACTTCTTATAGAAGTGAATCTCCAAGTTATAATTAATTTTTATATTTTTTTAAAAGTTCATTAGCAGCTTTCGTACCCTCACCCTCCAGCTTCTAAAGTACACCCGGGTAAATAAGCAGACACTTTGCACAGACAGAAATTTATAGCAAAACAAAATAGGTTTTTAGATTGCTAAAGTAAATAATAATAGAAGCTTAAAAATAATTTTAACGAAAATTAAGAAAACATAAATCTAATTTGACTTTTGATGAAATATTAAGCGTGTAGTGTAGATTTAATAAAATCGTCATTATTAAGTTACATACTATGAATAAAATTATTAATAAAAAAACATACTTTTCATTGAGTTGAGTTTTTTATAATATAACCACCAAAAATATAATTAAAAGTTTTTAAAATATTCATATTAAACTCACCTTTTAACTGCATTAAAGCACTTATTTATTATTTAAATACTATCACAACCATTAGTCACATTAGCCTACAGGGCAATTGATCACAATAAAATATATATTTTTTCCTTTCACAAATATAAAAAAAAAATATTTTTGATCACTTGTTAATATTATCTTATTGACATAATAACAAATTAAATAGCACAAAATATAATTAAATCACTATATATATACAAATTATACAATATTATTTCTCGATGTGGAGCACGTTCGCTGCGAGTGTGGAGTGAGCACGACGAGCCCGCGCCGGATACACGCGTGACTAATGGTACAGAAAATAACTTCGTCAGCGAGTGATACAGCGGCGCCGTCACCACTCGTTCTTAGAACCAATACGTGCCAAATCGTATTCAATATAATAAGCTTACGGTCCTTGCAATTAATATTAAACTTAGTGTGTAAATATTCTTTAAAGAGAATGGCAAAAAATATTGTCCAATTAGGTACACTTGAAATATTAGAAAACCTGAAGCTGAATGCACGTAAAATTGAAAGATATTCTTGTATCAAATTTAACTTACCCTTATACTAAATATAAGGTACTAAACATAATAAGGTAAAACTTTATAAATTATTAATGACTGTTTCGTACATCTTCATTTATAAATAAATGAAAAATACAACCGATTCACCACATATTGATAAAATCAAGGACCAAAAGTAAAAAAAACCAGTGTTTTGTAGGCCATTGAAATTACGTCATGTTCAACAACATCTCATGATTCAACCGCGCTACAGTAATTTTGTTGTATGATTACCTCTTTAGTCTTTTATTATTCACCTTATTACTAGTACAATAATATGTTCCTATCAATACTTATATTCCTATGAAGAGGCAACTATCTTCTTTAACTTTGTCGTGGCATATTTGAGTATAATGTAAACATTCAAATAAATCAAAACACGCGTACGAAAAAAAAAGAAGTTATTTGAAAGTGATTTTTTAAGCTAAACCAGTACACAAGCAAGGTTCATAATGGTTGTACGGTATCCGACAGAGGCTGATAGAAGAACATTCTTAGCCATAATAAAATCTGTACTTGTTTCCTAAAAGGGAGGCATGGCAGTGCATTTTTTATACTAACTGTACTCACGTATAACAGATACTTGGCCTTTACCTGTGTAAACTGTAACCCGAGTCCAGTTACCGTCGATAACGGTGGAGGGTGCACAGAGGGTCAACGACCCGGGCGCGACGCCATCTAACATTAACATCCCTATACATATAAAATTTTAAATGTGGCTCGATTGTAACATAAGGTACACTGTGAGCGAACGTAGCGTGTAGTATTAAATTTTTATTTGATAAAAAGCTGTGGAATGCTGTTTACTGCTAGCCAGTATAAGTTAGTGTGTATCATTTTAATATCTATCTGTCATAATGAGATGATCAATCTCTTTGAGTTTTACTTTCTCACTTTTTGTTTTTAGTTTATAAAATCAATAATGAATAAAATATTGCACACACTGTCAATTGAAAGATTTTTTTTTCTATCATATTATGCTTAATTTATTTTTCGGTGTAAAAATATTCACCATTCAGAATAGTGTAAGACGAGTTGTTGATCCCTAATCCTAGATCAGAGTTTAGCCAAAACCTTAAAGATAAAACACTAATTTTGACTTGTATTGAATATTGACAAAAAAATGGTTTGAAATAAGTATGCATGCCATAATTAATAAAACTATTTTTTAAAATAATAACGAAGAGGCCGCCGTAGCGCAGCAGCACAAGGGTGTGACTGTAACACGATGGTTGTGGGTTCGATCTTCATGTAAGGAAGTGAAATAATTATTTAATGTTTATATTTCCATTTTTTTGCTCTGGTGTCAAGGCAAAGCACAGTGTGGAATTCTGCCACTCAACACATAATGTCTCCAGAATTTGGCTGAAAATGGAGAATGGAATGTCTTAACACTAGGTTCTCTCTTCCTCTATATATATATAATAGGGGATAAATAGGGGAAGGTAATTTAGATAAAAAAAAATTATTTATATCAATTTTATGGTCAGGTTTTTGAGGAAAATAGTAGATTTCAGTGGTTTATCTAGTCACTTTGATGGTTTTGATGGTTGTCAACTTAATATTAAGAAGAATATTGAAGGCCATCATGGAGCAGAGGCACAAGGAGTTGATTGTAACATAACAGTTGTAAGTTCATTCCCCACCCAAGAAAATATATTATTATTTATTAACATTTTCATTTATTCACTTGGGGGCATTGAGTTCCAACACTCAACATGTAATGTCTTGAAAACTTTGGCAGAAAGTGGGTCTTAACACTTGGTTCCTTCTGCCTGCCTTGCTGTGTGCAGGATACACCGTAAAATAGATTTTTAACCTTACATGAATTTTACCCAAAACATTTTATCCATTTATTAGGATATGTGATCATACTACCATATTCAAATTTTAACCCTGTGGTAAAATGGTAGTTTTTGTTTTGTTTTAGTTTTTGATTTTGGTGGAGGATGTTGGGGAACCTAATGCAAAACGCAGTGGCAAGAACCACTACTTCACGCCAGTCAATTTTAAATGCCGACAGTACCAGGGTGATCCTATTCTAAGCCGAGACCACATGGCATAAAACTGTAGTTAAATTAGTACTAACTATAGTTAAAATTTTGTTGGCATATTATACGCTACATCAAAACAATTATCATAATATAATATAAATAGAACTATTGCAATAAAAAACCATTGGTTAAGATCCTGAGCTAAGAGCATTCTACTAAAAATTTTTCAGCTTTATTAACTCGTACACATTACACAAGATTTTAATATCAATAAGTATATTTTATTAATAGTAATTAATAAGAGCCAATTTAGTCAGTCAGTAAAGCTAAATTTAATATATGTTTTATACAATTTACTTTTATTTGTTTAAAGGAATAAAGTAATAAGACATTATCAATATTTAAAGAAATCATCTGAGGAGGTCGAGTCCAAGTTGAGTCAAATGATTTGTTACATTGCAATACATGGAGTACATTATCTCTTTATTTTTGTTTGCATATGATATTTGCAGACGTGAGGAAGCATTCCTAAATTATAAAAAAACGTTCAAGACATTGACTGTATTATTTGTCATATTTTGAATATATAGTTAATGCAAATTTTCAATTGAATGTCATACAATACTATCCATTTACGATCCATAGAAGGTAAGTAAACTTAATGTAATAAGTACAGTGAACTTATCTCACTTACCAGACAAAGTTTTTTCAATTTCAGTTCAATTACATGTCTTTTCTGCTATAAACTAGTTGACTTTGATCATCTTGTTGATTTAATGACCTATTTTAATAAACATTGCAATATACATCAAAATACACAATGAATTTTGGATAAAAAAAACTCAACACCAAATAGAAGTCCTTAAATATAGAGTAAATATACTTGAACAATATTCAACATTTATATCGACTTATGTCATGAATATAGATAATGAAAAAGAGAATATATTTCTCTGCAGCATAAGAATGAACAATTTTTCTTTTGAACAAACTTTTTTTCTTTTCTTACTTTAAAATAAAGTAAGAAAAGGAAATAAATTCAATAAATTAAAATATTTATACATATTAATATTTATATACCGTACCGGTACCGTATGATGAAAACAAAAGAATATTAATATTTTTCCTGTGCATCGAAAAATAACGATTTAAAAATTTTAATGGTACGAATGAACGCATCCTACTCATTTTCAAAACTGTTGGCAACAAATCGATTTTTTCTGCTTTAGTTGGCATCTTGATTATTTTTCAACCAATAAGACACTTATTTTCAGGCCTTTCTTCTTCATAGAATATGGCCGACATTTTGATACCGCTGTCATGAAGATTTCCCAGTGACAAATTCTAATTTTGTAGTTCTTCATGCACGGTTTTATGTTCCAGTAACGTTTTATTTTTTTAATTCTGTAGACAGTGATTAGTGTTAGCTATAATTTTTACAATATGGCAGCAGATCGCGAAATAGCTGCTGAAGACAGCATAAGAGTCGTATGCCGATTTCGGCCACTTAATGACTCTGAAGAAAAAGCTGGTTCCAAATTCATCGTAAAATTCCCTTCGGGACCTGATGATAATTGCATTTCCATAGGGGTAAGTGATACTATTGTCAATATACCCACATTGTAGTCCTCTATCATCGCCCTAATTTAGACCATGATGACTAATACATTACGAGTGGTGTTCACCTGCTACGAAATGGCCTTTCTTTTCTATTCCGCTTCGTTGATTATGATTGCGATCATGAAAATTTGAAGAATCTCTATGTATTTTAACAAAATTGGACATCTAATTTTACTTTGTCGAAAATCAATACAAATACTTTCCCGACCTTGACCTGAGAATTCCTAGGATAATTTGTATATTTATATTTTTTATTATTGTTTACGTTTTGATTTATAAACAATTAATTTTATTAATATTAGATGGTTGTTATCATGAATCAAAATATACATTATATTACTATAAAATATATAATAATATTAAAAAAACTAATCTAGCATTTTGATTAGTGAATTTTTCATTAAAATATAATTAAAAATAAGTAATATTTCACACAATTTTATACAAAAATTTGTATAAAAATAAAAAATAAATTTACTTTATATTAAGGCTTAAACTATAAATTAATATTAACTTAGTAATTTTTTTTCTAGGGTAAAGTATATTTGTTTGACAAAGTATTTAAGCCCAATGCAACTCAAGAAAAGGTATATAATGAAGCAGCTAAAAGTATTGTGGCAGATGTACTTGCTGGATACAATGGTACAATTTTTGCATATGGTCAGACAAGTTCTGGTAAAACACATACTATGGAGGGTGTCATAGGTGAGAATTATAATTATATACAAATATTTTTTAGTATTTCATTTGAATAGTCTAAATTCTGGCTGATTTGAGAAAAATTATTTGTTATGATGTATGTTACATAAATATTCAATTACAGGGGATCCAGGGAAACAGGGTATAATTCCACGGATAGTTAATGATATTTTCAATCATATCTATGGAATGGAAGAAAACCTTGAATTTCACATTAAAGTGTCCTATTTTGAAATTTATATGGACAAAATTCGGGATCTCTTGGATGGTAATTTAACACACTAACACTATATGGATATTAATCTGAAATAAATTATTTTTATTTTTTTATTTTATATATATACATTATTTACTTACATAAAGTATATTTTATGGTAAATACAAATTTGGTGTTAAATTTAGTGTCAAAGGTGAACCTCAGTGTACATGAAGACAAAAATAGAGTTCCATTCGTGAAAGGTGCTACAGAAAGATTTGTGTCAAGTCCAGAAGAAGTTTTTGAAGTTATAGAGGAAGGAAAATCAAATAGGCATATTGCGGTGACAAGTATGTAATCTTTTTTATTTCATAAGAAAGTATAAAATAAAATATAAAAAAAATATTATTAATAAACTATATTTTTCAGATATGAATGAACACTCATCAAGATCTCATTCAGTCTTCCTCATAAATGTTAAACAGGAAAATTTAGAAAACCAAAAAAAATTATCAGGAAAATTGTATCTTGTGGACTTGGCTGGTTCTGAAAAGGTGAAAAGTAATGATAATAGTGCAAAAAGACCTTTTATTTAATGTAATGGGAATTTATTTTGTTTTTATTGAAATATATTATTTTAGGTATCTAAAACTGGTGCTGAAGGAACAGTGCTTGATGAGGCGAAAAATATTAACAAATCATTATCTGCTCTGGGTAATGTAATTTCCGCGTTAGCAGATGGCAATAAATCGCACATCCCATACAGAGACTCCAAATTGACGCGTATTCTCCAAGAATCACTCGGTGGCAATGCTAGGACTACAATTGTTATATGTTGTTCACCAGCTTCATTCAATGAAAGTGAGACCAAGAGTACACTCGATTTTGGTAAAAGGTAACTAATATAAAAATTATAAAAGTAAATTATTCTAAAGTATATATTTAATGCAAAACACAAAAAAAAAATTAAATTTCGAAATTTCTAAATTTCACATTACACAAGCTTTTCACATATTTGACACTTTAAAGTTACTTGTAAAAATTAATGCCTTACATACTAATAAAATTACATGGTACAGGGCGAAGACTGTTAAAAATGTGGTATGTGTCAATGAGGAACTTACAGCTGAAGAATGGAAACGTCGATATGAAAGAGAGAAAGAGAAGGTGGCTAGACTTAAAGGAAAGGTAACTAATTATTGATATGGTTATTTATTCCCTCATATAGTAGTGTTAACAGAGGGAACATAGTGTAAAGAAGTTCTGTTTCCTCTTTCTGCCCAATTTTAAGACATTCTGACCAAGCATTCTGAATTGTGGAATTCAGTGCAAAATATTGTCAACCAGAGTATGAAAACAAAAATAATTTATTCTGCCGAATGGGAGTTAATCCCACAACCATTGTATTTACAGTCAAACGTGGATTTCTTTTTAAGCAAACATAAATATATATTTATAATGCTTTGTTAATTTATTAAGGTTGAGAAATTGGAGGATGAAGTTAGTCGTTGGCGGTCAGGTGAGACAGTCCGACCCGAGGAACAGGTCAACCTGGTGGAGATTGAAGCTGTTACACCAGTTACATCATTTATTGAAGAGAAACCACCTGTGGTGGTGAGATTTTTTATTATTATTATTTTTGATGTCACTAACATGAAGTTAGTGACATTTCTTATGATATATCTATACTACATATTATGTAGCAACTATATTATTATTAAATTATTGTTCATATTCTAATTCTAAATTCCAATAGGAATTAAATGTAAATGTAGGAAACAGTAAAGCATTTTATAAACATGAAATTAATGCTATGAATATTTATATGTGTGAAAGTTGTTGTTTGTTTGTCAATCAAGAAAAAAGGTCTATTAGGTGTGGATGAAATATGGCATGAAGATAATTTATACCTGGGATTATGCCAAATTATCATTGTTATTAGGTAAATTAGAGAACCAACTATAACTATCTATGTATTTATTTAAAAATAATTTAGGACTCACATTTAAAATTCACATTAGTTTTTTTTTTGTAGAGTACTACAGGAAGTTTTAGTAGCTCAATAATTCTTTAATCTGTCTAGAGGATGTAAATGTATGTGGGACTTATTTAAATATTGCTATAGTTACAAAGCAGTCTTATAATTCGTTAATATCGTCGTATATTAACCCTTGTTCACAAAGAAGTGTGTTTATAACATAGGAGCGATGACACACAACTCAAACTGAGACGTAGGTGGAAATGCCTATTACTGGACAAAATTGTAATTCGTTATAAACGTACAACGCCTCGTTTTGTTAATCATTGCCTTTTAGAATTAAAATAGGGATAAATTTTGATTAATAAAATATTTGGCTATTGAGGTCAGTCGTGGCGCAGGGACACTTATTGTGACTGTACACTGACAGGTTCTGGGTTCGATTATATTGAGTTCCGTCACTCAATACGGCGGAAATTGTGCAACAGATTCTCTTAAAAATATTTCGCGAAATATTAAGATTTTAAAATTACATAATTACAGATAGATCATTTTAGTGTTTAATTCTGTTTGATTATCTTTATTGATAATTTACTATGCTTATGAAATCTGAAATTAATATTGACAAAAATTATATTATAAAAGAGTTAAACAAACTCAATCTTACAATACTTTTCCCTAACAATGCCACGATATAGGCGAAGTAAATCCTACTGAAGAAAATTGTAATATTTGTTATGAATCCTCTGTTGTCCACTGATTAATTAACGTTTTTCAAAATATTGTATAATATATATTGAATACGTGCGACCCCCTCACGGCTCCGCACGCTTGAAGTCCATATTTATTAATTTACTAGTACTAGTACTTTCGTTTTATAATAGTAATAATATCATTTTAAAACCAATATAAGAATCGTGGCACAGTGGCAAAGGGTGCCGCCCGTAAACGCGACGGATGTGGGTTCGATTCCCACTCGAGGAAGTGAAATATTTCTTTACATTTATATTTCCATTTTTCTTCGCTCTGATGTCGAGCCAAAGCGCGGCGTTGAGTTCAGCCACTCGACACGCAGTCCCTCTAAAATTCTGCAGAATGTGGGGAACAGAGTAGCTTAACACCGAGGTTCCCTCTGCCTAAACTGCTGTGTGCGGGATACAGCGTGAAGCTGAAAAAAATATATACATAATAATATACCTATACTGAAAAGTGAAATTTAATAAAGCAGTTATTTTAATAAAAAAATATTTATATATAATATAAAATAAACTTAATATTTAATAAAATGGAGAGTGTCTCAACACTAGCCTCCTGCTATATGCAGCATACAGCCTGAATACGAATAAAAACATTTTGTTCCTATATATTTTCTATGTACAGACACCTATCTTTTAAGATTTTACCAGAAGTATAGATAGATAGATATGCAAATATAGATAAAAATATACATATTTTGTCTAGCCGGTACCAGTGGCAGTAACCAGCGCGGTGGAGGACGCTGCCATGCAGGCCAAACTGGAGGGTCTCTACCAACAATTGGACGACAAGGACGAAGAGATCAACCAACATTCACAGCTCGTGGAGAAACTTAAGGAGCAAATGATGGAGCAAGAGGAACTGATCGCGTGCACGAGGTAGGTGCAATAATAGAGTATTGTTGTTCGAATCCGTACGTTATTGAAACGTATTAATCCAATTTATTCATCATTATTATAACTAACTTGTTTGGTGTGTAGGCGATATTTGCAACCGTTAGATTTATTAAATTATGTCTTCAATATTACACTAATATTGAATCAATGAAGCCATGTTGGATGCTTATGTATAAAAATAATTTATGGTATATAAATATATTTTCACGATGATTATTACTGTATTTGTATTACAAACTTCTTATGTTCATTTTAGATAATTATTAGATAGATATGATGTATTTCTAATATCACTTGTAAATTGTATATCAAATTGAAGTTTCATATTAAACTGAGTGACGTGTTGCAAACCATTTACACAAGCGGTGTAGAACAATATCAAAAGTGCTTGTCGCATGTGTGCGTCACTTTATAAGAATTTACGCGACATTTTGTACATTGAAAATATATCGCACGTATGTTTCACTGTTGTCCTAGAAAGTTAAATTTATAATTAATTAATGAAAATACTAAGATGCATTTCTTCATCACTTTCACGACCACACACATCTTTATATTTTAATTGTATGGTAATTATATAATATATTGACTCCGAGTAAAGTTAACTTTAACTTTACTCGGAGCTATTGAAGCTATTGAAGGCGATAGAACATTAAAAAGAAATTTCTGTTTTCGAAATTAAGTAAAGATTTTGTATTATATACGGTTGTGAGTTTGATTTCGACTCAGGGAAAATGGATTGTTATCATTTGCTCCCAAAAGACAAACTGCGGTTTTCTGTTCCCTCATTCAACGCGCAATGTCTCGAAATTTCGACGGCGCGTAGAAAACAGTGTGAATCGACATCTGCGTAACCTGTGTGAGGGAAAGAGCGTGAAATTTTGTTATATCAGTAAATTGTACAATAGTAATAACTTATTTGTAATCACTGAGAGTATGTGCATTGTGCATACATACAATGCCATTGATTGGAATTAGAACAGAATATATAATGGGATTGTAGGCAGAATCGTTTTATAGATTGCGATAGTGATTATTAATATCTAAAAATACTATTAACAAAGGCTATACATATTCATTGTAAGAATAGCTTAGCTATATTTAGACATATAACATTTTTATTTATTTAGAAACTTTTTTTACATTGATACGACTAAGTGTTTTCTATTTTGTGGATACAGTAGTATAAATAATTGTAATTTGGTATTTTTGAGGCCAATCGTGACGCAGGGGTACAAGCTTGGCTGTAAACGCAACAGTGTGTGGGTCCGATTCCCACTCAAAGTAATGAAATATTTAATATTTTCATTTCTTCGCTCTGGCGTCGAGGCAAAGCGCGGCGTTAAGTTCCACCGCTCGACACGCAATGCCTCCAAAAATCAGCAGAAAATAGGGAGCAGAGTGTCTCAACATTAGGTTCCCTCTGCCTGCCCTACGACATGCGGGATATAGTGTAAAGCCGAAAAAGAACATTGGAATTCCTTTGTATAAAAAGTTAATATTATAGTATTTTAAAAGTTCACCTTTTATGTTACGTTACCAATGCTCTAACGGTAACGGAGGCAACGGAGTATCTATTACAATACGAGGTTCCCTCTGCCTACCCTGCTGTGTGCGGGATATAGCGTGAAGCTGATTTTTAACTAATGCTCTTCTCTTGTGAACTTGAGAATTTATCTTATACAGGATTATATGTATAGACAGAGGACATAGTTCCGCCTGAATTCGAGACATTACGTGTTGAGTGAATTAAAATTATATAAACAATGAGTTAAATCCCTCGAGTAGGGATCAAATCCACAACCATCGCGTTACAGTCGACTTTGACTCACTGCCATGATGATCTTAATTACAAATCTATTTTTGAAATTAATTTATTGTAAATGCAATTAGTTCAATTTTGCATCACTTAGAGAAAAATATTTAAATTTGTTTTTCTTTATTTGGTCCATACACCTTTCTATTCACCTAAAATGCTATTAATATTGTAATTTAGTTGTTACCAAGTTTTCATGACACTTACGTGGCATTTTTTATTTTAAAACAAGTTGTAGTCTAAAAGTTTTTCAAAATTTTGATGAAAAGTATTAATAAAATATGGACATATTTAGTGGGCACGTAGATATATAAATGTTTTAGACTCTATAGTGACGTGTAAAAGAAAAGTAGCTTTTACCAATTACATTAATGCTTGCTTCTATTCCAGAAAAGGGCTGAAATATGTAACATATAAAAAAACTTCACTTACTTCAAAGTCCTTATTAATAACGAGTATGATGACACTTAGCATATGATAGCTGATTAATATTTGTAGCTAGTTTAGCTCCTAAAAGACGTTTGTCGTGTATTTTAAATGAAACAAAAAGAAACGATCTTTTAAAAGATTTATTAGAAGTCACTCATCCTACTAATCCTAAAATGTATGTGCCGTTATAATCGATTTTATTCGTTAATTTTACTTGCTTGAAAAACAATTGAAAAATACTGGAGTTAGTCGTTTTAATTTATGGCCAAAGAGATTTGATTACTAATAATAAATTCAAAATAAGAAAATACTTTTGCCCCAACCTGCAACATATTATAATGAACAATTATATTATCTTAATAACAACTTTTCAGACGAGACTATGAAGCTCTTCAAGGTGACATGAACCGAATCCAGCAAGAGAACGAGGCTGCCAAGGAGGAGGTGAAGGAAGTGCTGCAAGCGCTCGAGGAGCTCGCCGTCAACTACGACCAGAAGTCGCAGGAGGTGGACAACAAGAGCCGCGAGTGTGATCAGCTTTCTGAGGAATTGCAAACCAAGCAGGTTAATGAAAACACTTTATTTTTATAAGTATATCTTTAAGGAGGTAGGAAAGACTTGAGAAAATTTATTAATATATTTCATAAATTCTGAAAAAGTTTTTCATCTGTAAAAAATAAAATACTTTTAAACAGTTTTAATATATCCATAGGACCATTTTGCATGATTGAAACGACGTTATGTAGAATTACATATAAGTACATTTACTGAACAGAGTGCCCTTACAACCGCGACGGCTGAGGTGCAGCAACTGCGTGACCACGCAGTTCACCAACGCAAGCGTATTGCCGAACTTCTCACCCACCTGCTTCGAGACTTGGCGGAGATCGCCGTCGCCGTGGGAGGATCTGAACTAGACTTTAAGCTCAACGTCGACTCAATAGGAAAGCTGGAAGAGGATGTTACCGTCGCTCGCCTCCATATCAGCAAAATAAAGAGCGAAATTAAGAATATCGTACAACGCTGTAGCTCGTTGGAGTCTGCTAATACTGACGCTAACCAAAAGGTCAGTTATATGGCACATAAATTATATTGTAATTACGGATATATCTTTTTTTTTAAACATATATCTAGACAATGGGAAAATGTTTACCATTAGCTGATCATGAAATAAGTATTAAATAGGAAAGTATTCACATAAAGTTTAAGTACATTTTAATTTAACAATTCATACATTTATTTGATTCACAGAATCATTTCAATATGAATATTTTATCTTTAACTAGAATCAAGCATTGTGCAATTTATTTATTTAACAAAATTGCTCAATTTAAGTATCATGTGAGTAATTTTGATTACAATACAATTTTAGATATAAATTTATAAGTGGGCAAATATAATATAATAGCAATCTTATCATTAAAAGCTTTCTTACAGGCAAAAATGGATATATTTTCTACTTTATTATTATCTACTAACATGCACTATTGTTATGGTAGGTGCAAAAAGTATTGATAAATAAATATGATAAACAGATCGAGGAGTACGAGCGTTCGCTGGGCGAGTGCCGGCTGCTGATCTCGCAGCACGAGGCGCGCTGCGCGTCGCTGGCCGAGTCCATGCGCGAGGCCGAGAACAAAAAGCGCCAGCTCGAGGAGGCGGCCGACGCTCTACGCGAAGAATGCGCGCGCCTGCAGGTCACCCCATCTGCCTTCCCGAATAAGGCGCTTTTTCTTGTTACCAAAATGAAGACATGAAAATCATCCCTTTTTCCGGTATCCAACCCACAACCGTAGCGTCGACAGTCAGTCGCTGTAACTACCCGCCATGGTGGTTTTTATGACATGGCGATAAAGTTCAAAGTTGTTTAAGTAATAGTATTTGTGTAAGATTTACGGGAGAACACAAAAAAGATTCATTTTGCTCTTAAAAAAATAAAATTGTAAATACATATTATATACATTTATGTTAATAATTTTTTTTAATGTTTGTAAAGCAAGACGAGTCTTAACAGAAATAACAAAATGACTCTTTCCCGAAAACTTCTCTCTTCTCTTTTGAAATGTTCGTTTTTGTAAGGATTATTGATTGAAACATTTCTAAAATACGAAATATATAAATTTGAGTGTTTGGGCTGCGGAAATTGGTAAAAATGTCCCTATAGTGATACTAACATGTATCAAGATAAATATGTGATAAATGTGTGTGCACAGGCGGCGGAGCGAGTGCAGCTGGCGGCGGCGGAGCAGCGCGCGGACACTCAGGTGCGCGCTGCATTGGAGGCGCAGTTGGAGCAGCTGCGCGCCTCGCACGCCTCGCAGCTGGCCGCGCTCCGCGACGAGCTGGCCGCGCTGCAGCGCCACCACCAGGACCTCAAGGAGTTAGTACTCTTGCTCACCACCTACGAGGACATACGATCGTCCATTCTTACTTTTGATGCATTTTATATTAAATTTTCGGCGTAATAAAAAACACAAGGCATAACCGAGGTCGGGTTCTTTCTGTTGATAAGAATTATAAAAATTGACAATAAGTAAGGACTTGCAGTATATTTATATAATGATAAATTATCATTGAAATTGAGTTATTTCTGTTTACCTGCAATCATGAGTGCAAGCAGTGAATCTGAATCATAACTGTCCTAGTTTTTTTTTTTTATTTAAACATATGTATCGTTTTCCACAGTACCTACCAGGAGTTGACGCTGGCGCGCCAGCAACTGCAGGACGACTACGAGAAGCTGAAGCGCGAGGAGGCCGACAAGTCCGCCAAGCTCAAGGAACTAATGTTAGTGTCGCGCTCCCCGCGCCGTAACCTCGATAAAGCTGAAAAAGAAGTTGCCAATCAGCAGATGCTGCTCAAAGATGACGACTTTAGAGATTATATTATATCACCGAAAAAAGAGAAGCTAGGATTCTCGTACGGCGCCAGCTTTCAAGTCGAAAAGACTTCGGGCGAGGAAAAGTCGCTCTCGGCAATCCCCAAGTCCTCTCCTCGCCACTCCTGCAACATCCACCCCCTCCAGCTGCATTTGCTCATTTCTGTTACCATGATCCTGCTCACTCACCGTTATCCCCAGATTGTCGTTTTGGTTTAAGCTTGTCGGCTCGCTTCTGTTATCACATACATCATGG
>JBAIZZ010000350.1:341243-355643 GCA_037355905.1 Heliconius aoede | reverse complement strand
CCGCTTGAAAACTTGTAATATAATTGGCCTTTTGTGTCTTTCCAGATGAGAGTTGAAGAGACAGCTGTTGCATAATAGAGAATCTAAATGAAACTTCATAGATGTATCTAGAATAAGGCGGCAAAAATCATTTTTGGAAAATATATCCATAATATAATAATTCTACTTATATGTTTATGAAAAGCCTAATATAAGCTACAACAAAATGATAAAAAACAAAGTAGTTCTTTTAGGCTTAACGTTTCGAGCTGTCTAATCTTAAAGTCAATAAGTGCACATGTATTTAAAAACGTTATAGCTTCTAGATCTTTGTCGTTCTGTCTGTGTCTATACTGGTTCGCTTCAATGTAACTATAAAAGTTTGTCATGTAACGTATAGGCACAGGCTCTTCAACCTTTTACTGTTTAGCCATTAGATGTCCACTGAGTATTAAAATTCGCTCCCTACACTAAATCAGATATATAAAAAAATATTTTTTATTAAAATGACAAGTATTAACGTTAGTTTCGAATATAAAAACTACCATCGTATATTGCTAACTCGATGTGTCGATATGTCCGCACGCAAGAAATGGCTGGCAGTGAGGAAAGAATAATTAAAATGATCAGTACAAAATCACCGAGCCAGTTACCAGAACATATGCCGTGAGTCGCTCCAACTTGCATATGCGGCAGCATATAGCACAAATGATAATACTGTGAAAATAACACGTTTATCCTCACGGTCGTCGCATTTCAAGTCGCAAGTGTGATGGTAAATGCATAACGGAGTGCGTCTTCAGTGTGTAGTTTATAGTGTAAGCTTGTTTTATCATATATTTTTATATATTGCAATAAGTCTGCATTGGCCTCCGAGGGTGTGTCCTGGGCGACTTGCTGCATCGAGCAAGTTCTAAGCCTCTAGGTACCGTCTGCGCCAAATGGATTCTCGAAATTTTAGTGGGTGGTTTTTATATTCTAGAACGGAATATGAAAATCTCTATCAACTAATACAAACATTGCCTGGTTACACTACTACTACTACTAACAATAAACCAATGCTTAATATTGTTTCCAATACAATATTCGTAATATTTGATGGTTTCTTAACTATAATACAGTATAATGGCGCGGGGCTTCATATCCCGCCGCGAGCTGTGATGTTTTAGTGGAGTTCGATCGCGCTTGCACAGTGGTGTAATCGTATCGTAGTCACGTAATTTATGTATCGAGTCGAAGGATCGTTTTCGTTTAGCTCACGCGCTAACTGAAGCTTTTTAACTATTATTGACAGAGCCTAGGCTTAACATTTTTAATTTCGGTAGTATTTGACTTAGATGCGCCTTCGATTTGGTTAAAGTTCTCTATTTGCTTATAAGATGCATTAGCTTCATAGTAGATCTGCAACTTATATAAGTACTTATGAAATAATCATTTTAGAGTCAATCCAGTGCGGGCCCGTGGAGCCGCGCCGCGCCGCCCGCGCTGTCCCCGCGAGGAGTTATGGAACTGCGGTCGACACATGTTTCAGAAAACCAAAGATAAATCACAACTTATAGATTTATTATTCGAGATTATTTTATTACCAACTGGAATTAAATATAAGCCCCTATCGATTCAACGGTTCCAAAGCTCCTTCGAGTGTTGCAATACATTTATATCGTTTAGGTGTAAAATTGTAGTAAATTATTTCATATTTAAGTTAGATACATGATTTTATTATTTTTATTTATTTTAAACTTGTTGCGTTTTTTTTTTCACTTGAAGTGTAATACGCTTTTTCTTACCTCTATTTACATTTTATAATCATGATCAAATGCATATTTTATCATAATTGGAATTTAGGAGACGCCTGCAAACATGCATTCCGAGTGGAAGGCAGTTGGTATCTTTCGTTGTGTATGTAGGCTGTATGTATATGAGGCTATCCTCGGTTCTACTCACGCCTGTTGCATAGATAGCTCAAAGTGACGCCGGGCGCGCGCAAGCAAACCCAACCGACAGGCTTGCCTTTGCACCAAGTGATTTAGTTTGTATTGACATCTTTTGTACGATGTATTTAATATATGGAAAATTCTCAAAACGAGTGTTTTCTTGATTTTTATTTATTATAAAAATAAAATTATGAATTTAATTTGCTACAATGACTTTTATTTATTTACTTATTGATTTTTATTATAACTTTTTCTGGTATTACAACTTGGTATTACATTTTATACCAAAAGATTCAGCTCATAATGCGAGTAATTTAACAGTTTGCACTGAATAAAGAATGCAACATACTAAGCAAACTATTCGTGTTTTATTTATTAAAAATGGGGCCAGATACATATTAAATTAAGAAATGAAAATTCTGGTATTACATTATTTTTTATATTACTCAATAACGCTTACAGGTTACATATTGGTTACAGTGTACATGTTTGAAATAAATTGTACATGATTTTTCTGAAAAACTATCATCACATCCAGATCTAAATAAATGAATTCTAATTTCATAAAGCTACAATCGTGATATGACAATGCAAACTTTTTTCTTAATACATATAATTAATATAAATACTTCTCAAGTACTAGAGAATTGTAGTAAGGTATCATTTCTCTTTGAGAATAATCCTCTTTGGTAAGTAGTCACGCATTATTACAACTTTCCTACGATCTAACACCATAAATAATGCTGCATTGAAACAGTGAACACCTAGCGGTGTAAATTGTTGTTTATGTATCGGCTTGGACACTTTAGAATTATTCACTACTTTTTTTTTTTTATGGAAAAGGACAAGGCAAACGAGCGCACGGGTCACCTGATGGTACGTGATCACCGCCGCCCACGACCCCGTGCAACACCAGAGGAGCTGCAGGTGCGTTGCCGGCCTTTAAGGAGGAGGTAAACGCGCTTTTTGAAGGTACCCATGTCGTATCGACCCGGAAATACCGCCGCGGGTAGGCCATTCCACAGTTCCGTGGCGCGTGGAAGGAAGTTCCTACGAAACCGTACAGTAGTGGAGTGCCACGTATCCAGGTGGAGTGGATGATATTTCAGCTTATGACGTATTGTACGGTTAGAAAATTCGGCGGCGGGTAACAGGTCAAATAGTTCTTCAGAACACTCCCCATGATAAATGCGGTAGAGAACGCACAGCGAGGAGACGTCTCTACGCAGAGCCAAAGTATCAAGCCTTTCACAGCTCCTTGGGTCCCCAATAACTCGAACGGCTCTGCGTTGTATGCGATCAAATGGTTCAAGCTGATACTGGGGTGCACCAGCCCAGAGATGAGAACAGTACTCCATATGAGGCCTAACCTGGGCCCTACTTTTCAGCTTTTCAAATATACTATTTAAATATAAATCAATTTTAAGACTAATGATATCACAGATTCTATAAAATACATAAATTACAATACGTGAGAATGTTTATTAAAAAAATAGCAACATTTGAAAATAATCCAGAACAACATTTTTCGTTTCAACGAGTTTTTTATATATATAAAAATGAAAATTTTATCTCTAATTAGATTGTACAAAGCAATCAAAAATAAATCATGGTTTTGTATAATATTTACAATATCAGGTACAATAATAATATAACATAATTTTTTTAACCAGTTAAAAATGTTTTGTTTTCAATTTCTTAATTTGATCATTTCATGAAAAAAATATCATTTCTATAAATATTAGTAATGTAGCTTTAACGAAGTCAATGCCGTTAAAAAATGATATACGTAAATCATTTTGATAATATTATAAAACAAAACGTTTATCTTCAGACATTTTTAATAGTGTTCATTGAAGAAATTTATCATGCTTAACAAGGAAATTTAATAAAAAATAAAACTTAAAAAAGGTAAATTGGTAATTCAATACATTATAAATTAAGAACAAAACATAAGCTGCATTATGATTACTCTGAAACTCTTTTACCTAATAACTCACTATCAAATTCATAATGATAAATACTTAGTACTTAAAGTATAAATATTTTACACTAACGAGTGTATTTAATAAATAAATATGAAGCATTAGAAATAATTCATCAGGGCCTACGAGCGAAGTCTATAACTATTAAACTTACTTGTATAATCTACATAATCATTATAAATTTCAATATTACTTTAACCTAAAGTTACATACAAAACAGGCGACATTTTAATATTTTCTTAGATCGTACTAAAAAAAATCAGCTTCACGCTGTATCCCGCACACAGCCGGGTAGGCAGAGGGAACCTAGTGTTAAGACACTCCGTTCCCCACATTCTGTCGAATTCTGGAGGTATTGCGTCTTGAGTGGCAGAACTTATCGCCGCATTTTGCCTCGTCACCAGAGCGAAGAAATGGAAATATAAACGTTAAAAAATATTTTACTTTCTCGAGAGGGGATCAAACCCACAACCGTCTTGTTACAGTCACACCCTTGTGCCGCCGTGCCACGACGGCCTCAGTTCTTATTAACATCAAAGAACTAAATACATAATATAGGTACTACTATGCCATTTTAGTGAGTAGGCAGAGCACCTAATGCCAAGACACTGACCTGAGTGATGAGAATTGAGTGGTGGAAAGCAACGTCGCAATTTATTTTATCAGAGTGGGAATATAAAAATTATTCAAACCCTTAAGCGTGAATTGAACCACATCACACAATCATGTTGATGAACTTTACTATCAAAATATATAAACATGTGTTATGTTTTTTTTTTGTATTAATATCAAAGTGGGTCAAATGTAGAACTAGATTCGTTGGAATGTTGACGTGTTAATGTAGAATTAAAGCCAGTTCCAGTAGAAGAAGTTCTGGAAAGAAAAAAATATATATTTACTAAGGTAATTTTTTTGCTGTATAACACGGTAGGCAGAGACCGCTTGGTGTTAAGACACTCCATTCTCCACTTTCCGCTCAATATTAGATACTTATCTTGTTGAGTGGTGGAACTCAACGCCGAGTTTTGCCTTGTTACCAGAACGAGAAAAAGAAAAGAAATAATTACTATTATTACATCTTTATTTATTCTTCAAAGGATAACTATTTCTGAAAGTTAAATCGAATTTATTCGTTATTATTTCACTGGGTAGACCAATTTTAATATGTAGTTCTTCTTTTAATATATTTGAAAACTAATGCTTCCCGTGTGGTCCCATTTTAATTTGATCCATTTCTGACAATGATAACCATGAGAAAATGACATAATTCTTAAATTTGCATTAAGTATGTGCGCGACAAATAGATGTACATCTCAATGTACTGCCAACCGATTTAGATGATACTTTTTTATTGGAAATGTTTACTCTAAGGCGACGTTATATTTTACCCGAAGAAGGGCAGCAAGGTGACAAGGTGCGCGCGGGCTGTGCAGTCGCGCAGCTCGGGCAGCGCCAGCAGAACGTGCCGCAGGTAAGCCTGCAGCGCCACCCGCCGCGCCTCCACCACGCGCGCGTCCTGCCGTTACACATTCATATTTTGTAATTTTTGTTATTTCTTTTATAAAGAAAATATGAGGTATATAACTTGATCATTCTATATAGAATTTTCCTACATTTACCTTTATAAGTAACTTATGTTTTGTGCCAAATAAGAATAACTATAATATGATAAAAATAAATGTGTAAGTGTATTACGCTAATAGATGCGTTTCTGCAAGATAAGACTGCTTATGTTTTAAGATCAAAGGCAACCTTTGTATTTAAATTTTAGAAACACTAGCAATCTATCAAAAATTTGTTCAAAATATTTATTTTTTATTATTTAAGTATGTCGAAAATAATCAAACTTAGCACTTACTCGCTTTCTTAAAGTCTTCTTTGGCGGAAATTTATAATTAGCTATGTCCGGATGGCATTTCTTTAGTTGGGAATGTAGCTCATAAAACTTTGCATATCTGTGGTACACATTCCATTCTTCTTGTCCAATTTTAAGAAATATCTGCAAATCAAAATAATTTACTTTTTTAAGGAAGGAAGCATTACTCATATCTCACATATCCAGAGACATTGCTTTTTGAGCATTGGAACAAATAACCAAATAAGGCAAAACAGAACTATTTTGACTATTTAAAATTAATGCTGACCAGAAGCTCCATAACACAATGACATAAAAATATTTTTATGTCTCCATTATACACCCGAATTCAAAACAGTGCTTTGAGAGGCGGAAAACAGTGTCTTAAATTCGGGAAAGAGTGGGGGAAGGACTCATTATCATCATGCTTACAGCCAGATGCTGTCCCATCAACTGTTCTGATTGCATATATATATTTCATAATTTCTCACTTGATATACATGGTAAGACTGCGTCTTTTTTCCAACCAGGAAAGCACTGGGAATATAAGCTTTAACATTTGATTCTGGAAAATCTAAAATTTCCAAGCCTGAACTCTCCAAATCTTGAATGCGTTTTTGCAAATGTTGATTAAATTCCATTAGCTCAGCATGCATTTCAGCAACCTATGAAAGAAAATAAGTCCTCAATCTCTAAAATATTATCTTGTATAATCTCATTTTCCAAGTTGAAATTGTGCTCAAGGCCAAGATGGCCTTGTATATATTATGAAATTATGGATTTATATTATATTTTATGTTATTTTGACCACAACCAAAATACAAAAAGCTTTTTTTAACCTGCACTAGCTTCCTTTCATATTGACTGACTTCTGCATCTTGGTCATTGTTATTTTTTAGAGCCTTGCCCATTTCAACGGCTGACATGTAATTTCTTAACTGATCTTTTAATCTGTCATTTTCCCTAAAAATATTATTAAATTATTTTAATATGCAAAATAAAAGTAAATTCTATATCTTATTATGCAGCATACCTACTTGCTTAAATCTAACACAAGTTTCTCTAACTTGTAAATCTTCTCTTTACTTATAGCATCAAGCTGATTATACCTAATTTGTAAATTATAAAACTCCTTTTCTCTAGATTCTAACACTGAATTAATGCTTTTGTCATCTGGTGCAGATTCATCTTCGGTGAAGCAAAGTTCTAAACATGAAGTACTGCCATCTATACTTCCTGCAACCTCCTCACTATCACTTTCTGATATTTTTAAGCAATTAACGCTCAAATCTGACATGTCGTCTTTAAACATTGTATTTTTGTCAATGCTACTCTGAGAACCAGAAAATATTTCTTTGGCACTTTCTGATAATTTTGAAAGTATTTGTAAAGGGTTCTCTATTGCTTTTACACTGTCTGGAAAAAAATGACGAATGCCTGTTTTACAATCTGAGCTTGTTGGTTCACTAGTTGAGGCCACTTTTGGAGTTGTTTTTGGATCTGGTGAATTCAAACATGTAGCAGGTGCACTATTCCAAAATGAACCACTGTTATTCATAATTGACTCTCCATGTTTCTTTGATTTAGTTTCATTTTTCTCTTCTTTTTTATCGAAAGATATAACTTGCCTCAATGGTTTTTTCTTTGATATACCTGAAGTTTTTATTGGTGTAGGTAATGGTATTACAAGTTCAGCTTTGTTTACATGGCTCAATTGTTGTGATTCATTCAATTCTGCTCTGTCAATAGATAATGCAAACAAAACACTTGATAAGCCTGTAATAATAAAAGTCAAATACATTTATTTATTAACAATATATGCTTGATACATATATTGCCAGTATCACTGACATAGTTTTATTATTTTTACCTGAAGCCATACTAGGAAGTAAATTTGCTTCTGGATTCCTAATAAATGCACCTTCATCATAATATTCTGTTAAGAGACCATGAGATATCCAGCTTTGCAAATATCTAATTTTTAGGAAACATAAACAAGGACATTAAGAGATTATCATCTTTACTTAATTAAATTTAGCAGATTGCAAATCTTAGATTACCTTTCTAAGGATCTTTCATTCAACGAAGCTCTAAGGAAAGCCCTGAAGTAGCCTAAAGGAGTGTTGATATTGGATAGAATTTTAAATCTTTCTTTTTCATGTTTTGTAAGATGAAGGCAAGTATAACTCCATAATGAATTACCTGAAGAGCAATAAATATAATTTAAGTTATTTTTCAAATATAAAATCATAAGGTTCATTAATAAAAAATAAGTGTAGCATCCATTTACAAAAAATACATACCAACATTGAATATATTAAAAGTGAAATTTAAGCCAGCTGAAACAAAATTTTGAAGTGTTGAATTTGAGAGGTTTGTCTTGAGTCCATGACTGAGGAGTTTCTCCCACTTTTCACATAAATTGACTATTCTAAAACAATATAAAAATTAATGTTATACTTTAACTTAGTACATTATAAGAGATATTTTTTTATTGTATTGTGAATATGACATAGGTCTTGTTATACCTTATATCATCTTCTGTTGCCAATTCAGATTTACCTCCAAAACGGTTTTGGCAATTTTCTACACAACATTGTAATTCACGGAGGACTGCTTTACCAGTATCTATTCGTTTTTTTACGTCGTCCTTATTATCTATTACATTTGCTATAGAACTTAAAAGCTTATTATTCTGAAAATCCCAATAATTTGTTAGGGTATGATTTTAATAATTTTTTCTTACATCTCTTTTATTGCAGTACACTTTAATACATTTGTTAACCTTGTCTTTTACGTCTTCCCTTATAGTAGTAACTACGATTAGGTACATAATATTATACATATTAATAAAGTTCACTCTGCTTACCATTATTAATTAATTCTAAATCGTCAAATAAACATAAATGGACTTTTTAATAATATTTTATGATCAAAAGTGTAATTTAGATTGTAAGTCTCCAACAAAACATGAAAACAAACACGTCTGAAGTCAGTAAGACTTAAGACTTATCGAAATTGTCAAATTATTTTTTATAAAATGTCATCTTATAAATACAGACTGATAATTAATTTTCATGACTTAATGTTAATACGCTGATAGAATACCATATAGCGGGGTCCAGTATATATCGTACGATGCCGATTAAATTGGGTTAATAGATAGAGAAAACTTATATCATAATCTAATGATTTTCTTAAGTAAATCTACTATTTTATTCTTTTTAGCAACAGAGTTATTCTATACTAAGAGCACTCTGGATGGGTTCTGTATTTACATGCAGCAAGAGAAAGGTAAAATAAAACATGTTTTGTGGCAGTTTTTCTCAAATTGTAATTTTTGGTGGGTCTTCCTTTCCAGATGATCGCGATACTGGCAATCATTTGAAATACTAAGGTTCAATTTGCGTGCGGCTATATGGGGAGTTTTTTGAAAGACTGGCGATACGACAAATAGGATTTTTTGTCGTTAACGCGCAAACTTGTGTCTTCAGGGAGTTGAATTGAAACAAGTTCTATTCACCCCTTTGAAGAGTAAACATCATAGCATCCATTGTGCTGTCATATGCATAGCAATGAATGATAGAATCATCTAACATGTCATTGATATGCAGAAGAAACAATATAGGGGACAGCATGCAACCTTGGGCTACCCCAGCATTCACGTGCAGGTATTCCGAGCATATCATACACTTCTGGCCTTGCGCCAAAACTGGCCTCATCACATAATTCTTCTTAATGAGGCATTTATAGTAGTAACCCCTGGCATTTTCTTCCATTCATGCCATATGGTTTATAAATCGACCATTTTTACATTCCAAATAGAAACGAGTTATATTTTTGTACTTATATGATATTATGAGCTCTTTTTATTGTATAATAATAAATATAAAACAAGTATTATTTCATACTCTTCTACTTAAAGTCTAAGTTCAAGATTTAAGTACCTTGTTTTGTATTTTAAATTCTTTGTATTTCAGTAAAATTATGAAAATTAAAAAAAGTACCACAGCCTAGTAATACTTAAAAATTTCAATGTTTATATGTAAAAATATATATTACTGTATTTAATTTCGTCTGAGCATCTCGATTCTCCTCTTTCCGTATTACATATACGATACCATACCAAATAATTGAAGTTATTTAAATATCCATTATATTTAGTCTGTATGTGAAATCACTCATTCATTATCGTTCCTTAGTATTTCCGAAATCCCGAATCTTGTTTCGTCATAATAACAAAATGGCGATTGAGTTTTAAAGTCTATGGCGTTGGTTGCGTTTTATTTTTTTCGTTTTTCTATGAATCATAATTGTTACATTTCTATTAAAAACTATTAAGGTTTTCTTACTTATATAAATTAAAAATCTTACTAAGACGACGTTGGTAAGAGACCCTTTCCATTGAAAGAGTGAAATTGAATAATTGTACCATGAGCAATTACGAAGATGATCAAAGTGAGGATGGTGAACTAGCACGTAGTCCTGTACAAGACGAGATGGATTTTAGGTAGGTTTTTCTTTTTTTACTCGTATTTTAATGTTTTCAAAAGAAGTAAGGTAGTTGGGTATATTGATCCAGTGATTTCGTATTTCATGTTCATGTATTACCTATAATTATTGTCTTGTTTTAGTCTATCTGATGACGATAGAGACAATGCAGATTCCTTAGTTATAAAACCACCGCAAGCCGTGATTCGTTCTCATCGAGATAAAAGAACTCACAAACGTTCTGCCAAAGACAGATATAAGGAAACAACTCGTAAGGAAAAAAAGCATCTTTACAGGTTAGTCAATACTTATGATACGTATGCCAAATAAAATTAATTCGAGATCTTTATTTATATTATTTTATTAATAAATATCATATTATTTAAGGTCTGACTTGCTCTGGGGATGTACAACAAAATATTTATTTTTTCAACAGGGAACGTGATAAATCGGATAAACAGAAACGTGAATTTAGTAAGGTAATGGAGCGTGACGATATACCTAAAGATTATTATAGGGATAAACAATATTATCGTGAAAAAGAAGTTTACCGTGAAAAAGACACGAGGGAAAAGGAAATTTACAGGGAAAGAGAAATAAGGGATAAAGATGTTTATAGAGAAAAAGATGTATATCGAGAAAAGGATGCTTATAGAGAGAGGGAACATTATAGGGAGCGGGAAGTTTACAGAGATACCTCTTACAGAGAGGGTGGTAGACCCAAGGAAGCTTATAGAGAAAAAGAAATATATAAAGATAAGGATGTACAAAGGGAGCGGGAACTGTATATTAGCCGTGATCGTCAGTATAAATATGCAGATGTTGAAAGAAAACGTGCTGAACCTGATAGAATAGAAAATAGGTTAAGACTGTTAGCAGAGGATGGAAGAGCTCAAAATAGTGAAAAAGAAAATAGGGACAAAACATCAGGTGATAAAGAATTAGAAGATTTAAGAAGTAGATTGCTAAGTAAAAGGATTTCAAAGGAATTACAAGGCCAGGAAACCACAAAAAATTATGATAAAGAAAGTAAAAAACATGTGGACTACGATAGGGAAAGAAATTTAGATCGGCATTCTTCACTTGATAAGCATCAACAAGAAAGAAGAAAGAGGCTATTGGAAGCAGGTATAATATTGCTTAGATCTTAACTATGTTTTAAAATTTGTGTTACAAAATGTTTCAAAATATTAGTTACAGTAATACAGTAAATAACAACTTCATTTTTGTACTTTGTTATTTATGTTTTATTGCTTATGGTATAAGGTATTTCTTAAAATGATTTAATTTGAAACTTAACACCTCTGCAAATTAAAAAATAATACATTGAAGTGTCATTGTTCACCTGAACATATTGTTTTGTTAACCCATGTATAGAAAGTAATACATGGGTTAAGTATTACATACATTAATTTTTTTGTAATTTATTTTATTAGAACGTGAAATGGTTAAAAGAAAACATGAATCCCGTATGGAGCTTGAAGCTCGACGTGAAGATCGAAGACGCCGTGGTAAGAAAAGGTCTGTTTCACCCGATGAGGTTTCAACCAAGAAGAATAAAACTGATCACTCTCCACATTATGGGGATTCAGTTGTAACTGTTTCAGATGCTAGTGATGTAGAAATGAAAAGTGATTCAGCGCATTCTGAACGAGTAGAGGGTAAACAGTTTTTCTTTATTCAATTGTAATATACAACTTTTTCTTGTAAATTTGTATGATATTATATTAATTATTTGGCATTTTGTTACAATACTTTTGCATTGGACTTGTAAAATGTTAGACTTCTTTATATATATTTATACGATTTAGATTTTTTAAATTTAACATGTATTTATCAAATGCTATTGCTGTTGCTACTGTAATAAGGATGTTTTTAAGGAAAATTATTAATAATGTGCCACACATAAGATACTCCAAATGTCATTTTCCACCCAACTTTCAACACATTGAGTATGAAGTAGTGGAAATTAATGATGAACTTTGTCTATTTACCAGAGCAAAGAAATGGAAATAATTCACTATCCTGAGTGGTAGTTGAACCCACAAACATTACGTTTTCAGTCTGATGCTGTCCCACTGCGCCACTATGGCTCTAAAAATAAATAACTTATAACCTAGGCACAAGTGAGTTTCTTTAACATCTTTTTTCATAATGGAATTCCAGGTGAACATACTAATTCAGACACTGATGAAAGCACAGACAGTGATTCAGAATCAGATGTGGATTCCAAATCTGCAGATGAACACAGAGATGTAAAATCAGAAAAAGAAGACGGAAAAGAGATAGTAGATGAAGTTCACCAGTCCAGACCAAATTCAAAATCTTCAGTTTCACCTAAATCAATTCATAGAAGTCCATCATCACATGGATCTGTAAGGTAAAAAAAATGTAGTATTTAATAATTTAAGTGTTATAACCTGTTCTAGTTATTATTTTTAATACACATTTTTATCTTTTAGAGTAATTAACAAGGGTTATTTCAAATTTTCTTTATAAATCATGACATTTTCCTTGTTAATTTGCTCATTCACACCCTTGTGCTTCCAACATAATTTTATATTATTAATGTACAATTTGAAACTACTTTTAAGTTACTGAGTTTTAAATATAAAATAAATATTTTAGATCACACTCAAGGTCAAAAAGTAGAAGCAGATCACATTCATTTTCACCTCCTCCACCTGGTGAAAATGGCAAAGTTAATATTGAAGAAGAAAAATCCCAAGAAGATGATGAAGAAGCAAAGCTTAGGGAAGAGGCTATGAATGCGTTACCACCATACTTTCCTGCATTACAGGTACATTTATAATGTCTTTTATATTTTATATTCAACATAAGTTCACTAGTTTAACAAATATTTGTTTATTTTGTAATATTATGAATATTATATCATGTATCTAGCTGAAAGACAATAAAGTGAATTTAACATGAACCTTAACTGTTCTTGGAACATCCAATTATGTGTAAGTCTTAAAACATTTTAGAATTTACAATTTATTATAATTTTGCAATGTACCATGCTATTATTGGGATTGTTCATCAACTTTCATTTATAGGGATGTCGTTCTGTTGAGGAGTTTCAATGTCTCAATAGAATCGAAGAAGGCACATACGGCGTTGTTTACAGAGCGCGTGATAAGACAAGTGACGAAATAGTCGCTCTCAAACGACTTAAAATGGAAAAGGAAAAGGAAGGATTTCCAATTACGTCATTGAGGGAAATCAATACTTTGCTCAAGGTAGGCACACAATATCATTTATTATTAGTTCTAAGCTCACTTGAGCCATCGTGCTGCTTTATTGCACACACTTTTAAGGTATTGACGATTGTCTCTATTTTATTTTCTCTTCTTGTGCAGCTCCTGGAGCCATGAGCTGCTTTGCACTCGATGGCTCACATGTGAAATTCACAAAATTAATGCCTTGTATTTTATTCCTACAGGCCCGGCACCTCTTACCTGAAGAGGGTAGTGCTAGAGGTGTGACCCAATTGCAAGGGTTAACAACTTCGATACACGGGCGGGCCTAAGTATCTTATAAGGAATTTATTCCAGGGGAAAAATACTCAAATGTTTTCCCCATCAAATTAATTATTCATTGAAAAGTAATTTCTTTTTCGTAAATTTCTTCGAAACTATGAACACCGAAAGTTTTCTGAAATGGCGATACAAAAATTATTTTATATACAATCAATCAAGCATATTTGCAAGAACATCAATCACCGTGTCAACATCAATGAAGGTAACTTTGTAGAAACTAAAGTCATTTAAGCAACTCGATATTTGGTACAAATGAATACATTATATGTAAACATTTTGACAATATTTAAATATTTTTATTGATTATAAAAACATGACGATTTTGAACAGCTAGTTTCAGCTAACTTCTATAGGTATTGATTGCGTTTGCGTTCATCAATCATTGTAGCTATGATATTTAAATATTTTAACAACTTATAGGAGTTTTATCTCATATGAATGACTTAAATATAAGCAATCTTTCAATATCAATTTCAATTTCTTACAATATATATTATATTGTTAGATATTGAATTTCTATTTTAAATCACGTAAGAACAATATTTAGCATTTTTTTGTCATGTGATGCGTGAATTTAATTTACACAAAATGCACTTGTGAACTGATTGTACAAG
>JBAIZZ010000350.1:273775-341143 GCA_037355905.1 Heliconius aoede | reverse complement strand
AAATAATAATAATAAAATACTGAGATACCTATGAAGTAATATTTTTATTTTGAATAAAAAATAAAAATATTACTTCATAGGTATCTCAGTATGTTTATGTAGATCTGTAACAAGAGTATCTTCAACTACACATCTTTATGTGTATTACTCTAACTGCTCCAAATGTTAAAACAAAAAAAATCCTCTAAAACTAATAAAATTATTTACTTATTTTATAGAATGGGTAACATAGGAATCAAGTTCTAGATTACAATCCGAATCGAGTATGTACAGTCCACGAGGCGTAAGCTGAGCTTCGCGCTTGTGTGAGTGATCGCCAAAAATAGAGCCAGATTAAGCTATTTTTAAATAAATATTATTAATTATCAACAGAATAATTTTCTCGTCTATTATGTTAATCACTCCACGGTACGTCCTGCACACAGCAGAGCAGGTAGGGGGAACCTAGTGTTAAGTGGTTAAGACACACCGTTCTCCATTTTCCGCCGAATTCTGGAGGCATCGTGTTGAGTGACGGGACGCCGCACTTTACCTCGACATCAGGCGACGTCGCATTCACAGTTACACACTAGTGTCCCTACGCCACTACTGGCCTCTAAGGGCTGATGTTGATTATGTTAGTATAGTCACACAAACTCACAAATTCAAAGCCCA
Organism: Heliconius aoede; assembly: GCA_037355905.1. Lineage (NCBI taxonomy): Eukaryota > Metazoa > Arthropoda > Insecta > Lepidoptera > Nymphalidae > Heliconius > Heliconius aoede. The sequence goes on along the minus strand of JBAIZZ010000350.1, from coordinate 340,489 downwards.
GCTTACTCCTCGCGGACTGTACCATGTGCCCTTATCGAAATATTATTACTGAATTCTTATATTTTCATAAAACGTTTAAATAATAAAAATTTGGACCCTAAAAAGGCTTTTTTACGTTCTTTTTATAATAAGAATCGAGTCACGCTTAAATATTTTGTATAAGTACTTAAAACTATGTAACGTGGGTAAACATTATGTAATTAATTTAATGTTCTGATTTTCACATCTATACTTATTATGAAGCTGAGAGTTTACTTAATTCAATGTACGAATCTCAGGAATTCTTGGTTTCCTCCACCTACTTGAAGGTGTTATATATTATACTCTATATACAGGGGCTAAACCGGTGGTAAAAAGCTAGTGAATAATATTTAAACCATGACTTAACTCACAAGCCATTATTTTTTACATAGATTTCAATTCTTCTCCCTTTCAAAGTCTAATATTTCAAACATTAATTGGTGAATGGTTTTAATTAAAGTTAGTTTTATAAGTAAATAAAATTTTTCATTTTTACCTCTTTGGAGCAGTGGTTAGTATAGTGTTATAGTGATACAGCTATTAATGTATATGTGTAGAGTGGTATAGTTAACTATAAGATAGTGTCATCTTGTATTGCCATATCAGAAATAGAGGTGCTCATAATATATTAAGAAATAATAAAAAATATGACTGGGAGACATTTCTATGTTAATCTTAAGAATGTAAATTTAAAAGGCGTTAATTTTGTGATGATCTTTTTCATTTTTACCACCAATTTTATCGATTTTTCTGTTGTTCATATTTTTTTTAAACATTATTATTATATTATTAATAGTCTTTTCATCAATAATTTCTAAGCCGCCTAGTTATTTAGATATTTAAGAGTTTATATATCATAGCTGAATATATATTTTATTATGTTTTTTAAATAACTTAATTATAATGTAATTTCTTAACAAAAAGTGGTATTGTAATATATTTAATGACATTTTTCGAATTCCTCTGGTTATGTAATATTTATTGTATTTAAAATACATGTGTAAAGTAATGATGTACAAACACATATGCTTATGTTTGATCGAGCCAGCATTGAAATTAATGTATATAAATTTATGATAGTCTTTATGGTGATAATGGTATACAAGTTACTTTGCGATTTTATATTCAACCGTAATAAATATTTTTTTGTTCAGAAATTATATTCTTCAAAATTTTTAATATGGAACATTACTTGTATGCAATTACAGTCTTTTTTATAACGGCTATGATATATCGAATTATCTAAATAACTTTGCAACTTTTATTTTATAAAAGATGGGCGGAGGTTTTTGTTGTTATAATTAAATTCAATATCTTAATATAAATGTGTTTAAAATTTGTAATCTGTGTATAAATCGGTTGGTGCCTTCGGCTTATGGTGGATTTTATGAGAATCATCTGCTTGTTTTGTGATTATGTATTGAGCATTTATTTTAAAAAAAAAATATTTTAATGGCTGTGTGTAATATGTTGGTTAATTATCGATTCTATATACATATGTAAGTAGATTGTTTTTTTTTATTATATTGTTTGTACTGTTAATGTAAAAATGTTACTGTTACAATATCATGTTCAGTGATATATTATGTATACGAGATTATACGGGTTAGTATATCTTTTGCAAATTTCCTCTATTCCAAAATAACTACTCTAGACAAAATCCCGCAGTGCAGTGGAGTATTAGCACGTTATGCTTATTTTCAGACCTACAAAAATCTACATAGATATTATAAATAATAAAAAAAACTTTTATATTAACATAATTATATGATTATATTAATATAAAGATAAAATTTTACTCAATAAATTAAAGAGGAGACATATATGAGAAGATATTGTTTTCTAACAATTCTTCTGTACATTAACTTGACACATGTGGAATCGTGTTTTATAAGTAAGAGTTGCAAATACAATTACACATTACTTTTAGTTAGGTTTTAGTAGTGATGATTCTCCTTAATACACTATTAATGCTTCGAAAGTGTAGTATAAGAAATATGATTAAAACAATTGTTTCATGCATATTGGGATATTGAACTTTTAAATATTTATATTATTTATAGATATTGAAATTTTGAGATATACATAAAAGGTACACTGAATTTTGAGACGATTGTTCACCTGCTAATAGTGGAAATCTTATTATAAGGTGCAATACTAATAAAATAAATGATTGAGGCATGTTTTAATTATTTTATATGTCTTGAACGCTGTATTTTTTTTGTAATTTTTCTTTCATTCGTGTCAATTTAAATATATAAAACATTTTTTTTATCGTGTACTAAACATGGATATGTATTTTTATAATTTTGAAGTATTATTACAGACTTAACTTAATTTTTTTTTATTTAAAAAAAATATATAAAAATTTCAATGTAGAGGATCTCTTTCGAACCCGTCCTCTTGGGAATCCATCCGTCTTTGAGAGTCCACGAGGCGCGGTTCCAAATCCCTCTACGCTCAAATTTTAATATGTTTTCTAAAAAAAAGTATGGATGTATATATATTTTATTTTTAGCTTAATTAAGCAATATCTTAAAATGTGGTTATATTCCCATGACTGACAAGTCGCACATTCTACTTATGTGTTGCAGGGCCAGCACCCTAACATCGTGACGGTGCGAGAGATCGTCGTCGGCTCAAACATGGACAAAATATTTATTGTTATGGACTACGTGGAGCACGATCTGAAGAGTCTCATGGAGACCATGCGTGCGAAGAAACAGGTGTTTCTGCCAGGTTTGTAGTGGTTTTGTATGTGACTCTACACATTATTGTTTTGTTATGTGTACTTTGCTACGTATTTCCTAATGAGCAAGCAAGATTTATTTTAGTATGAATCTGCAGTTACTTTTTAGAATCCGACAGTTTTGTAATATAATAAATTGATTTTAATTTTTATTAAATATAACTTTTCAGGTGAAGTTAAATGCTTAATGACACAATTATTAAAAGCGGTCCATCACTTACACGACAATTGGATATTGCATAGAGATCTCAAGACAAGTAATTTACTATTATCCCACAAAGGAATTTTAAAGGTAAAAATATTTTTAATTGGTTTCTGTTATTAGTTAGACTTATAAATGAAATTACATTGCGTGTCGAGACGCTGCGGTAATCTTGTTACCAGAGCAAACAAATGAAAGTAATCAATTTACATGATTGCATCAAATCCATAACAACCGTTGCATAACGTAATGCCATTGCACAACGACGACCCGATTAAATATAGTTTTAAGAATAGTGGTTTATTTCTAATGAGTGTCCCATTGTAGGTGGGTGACTTTGGTCTCGCTAGAGAATACGGATCTCCCTTGCGTCAATATACGCCGATAGTGGTCACATTGTGGTATCGCGCCCCCGAACTGCTCCTCTGCTGCAAAGAGTATTCGACGCCCATTGACATATGGAGCGTGGGTTGTATATTTGCGGAGTTCATCAGTATGAATCCACTATTCCCTGGCAAGTCTGAAGTCGATCAGTTGAATAGAATTTTTAAAGTGAGTTTTTATTTGTAATTTGAAATTTTTTTTAAATAATTTTTGCAAAATATTAATTGCCGATTTGTCCTTAGGATATGGGTACCCCATCAGAGCTACTCTGGCCGGGATACAAGGAGCTACCTGCCGTGCAGAAGATGACGTTTGCAGAGCACCCAGCGGGCGGCCTGCGTCAGCGCATCGGTTCCGATCTGCTATCGGAATCGGGACACTCTTTGCTACAAGGCTTCCTCACTTACAACCCTGCTAGAAGATTGACGGCCGAAGCCGCTTTAGAACATGCATATTTTAAGGTATTATTACAAGTTACTATAAAAACGTTTTAGGACATTTGTTAAAAGTAGTAAAACTACATATTTTATTTGAACACTGATGTAATTTTTTTTAATCTGATTGTAGGCAATAAATTATTTTCATTATTGACTATATGTCGATACGTAATGTCCCACAAATTTGGTGATGCATGAGGAATGTGTCCTAACGCTAGGCAATATTTCGCAGGAGCACCCGGTAGCGATCGAGCCGGCCATGTTCCCCACGTGGCCCGCCAAGTCGGAGGGCAACCGGCGCACGACGCACAGCCCCAAGCCGCCCGCCGGCGGCGCCGCCTACGCGCAGTTCGCGCGCGCCGACTCTGACGAGACGCGCGGCTTCCACGTGCAGGCGCGCGCGCTCAACGTTGCACCCGGTTTCTCGCTCAAGTTCTAGCGAGCAGAGCGCGTGTGACTTGCTTACCCTTTACCTCTATTTTTCGTACACGAAAGCGTCAGTCATTTTATTGTATCCAATTGCAGTCAATCATAAAACCCGTAAATAAAAAGCAGCGTCTCAAGTACACTTCATAACCGAATTAAACAGATGTACTAAAAATGTCATAAATTTTAATTATATTTTATACTTACATTTTGGTTCCTGCAAACGACAAGTGGTCTTGGCTAAGAAAAGGTTGGGAGCCCTGATATATTTAAACTAAATGTTTGTACTTAGTACATTTCGCCTATATTATGTTTGTATGCGTACGTATTTTACTCTGTTGAATGTTGAAAATCATTGGGTTTTATCAACGATATTTTAGATATGGTGAGATGAGTATCTGTAATCGTAAAACTGAAATTTTATTGACACTTGTAAAAAGATGAGAGAATGTGTTTGAAAATAATGGTGCGATTATTATAACTTGTATCCTTTGTTAGTTATATGTAACTAGAATGCTAGGTAAATTATGTTAATTACTGATACTAAATGCGATGAAATAAATCACTAAGTAATTATTAAACGATAAATATTATGTTTAACTTAACTTAGCATTCTTCTTTGCCATATTCAAAGAGCTGTGTTCATTTCTTACAATATACAAAGTCTAGTTTGTTTAATTTTTTTTATTAGAATTACACATAAATACAGGTAATTTCTTTGGTCAATACTAGCTTTAGCCATAATTAACTTATGTCAAATCAAAGCAAATTGTGTAGAAATAAATGTACTTATATAAAACTATGAATTAAATAAAATAAAAAGAGATTAAATAATGTAACAACTAATATATATAAAAAAAGAAAAAGACATTTAATTTTTTCTTACAAAAATCTTTATGGACTTGCTAACATGAGAGAGACAGATTACAGTATATCAATCAACCGTAACAGATTTTTGTCACGACTACTTTTTTGTATGCAAATATTTTGGTATATTAAAAATAATGTATAAACTATAACTACTAAATGTTTATATAATTAGGACAAAAAATGTAAATATATCATAAATAAATTATCTCTTCACGAAAGGGTTAGTTTTAGAAATAATATGGTACAATATATGTTTTGACAAAATATATTTATTTTTATTTAATTCTCGGATCCTTGAACCGTTTTACATAAGGAGTTATTATATTCCACACCAAGTAAATAGTGTTAACGTCCAGCTTCCATCATATCTAGTGGAAAACCCAAGAGTGAGTTGATCAGGTCGCCATTGCGCTTCCAATTATGGCGATTATTATTTCCAAATTCATTAGATTTTGTAAATATTTTTCTATTCATACCTTTATACGGTTTTCCCAATGAATATATATATTGAATGTACTGAAATAAAACAATAATCATGTTTACAGTAAAGTAAGTTACAGTAAACGTTACAACTGTAAAGCACCAAATATTTTCATATCGATTTCGATATTTTGACAATGACTAACATGTTATAAAGTATCGTTAATTTTGTTTATATGTTTCACATAGAGACGGTAAAAACAGCTTGGATAGTTCCGACTTGTTGAATTCTCGATGAGATAGCGTGACTAATATCACGCGTATATCATGAGTAGAGTACTGAGGACTACTCCACGCCGACCTTCGCTAAATCAATACCCAAAGCTATAGTATTGTTCTTTGTCGAAACTTTAATTAAATACTTAATTTCCACGTGCTTAAGATAAACAGAAATGTTATTTTACTGTTACGTTATAATTAAAAATATTTATATATTCTTTGAAAAGAAGAAGAATATTATTTGAAGAAGTGAAGATAGCAGAATAAAGAATCGTCATTCACCCGCAGCTTTTGCCTCGAGTCTCTACGCCTTACTTTTAATAAATGCGTGACAGTAAAAATATATATATATAATGCCAAATTAATATCACAGTCAAGTGTTAAACAAAATAGCATTTTTATTTAAATTGAATACATACTAAGTGTTAAATAACTGTGCCAGATCAATAGTAATATTAAAACTCGTTTGATTTTAATTGCAATAACATAAAATAAATTGATTAAAATAATGTTCTTAATAATCAGCTATATTTTATATTAAAAAAAGCTCGTAGGTAAAAAGTAGGTAAAACAATGCCAGCGAAACGATAAAAAAGCTAGAAGTCATTACGGCGTTGTGCAAGTGTTTTGTACATGTGACGATTGTGGGTTCGATTTCTCGCTCGCGATAATTCTAATGTTTATATATTTCCTATCCTCGATCTGATCTCAAAGCGCTGCATTGAGCTTCGCCTCTTACCACGCTTTGATAATTTTTAATTGATATCTAATAATAACTTGTTTCTGTCTCTACTTTGAGTGATCACTCACAAGTCACATAAATGAAAGCTCAGGATAAGCTCGGCAAGACACTTACCTCGTCACTTTTAGATAGGTTTGGTACATCCTGTAGACTCTGTATGTGTGAGTATGGTTCTATTATCATAGAATTCAATTCAAATGCCAAAACGTTGTGTGCACTGAACAGAACGCTAAGTATCAAATACATCTTCAATAGCGCTAGTAGAGACATTCTGAAATGATGATGTATTGTCCTAATTCATATATTTTATATAATTCTATCATAGGGATATTACATAATATGTTATATTGCAAATTATATATTACCTATAACTGATATTTATTTATTTTGTACATAAATTTTATATTTGAAATAAAGCGGCTCGCTTACTTTGCTTATTTTCAGGAGACCTGGTGTCTCGTCCGGCTTCCAATGTGAAGTGATGAATTGTATCCCATGGTTACAATAAATCGTCTAACGTGGGTGTACACTTGTAACGGTAATAATCTATTTAGGTACTTATTTATTAAGGGAAGGCGTATTTTTTTAGTTCATTTAGGGTATATTACCTGCTATATATAATAAAAACAATCTGTGTCCACTTTTTTTAGGGTTTCGTTTAATTAAATGGAAGGTAAACATGATTCTTCTCGTTAGTACTTGTTAGTAGATGGCATGAAATTTTGCACGAAGTGAGGTGAGGACATTTAATAAAAAAGATCAGGTTCACGCTGTATCCCGCACACAGCAGGGTAGGCAGAGGGAACCTCGTGTTAAGACACTCCGTTCCCCACTTTCTGCCGAATTCTGGAGGCATTGCGTGTTGAGTAGCAGAACTCAACGCTGCGCTTTGCCTCGACACCAGAGCGGAGAGAAATGGAAATATAAACGTAAATAAATATTTCACTTCCTTGAGACTTATAATACAAATGATAGAAAAAAATCGAATGATAAAAATTTTAAAACTTAATTTTACCAATGTAATCGAAACGTATGTACATTTTGCATTTATTTGTTTAGTGACGCTGATATATTAGAGACTTACAAAGCCTTTTATTAAAATGATAAGATTACAGGTGTTACTGGACGTGTTTTGATTTGATTTTTTCTCGTTAAATTACTCATTTAATGATAAAATGTCTATACTATATAATTATTGAGGAATAAAATAAAAGTAAAATAATTAGGTATAAAAATCTTTTGGCTTTCAATATATAAAGTTTCCCTTATTTTCTAATTGCACAAAGCGCTTCATATTGTTCTGCCCAATGCTGGATTTGTTCTATCTGGAGAAAAACTGCATTCTTTGAGGTTCCACCCTCGCTTTTGTATTGCTCTACACTTGTTTCAACTGAAAAAATGCTTCTTAATTCATCTTCAGTTCCAATTTCTGGACTGAAAAGAAAATAGCGACTAAAAAACTATTTGTCATTCGATAATTGGTTGGTATTCTTATTAAATCAATTTAGGTACCTAAGCACTATTAAAAATATGAGACATTGAAGGTTTTTTTTTTTAGATTTGAAGATGAGATGGTAATCTAGAGGTAAATTTTCTTTCACTTCGGTAACACTGGTAGTTTATTTTGTATTCTTTAAGTAAATAATTACTATTTGCTTATACGACAAAATATTTAAAACATATTCCCCGAAAGTAAAATATTTGCTCGAGCTGAATTTGAAAGTGATTCTTTTAACAAAGAAACGATCCTTCGTAGTAGCAAAAGATCAATATATTACCTAACAAATGCATGCCTACATATTTAATAGATATATCTATATAAATAAATAACAAATATTTACCATATGGATATGTATTCAGGGTACGGTAGCTGTTGCAGATCGACACCCAGCGATGCAGCGCGGCGTAGAAGAGAGCCAACGAGATGGTGTGCCTGTCTAAACGGCACTCCCTTGTGTACTAGCGCGTGGGCAAGATCCGTTGCGAACATTCCAGGATCCAATAAATTTAAAGCTGTCTTGGCGTCTACCTGAATATAAAGTAAAAAACAAATAAATTATTTTAATATTAATTTAATATAATATTTTAGTGGCCTGAAAATATGTTCAAATAGCTTTAAATTTATCTTGCCAAAATAGAGAAAAAAAACCTTTTTTTTAACCTAAATGTAGATAACATTAAGGGCCCAGAAATGACAAATAATTATCGAAAGAGGCAGAATATATAGCCTCGAATACAAATTATCTGGCAGATATTTTAAGTATTAAAAAAAATAATGACTCCTTACTTTCATCGTTTTGATAGTTCCAGTAGTCACCTTTAGACAGTCAATCAATCTATCGTAGGATCTAAACAGAATTTCTTTATCAGATTGTAGATCTTTATTATAAGTACTGGGTAGGCCTTTTAATATGCAACTCAATGAAAATGCATCGCCCAATAAAAGTCCAGCTGCTCCACGCACGAGTTCCAGACCATCGGGGTTTCTTTTTTGAGGCATAAGACTAGATCCAGTAGAAAATTGGTCGGAATGACGAATTATACCAAACTCTTGAGAACTGAAGATAATCAAATCTTCCGCTAATCTGCTGAGATGAACGCCACACAAAGACGTCCAGTTAAGAAATTCCACTAAAATCATTATTCCAATTTTAGTTTAAAAGTGCTGCCAACGTTAACATAGATCACTATAATAAATTGTGAATTTAATTATAATTACCGATGTGGTCCCTCGAGCCAACAGCAAACATAGAGTTGGGTGTAACACCGTCGAATCCAAGATTTTGTGCTAGTCTAGTTCGATTTATATTTAATGCACAACCGGCAATGGCACCGCTGCCGAGCGGGCACTTTGAGATACGTTTCTTTTGTTCCTCCAGTCGTATAAAATCATCGCGCAACATCCAAGCGTAGCTAAAATATTTTAAAAGTAGATTGTAATAAAATCATAGTGTTATTTGAAGCAAAATATAGGCTACTTTTATCTGGACTGAATGTTCTTTGCGGATATGAAATTAATTAAATTTTTGTTCTATTATATTAAATAAGATAATTTTTGTGAGCAAAATAAAATAAAATTCCAAACGATTTATATTACGATTAATTAAACATATAACTCTTTAGATAATCAATGTTTTTCCAATAATATTAAATAAATATTCGGATAGTTCAACCAGAGGAAACCGCGAGGGCAACTGACTATGATATTAACGACATTTAAAATTTCCTTATACTTTACCTTAGCAAAAAATGACTCCAACGAATTGGCTGCGCCCTTTGTAGGTGCGTGTATCCGGGAGCTAGTATGTCTATTTCGTCATGTGCCCGTTTTGTTAATACCTTTTTGATAAAAATATATATATTTTTAATTATTAGTTTACCTATTCTAATTTAATTAAGAATTTTCATAAACATATTCATATATATACCAAGATAAGACGCAATATTTCCGACTGTGCACCTAGCATTGATTTTAACATCCATAGTTTCGTATTAGTAGCAGACTGATCGTTCCGGCTTCTGCCCGTGTGCAGGCGCAAAGCAGACTCTCCAGCATATTTTCTCAATCGTCTTTCAACAACAGAATGGATATCTTCCTCGGGATCATTTAGAGGCCCACAAGCAAGTTCTTTTTCGATATCTCTTTCTACCTACGAAAATTGAAGAAGTTATGCGAAAAATTCACGACGATACAGTTCACTAGATTATACTTACTATGACGTGTTGAGGACGTTTAATTACGTACTCCTACTTGATTATAATTATTATTGATAGTTAATGTATGAAAATAAGTCAAAGAGGTTTGAACTTAGTTAATTCACTATAATGACTAATTGCATTAGTATAATATTATAGCAGATAGTTACAAAGATATACATCAACATATTACTTACATTATCTAGTCCTATCTGTATTGATTCATTGTCATCTTTGGATAAATATCCGCTTTCGTGGAGTTCTGCAGCCCATGCTTTGCTTCCCTTTATATCTTCCCGAAATAGTCGTGCGTCAATGCTGAGTGAGTCATTCAGACGTCTCAACACTGCTGATGGTTCCTCTTCAAAACAACCACCCCACAGTTGGTAACGTTCCTAAATATAAAATTCGTCAATTGTTTCACATTTTCTTGTAATAAGGACCCGTTACACATTGCAAGTTACACTTACGTCAGACATTCTTATATGAATATTTCGTCGGTTTTATTTATATATTACAGTTTTATAATATATTTATCGCGTGATTTATATAACGTAACAAAGAAAGTTCAGTTCAGTGTTTGCTCTGCACTTAAATGAGATAATATTCTTGTGTCAGTATTATTACTGGATAGAGTGCGCCTGTTGTATCTTTAAGGTTATCGCGGGTCATCTTTATTACATTATAATTTTGTGATATTTTTTTATAGAAGGTGCCTGTGGCAACTTCAATCCTTCTCATTGAGTTCATTTTCATTAAAAATCTTACCTAAGGGCTTATTGCTAACACTACGTGGTACTTCCAGTCATCTTTATCTACATTTTTCTATATTATATTACATATCTGTATTAAAATACTATAAAGCTGAAGACTTTGTTTGGAGAAGGACACTGGTGGGTCTTATAAAAAGTATGAGAACCCCGCGAAGTTCACTTATAAAGGATGACAGTGAACGAGGCGAGAAAGGTATGCAGAGACCGTACTGTTTGGCGCTCCGTACCTTCTGACTACCCCACTAGGGATCCAACGTGAAGCTACTTTAGTTTAGTTTTTTTTAGAGTGTTGTTTATAAGATATGAAATATAAATTAAAATATTTATGCCCCTTTCCATCTTATCTCTATCTCTCTCTATATTTAGAGCTAATCTGAATACCAATTGCCAAAATAACGATAAGTATAGTAATTGTTCTCGCCGTACTACATGGCGTTGTCGTACAAATGATAGTAGCGCCCTCATTTTTCCACTTTTTGACAAGCAACTTCTAGTTCTTATTTTATGACTTAAGCCTTAGGCTAACCACACACACGCACCATGTTATTGTCAATAGACAATAATGTTATTCAATATATGGCCCCGCACACTACGCAATATTATTGACAATATTTCGCAGTAAAATCTGACGCAGTCGCTTCTATCTTTATTTGTATGTATACGTATTAAGTCCAAAATGGACAGAAAGACAAAAGCCGTTGTTTTAGGTATTGTTTTTAGTTTATTTATAAAAAAAGGCAATAAAAATTTGATCATAGACTGGATGAGACCATAAATGATTAATATTTTATTTATTGTGATTTAAGAAATGAAAGACAATTATCATAAATAATCTGTCAACACTGAGTCACTGACAATTTGCATCTGTCATCTATGTCACAAGCATGTGTGGCTGTGGATTTTAAATTGTTAACATAATATATTTACAATTTTATAGAAATAACCGAAAATAATATATAATATTATAATAATTTGATTTCTTGTTTAATATTTACTCACCCGTATTTTCATTTTCATTCAATTATTTATTAATTCATCTTATAAAAAGGCAGACCGAAGTGTGTAACACATAACTCAAAGAATCTCTAATGTAAATTCTAATGGAGGCAAAAGAATCTACCGATTTAATAGAAGACGTGAACAATGAAGTGAATTTTCCCCAAATTACTCTTTTTGATGTTAAAGTTGACCCCGGCCTGAAGGATGGAGAAGGTCTTGAAATACCAAGACCGTTTACAAAAAGTCAAATGCGTAAATGGTTAAAGAAAGTTAGATGGGAAAATAACAAGGCACTAAAACGCGCTAAAGAAAAAGCCCGAGCTAAAGAAAGGAAACGAGAAGCAATTGTTGCTAATATTGATTTAGGTCCTAGTAGAAAAGTGCTTAAAAAAATGAAATTAGAAAGACCAAAAAGCAAAATTGGCATTATAATAGATTTGAGTTTTGATAATTTAATGATTGAAAAAGACAGATATAAAGTCATTAAACAGATCTTAAGATGTTATTCATTAAATAGGCGATCAGAATCGCCTCTAAAATTCGTCATTACTAGCCTTGGAAGTCAAGCTAAAATAGATATGTCGAGACATAATGGGTATGAAAATTGGGACGTAAGTAAGTTTTAGAAAGTACCTATAATTTCTTAAAATTTTAAATTACACACTTGAATTATTATACTGCACAACTTTTATTTTATAAATTTCAGATTTAATAAGTATAAATATTTTATTATGTAATTTTATTATTCAGATAGATTTTCATGAAGAAAAATATCTAGATGTGTTCCCGAAAGAAAAACTATTTTATTTGACAAGTGAATCGGATAACATCATTGAGAATTTTGAAGAAGATACCTACTACATAATAGGAGGTATAGTTGATCACAATCAATATAAGGTATAAAAGTTTACTTATTGAATTATTTTGTTTAAATAAATTATAATTCTTTGTATATTTAAGATTTATAACAAACTTCTACCTATAAAGTATCAGTTAAAATTCAGCATTATTAGAGTTCTATAATATTGTTTTAATTAAAATATTGTAGTAATTTTAAATATATATATATTTCAGGGGCTTTGTCATAAAATTGCTGTTGAACAGGGAATAAGACATGGTCAATTACCATTAAATAAATATGTTAATATGAAAACTCGAAAAGTTTTGACAATAGATCATGGTATGTGGATGTTATATGATTTTTCTACTCAGATAACTAAGTACAAGATAGGCAGAGCTAACAGGGCAACAAGCTATTGTATTTAGTGTCCTGTTGGGTAGCACCTGATTAAAAACAATGTTTTATCTCCATTCAAAGAAATGGGTGGTTTTCATTTGGTTACTCCTGTAAGGGAACACACAATTTCTTAAATTCAGGTGAAAGGCTTAGTGGAGTGTGTTAACACTAACTTTCCTCTGCCTATTTGCAACATGTGAAGTAAAATGTGAATCTTAGTATTTACAGGTAGACCTCAATTTGGAAAATAAAAGAAAATAAAAAATATAATACATTTAATAATTAAAATATTGAAGGTAGTTTATATATAAATCACAGAATGGCTAATTTGCTATAGATAACATTCAAGTATAAATAATTTCCACAACGGAACATTAAGAGATATATATTGCAATATAACAAAAGATATTGACAAAATAAAATTATTGTTTTATAAATCATTAAAGAACACAAAAACCTAAATTAAGAAACTTAAAACAGCTATCTGTTATACACAGTTTTTAGTGTTTTTGTCTATACAAAAATATAAACAAGCATTCATTATTTTTATAAATAACAACATTAATTATGGTTGATATATAAAGTTAATAAACCATTTTTATTTTCAGTTTTTGAGATTGTTCTGAGAGTTTGTGAAGGAATGACATGGCAAGATGCATTAATTAAAGTGTTACCTGTAAGAAAAGGAGTCCATGTTTGTGAATATACCAGCAGTCGCTCACCGAGCATAGCAGATACTTCTTGTGATGAACAATTAATAGCATAACAACAAATTATTTAATAATATTGTTTGCTTGTTTGTTAGTCATACAACTATGTAATTCAATTTAATTCCTAATTAATATAAATATATTAATTAATATAAATATAATATACAATTTTGTTTATTATTATTAACTTATAAAAATAAATTAAGTATGTTAATTCTTAATCAAAATAATTTATGTATAAAAATTTCAAGTGCATACAAAAACGAGAATATCTAAAGATACTGAAAAATTATATTCTTTTATAAAAATTTGTGACTTTTCAGAAATTCCAAAATATAAGGTAAAATTAAGTCGGCATTGTTTAAGTGTATATGATGAGTGCCTGGTAGGAAGTGCCATTCAAAATTGTTGTTATTTTTTGCAATAATATCTCGCATCTCTACAGAATATTCATCTGCAGCATATGGAGAGTCAATTGCTTTTATATAAAGTGTTGGACATTTTAATCTTCTTATTAATGTCTCTACAAATTTTTTATCTTCAATACTAAATATGGTATTCTTCAGTCTAGGATCACGTGTGAAGTAATACTTATTGGGCTCTATACTGGATTCTTTACCTCCACGGGTGATAAGATGAGGTACACTTTCCATGGCTACAGATTTTGAAGTACCTGAGTGCCATACTTTTATCATTTCATCCATTGTATAAACTGGAGGCTCGCCTTGAAATTGGTGTACCTTTTGTATTTTTCGTAAAATATTAGGTAAATTATCCACATATTGTTTTAAGTCATGGTCATCTATAATGAGACTATCAAAAGCAATATAAAAGTCGACGTCATCTGGAAATACGCAGGCAAACCGCATACCAGCTATGGAGCCCATGGAGTGACACATGAGAGATACTTTGTTCCATTTAAAGTAATCTTTTATTTGCAGTATTAGACGAGGTAAGTCCCACGGATGGTACTGCATTCCTGAATCAAACAATTTAAAATTGTTCATTTTTTATTTACACAAATATATGTTATTAAGATAAATATACAAAGATTATTTAGTTACTGCAGAAATTTAACTATAATTTGCTTAAATTTCTCAATTCTATAATTGTATCTTAAGCTTATAATTTTATTTTGATTTAAATTTACAAATTAATAGTTCTATGGTATATAAAATAAATATTTGTGTTAATAGTAAGCATTAAATACCTGCTGGAATCCATGAAGAATGTCCATGTCCGGGGAAATCAACTGCTAATATTGGTCGCTTGTTGCAAAGTAAGGGTGCAAGTGTATCCCAGGTGCCAGCATTATCTTGCCAACCGTGCAAGGCCAGTATGGGCTGTTCATTGCCATTACCCCACAATTTGCATGCTAGATGTCCCCATTTGACAGGAATTTGAATCTCTTTCACTGGAACCTATAAAGTATATTTAAATATTTATATAAATATAAACACTACCTTTGGATTGGATTTTTTTATACGTATTAACAATATTAAGATAATAAAAAATAATTAAGCACTTTACATTTAACAATACGGTAATATATTTGCCAAATAAAAAATTATATAAAGAATTCAGAGGTAAAAACAATAATTTATGTCGTCAATAAAATGTAATGACACATATATTTGTTATATAAAAATAAATGTTCTTTTTAAAATAAACAAAAGCGAGATCAAACGTACCTCTGTATGCAGTTTCTTCAATGTTGTATTTAGAAATATCGATCTTGTGTATTGTTTATTAGGGTGCACTATTAACGATGAAAATAATTTCCAAGTCATTTTGTGTTACTGTACTGTTGTGTACTTAACAGTACGTCGGGTACCATCGGAGTAATCGCGATCAATGCTTACTATGGCTTACTCAAAAGAATCTTCACGTAATTTATTTTATTAGTTTCAACTTATTTAACTTTTAATATACTCTTTATAGTTAATATTAAGTAATACATAACTGAAAATTCATTTTGATTTACTATTAGTTACACAAACACAATGAACCTTCACTGAATTAGTCATAACCTATAATAGTTCTGCTACAGGCTAGAGCTAGTAAATCAAGGTCACGATTCAGGAAATTTAATTTATAATATAATATATAATATTGTGTAAAATATAATTAATAAGAGTTATGAGCTTATAAAAAAAACTATTCAAATTTATTATGAGGCATAAAAAGAAATGACATCAGAGCCGTGAATTGGTCAAAGTCCACTTTATCGACTCTATCTGTATTACGTCTATATACCTGTTATAATAATTTACATTTTGATTGGCTTAACGTTATTGTGGTGTAATTACTTTTATATGGAACTGTTTTATATTAATATGAAATTTTTTGTATTAGAAAGATAGATAGATATATAAAAAAAAAAGTATCTACTTTAAAGTCTACATCAAGATTTAAAATTAATTACAATTCCTGGGCAGTAGAAATGCTAAGCTTATTCAAATTTGACCCATTTTATTCTACCAATTACACCATAGGTGATGTAAAAATTTAAACTATCAAAGAAATATAATTAAATTAATTAAACATAGATCAAATTTTGATAATTTATTAATTAAATAAAATCAAATTGTGTACATTCGGCTTGCCGAAGCCCTACTATATAATAGGTATTTTTTTGTTTTTTGTTTTATATTCTTCGACAATATTTATCTTTTAAATAGGTATTGTCTCCTCATCGTTTAACCGTTTTTTGATTAATTTTAATATATTATATTAAATGATATAATACGTACTTATAAATTTTTTGGTACTTTCTGACATGTACAAAACGAAAAATTAGTTAGAAAATATGTCGTCATTCTCTCAGAAAAATGGCTACACAAACAATGTGCACAAAATAGAAGTCGGGTGATTCAAAAAGAAAAGACTTGTCACTTTTTAAAAATTTATTACTGCAAAACATTATATCATATTAATCTCGTAAATTGAAAATCTATGTTAAATATACAATGTGTAGATTAAAATTGTACATTTTCTAAAAGTTTACTTAATGTATAAATAAAGTAAAAAAAATGCAAAGTAGGTACCTAAATTATAACTTATGAACTAACCTAAATTTATCACATTAGGATATATCAAAGTATTTTACATATATTTTGAGAATAAGTATATCACTATATTTTTATTTTATACCTAAGATATTTTACACGTGTCATATTTTAATAGGAAATGTTTATAATTCGCGTGTTACCTCCTTACTCATACAACAATGTGAGCAATGCTCGAGGTAGTGAATAATAAAATGACTAACTAAAAAAAACTTAAAACCGACTGTAATCCAAATGTAGAACATGAAATTACTTAATTATAAATTTAAAAGTATTTTCTCTGTTAATAAAGCATTTGTTTTTCGTGAATTACTTTAAATAAGATCCAGTTTTGACAACATGTATGTACTAACTAGGTAAGCAATAGTTAAATACTATAATTATTAATAATTGGATGCGCGGCCTTAAATATATATTTATATACAGATTGCAGCTTGTCTATCCTTTGTTTTACTGAATTATTCATATGATTTACTTTAGTAGTTTGGTAACTAAAAAAATATACGTCCATAATAAGATTTACATTATTAGTAATATATTTTACGTTTACAATAGGTAGATATAGCTATATGTATAAATGTCGTTTATTTGTTATGAGTATTAACATATTAGAGTGTGCGAGGTAGGTTCAAGTAATCCCTGTCTTAAGGCGGTGAGTAGAGGGCGTTGACAGGCGCACGCGCCGCGCCACTCGTCCAGGTCCAGCGCCCATAGGGCGGCCCCGCGTACTTGCGCGCGAGCCATTTCCACCGCTATATTAAACACTTCCTGCGGCCGCAGGTACGATATCCATTGGGAATTACTCAAAGCGTAGGTTCCTTCATTTGTTGATATTTCTTTCCAGTTCGATTGGCTTTGACAAACCTTAGATCAAATTAGAGTCAATTAATACAAGAGAGTTAACTCCCTTAAGATATACATATATTTTTCTAATTATCAATATTTACCTCGTAATAAGCAAGAAAACCGGGTATCCTGGTGTAAAGTCCGGGAACTCCAGGACCAGCGATGGGGGCGCCCACACCAGTTGTTATTTCACTGCGCAGTGTGTAGGAGCGGGCGTACGCCGGCAGACCTATCACTAGCTGTCGCACTGGGACTATGCTCGACCAGAATTCTAGTATGGTTTGCTATAAAAAAAATATAATATGTAAAAAAAAAACAATGTTTATATAGTAAAGTTCATAAAAAGCCAATAATATAATGTTAATTTACCAAGTTGTCTAATTTATATGGGTCATTAGAAATCAAAGGCAGCAAATAGGCAGTTCTCTTCGAGTTAGACTCATAGTAATCATTGGCAGCTACGGCGATCCAGTCGAGCGTGGCGGCGAGTACAGCGGGTTGGTACGCGACTGAAGCTACTACGGGATTAGCAGCAACAATCGCTGAAAGCTCCAAATCGTGACGACGGAAAGTTTTAGAGAGTTCTGCTAACAGTATGCTGAAGTTTTCTTTGTCTTCAGAGTTTGTTTCGGAACAAGGGGCCTGGAACAAATAAATCATTAGAAACAGATTCAATTATAATTAATAAATATTTTTTTATGATAATATAGGATTCATTCACCTCCTTGCACGTAGGATATTGCCATGCTATTTGCACTCCATCGAACTTCCATTTTTCAATAAATTTCAAGACTGATTTTACAAATATTCTTCTTTGTTCCGGTTTTGCAGCCATGCGACTCCATTTTCCATCAATGGAGTTTTCGATACCACCAACACCTAGGATCACTTTTACGCCCTTCAATTTCAGTTCTGTTATTTTGCCGTAGAAATCTAAAAAAAAGAAAGAAATAATGTCAATGTGTATTTAATTTGCAGTTGTATAGATAAATACAAATTAGTGTTAACAGTTCGCTTTAATTACCATTACTTATATCCAATTCTGCATTGCCGGCGACGACGGTATTCTTGTCACCGTCGAGATGTGCCCAAGAGTAAATAATATGAGAACATAGAGTGGGATCTATCTGTTTGGGTCCAAAACTGCCATTGCCATGCCTGTAAATGAAATCACGATTTTCATTCAAATCATTAACACGATAACTATGATTGTATGCCAATTAATTTTTTGGAATAAGTTTTAACCTATGATTAATAACACAGTTCTGTTTGTTCCATTGATATTTTTTGTTTGATAAAAGACATAAGCCGGCTGTGAAAAGGTGCATATCGTTTACTGAATAATAAATATACATCTGAATTGGTAAATAGCGAAAATTTATTTTGATAGCAAATATAAGACTTTTTCAATATACCTAATATCTGTGAATTGTAATCCCTGCTTAAGTAATTTTTATTTTCTTAAAGTAACATTATTTATGTAAAATCAGATATTTTCTACCAGTTTTATCTTTTATCTCCCAAGTATATAAATGTAGTAGGTGCTAAGATATTTTTAAAAATGTAAAAAAAAAAACTGTATATATTTATTTTGTAAATTTACCTGTAGTAAGCCCAATTCGTGAAGTAGCACGCAATAATAGGTTTCAATTCAGGCTCAACTTCGTTGCTGCCGTCAATTATCCTCAAGCTGTTTTTGCCCTTGCATTTAGATTTATTAGGAAAATCACAATGATTCTGTAAATACACATTCGTATAAGTATGGAAAATGCTTGTCCATAACGTCCAATATAATGTTTAAAAAATATATAATAATAAATTTTAGCTGGTAACAACAGGAGACAGCCTATAAAAGCTAAAGGTTTGCTGGGATACTTGTCCGATTTCATATTTTTTTACATAAAAAAGTACTCAAGTTAATTAAGCAAACTAGTAAAGCTATAAAACTAATAAAGCTAGTTGGAGGCCGTCGTAGCGCAGCGGCACAAGGTGTGACAAACCCCACTCGAGGAAGTGAACTCTGGTGACGAGGCAAAGCGCAGCGTTGAGTTCTGCTACTCAACACGCAATGCCTCCAGAATTCGGCAGAAAGTGGGGAACGGATTGTCTTAACACGAGGTTCCCTCTGCCTACCCTGCTGTGTGCGGGATACAGTGTGAAGCTGATTTATTTTATTTTAGTAAAGCTATACTTTTTCTTTATCTTCTTGGTATGGATAACGTATGCAATAACAAATATTGTGTTAACAACAGCTAATCAGGCGTTATCATTTGCGAAACTAATATAGGAGATTGTCACGCACTAGACGCTTTGAGTGTTCCACGTTATACTTAGGTATACGTAGATAAAGGTGTATTATCTGATTTTTTATAATTTATTTAAATAAAAAAGTTATTCATGTATTTTCTTTACGTTATATACATTTATATATTAAGTTGTAATAGACGTAATATGTTTTACCTGATTCCAAACTAATGGAGCAGGACACTGGAGCTGCATGTACTGGCCGTTCATACATAAGTAATACTTGGCACAATCTGATTCTTCTTCCCTGAATGTTATACCGGAACAGGACTGGCCTTCATAGGAGGCACCCTAAAAAAATAAAATAAATTATATATACAATATAATTCAATTATTTAGCACGTTCGCACGGGACATAAAAAATTGAAGCGTAAAATATCATACGAGCGACTTTAAATAAATTTTTTTGCCCTCTATCACGGCAGTAACGCGTGGAAATAGTTAATGCAAAACTACTAGCATTATCGATTTTTTAATTCATTAATTACAATTTTAACTTTACATTTATAATTCCTTGTTAATAATTAATAGTTAATGTGCTAGTAACTGATTTAATTGCAGAAAATAAGTCTGGACAATTCCAACTTAACGATGTGTATCGCCGAAATGTTGAATTAACAGGTATTTATTCATATTAAATGCTCTTGTTATGTAAATTTACTTGTTTTAATTTTCCAGAAGGCCAACAATAATACGGCGATTTCAACTATTCCATACTCTTTTTTGCAAAGCTGTATGTTCATTGTTAATTTGGATACGCTTAATATATAGTGCCCGAACGACTGAGAACCAATTTTTTTCTGTAAATTATATCTTTTGAAAATTATATTTAGATAATAATTATATATTGAAAAAAAGGGAGAAAAATATTATAAAAAAAGAAAATACTACTGCTAGACGCGAATCAAGGTCTTCTGCTTCGATAATCTCCCGACTCTCCAGTCGCTATCGTTTACTTATTTTTGTGTGTGAATATTATAACAATTAGTGTCAATGTTTTTAATTTCGAAAATACAAAAATGTTACATCGACGACATCAATACAAGGCAATTACTTGTTGAATTTCTGTGTGATACAGAGTTCGAAATTTTCCAATAATTAATGCGAAAAATTCGTCGGATGCGGGTATGCTCGTATATTAATTATTTATTTGTGCTCCCGTCAACTAAGTTGATAAGAGTTTATAATAAAATAATTAAAACGATCGTAAAGCTTACCTCGTTAGAGATTTCAGTGTCTGAGAGGGGTATAGAGGGCTCTTCCTCGGGTTCTATAGGATCTTCAGGAGCAGGTATTACTGCAGCATCTGGTTCGTTCACCACTTGTACTGTTGATGATAGAAAATTGTATTATGAACTTAGTTCAGTCTCAATCATTGTAAACAGTTTTGTAATTATTTATTCTTCTCTTCTATTATATTATTAGTGTACAATAAAGAGTATTTTACTTTAATTTATTTATGTTATATTCATTTACTATAGATCGTCTAAGGCAAAAGAATACCATCTTCCAGAGGACACGGCGGTGGCGCTTCTCTCCCTCGCAGAACATGGTTGATTGTTAATAGCAGCGGGAATTTCCCGCAGCCGCAGCGCGATCCGGTGAAGTCGTCTAGGTCGAGCGCCCACGCCATCGCACCGCCGAGCCCCATGGCTCGCACGTACTCCGATTTGTGCCGCACCATGTAGTCGTCGTCGAACGACACCCACTGGTCCTTCAGCCACGCGTGTGGACCCATGCGCCCGCCCGCGTCGCGCTCCACGCGCCATCCGCCCACACGGGCACGATCGCATATCTGAAATTTTAAATAGGCATAAAATAAGGTGCCGTCGTGGCGTAATGGGAGAGTCAAATGTAAACGCGACGTTTGTAAGCTCGGTGTCGAATTCAGGGAATTAAGTACTAGGGCACGCAAGTGGGGTGAGCCTCGAGTTTGAGAGCATTAAAGTTCAGAGTAAAAAAGCGATATTTATTTATGAATGTAAATTATGATTAGATATAATTATGATTTAATAAAAATTCCATATAGTAACAAATATTTTCGATAAGTTTAGTAAAGTAACATAAGTCAAAGCGCGCGAGGAAAAAAACGTTCTATCTGTTAAGTCTATGGGATACATTTTATCAATTATCTCAAAAACTACAATCACGATTTGGCCGATTTTCAGTCGTGTATAAATGTACGTCAACTTGTGATGTGTGCGAAATTCCGTAGATGTCGCTCGAAAATAGACGGAGGAGTAGATTAACAAAGAAGTTGAAAATTTGAGTAGCAAAGATATTCGCTTCGCTCAACTCTATTATCATTTCGTCGTCCCAGTAACAAAAACTCAAGACTCAACACTTAATGTCTTATAAGTTGTTTCTGCGTCTAGAAAGATAACTTAATTAGGTTAAAATATTTTTTATTTATTACCTCATAGAAGGCCATGAAGCCTCGAGCTCTTGTCTCATCTCCGGCTTCTCCACCAGCGTAACTTGGTGCTCCCAAGCCATTACCAGAGTTTTCTGTCAAAGAGAATGACTGTCCGTAGAAAGGAATTCCCAAAATCAGCTTGTGGGGTGGAGTACCTTGATTTATCCAGTAGCTGACTGTAAAGTTCTGAAAAAAAAAATATATATATTTTGTCTAAGTCATCTACGAGTTATTAGCCGAGTCAAACTGTAAAATGAATATATACCGCATTTAAAGTTTTGTCATCATCTTCCGGGCTTGCATACATCGGCGCAAGGTGTCCTGTTTTTTTATCCCATTGTCCATGGTAATCATAGGTCATGAGAGAAATCCAATTTAAATTCCTGGCCAATACAGGAATATCGTATGCTAAAAACCATGGGAATTGCTTTTAATAGTCAAGTTATAATAATAAACAATCATTGCAAAATATTACAAATATAGATTTAATATTGACATACCAAAATCGATGACATATTTGCTGGCCGAGACCGCAGCCGACAGTAGAAGGCCGCGTGGAGCAAGAGCGGCATGCAACTCTTTCACTAAGGCAGCAAAACCCTGTTTATCTGTACTGGGTCCTTTTTCACATTCAACCTGAAAGGTAATGAAAAATATATATTTTAAATTAACAAAACGAGTGCAAATATATTTCGCATATAGTATGGTAGACAAAGAGAGTCTAGTGCCAAAAAATTTTGTTGACCGTCTGTGGCGAAGAATTAGAAAACTTTTATTCCTTGGAGTGGGAATCGAACCCACGACCGCCACGATTATAGCTTGATGTTTTCAAGTGAAGGTTATCGTAATTGCATATATAAAATAGATATCTCGACTTACTTGCCAACACTTAGGATACTCCCAATCAAGGTCTAAACCGTCGAATCCGTACTGTGTCATAAAATCAATGGCATGTAATATGAACTTCCTCCTGGCTGCAGGATTGTTAACAAGACGAGAATATTTGTCCCCAGCTGAGTCATTCCAACCTCCCAATCCTATCACTACTTTAGCACCATTACTCTTTAGTGCCACAACTTTCTCATAGAATTCTAAAACATTTTGGTAAATCATATAAAATCAATTCAGGATGTTGCAGATTCAAAAGCATACAGTAGATATAGGGAAATTATAGTGTTTTCAAGCGATTACCTTATTATCGACCAGCAAAAACAATAATATATTGGTACATAGCATACTTCATAGTATTTAATATAGTTATTACCCAAATTCTAAATTTATAATATACAGGAAGGTAGCATGTGTTTAGTAAAGAATAACTTTAATTATAAGCAAACTTCATTTAGATATTACCGTCACCATTAATTCAAAATTGTACTAACTATTTTCAATATCCAACCAATTATCGTGAGGTTTCATGATTAACTTCATACTGTCGAGTACTGCAAAAGCATATACAATGTGCGTGCACAGAGACGGATCGATGTTTGTGGGTGTGAACTTTCCTGTGCTTGGCCTAAAAGTATACAAACAAAATGAATTTAACTTATGCAATATAACTTATAATTTTTATATTATTACCAATAAATTTTATGATCATTTCATACCTGTACCATGCCCAGTTAGTGTAGTAACATACAACTTTAAAACTTTCTTCTTCATCGTGTTGTACTTCAGCAGTTGTAGGCTTTTTAGTTGTTGTAGTGATAGGCCTAGGCGCAAGAGTAGAAGGCTTAGAAATCGAGGGCTTGGAAACAGGTTTTACTTCAATGTCTTCGAAATCGTCATCTAGGGTATTTTGAGGATCGGACAAAGGTTCATCTGGTATATTATGTGAATTAACATTAGGACTAAGTAGAGAATTTTTTATAGTATTCAGCAACGGATACTTTCCATTGTTACACCTGAAAATATTGAAGAGATTACAGAACCATTGTTAAGTATTATTCTTATCAAAAATAAGAATTCGTCATATAATGTTAGATTTTTAAGAATCACGTTAATAAAATATTTACCTATTTTTAAAATCGTCAAGATCGATGGCCCAAACCATTCCACCGGCTAATCCAAGTGATTTAATAAAGTCAACTTTCCTTCTAATAATATCCTCATCATCAAATGACACCCATTGATTGCCCTTGAATGCATGAGGTCCCATTCGATTTTCAGTATCTTTTACAACTTTCCAACCCCTATTTTTAATACGTTCACAAATCTGAAAATATAAAATGTATATTTTATTTCACTAGATATTATTATATTTAATAACTTGACAACACTGTAAAATACCATATTGTATTATTATGACAAAACTGTAAAATATCATACCTCGTAGTAAGCTAAGAAACCGCTGGCTCTCGTGTACTCTCCAGCCTCTCCACCCGCAATTGCTGGTATGTTTAAGCCATTTACACCATAGTTATCTAAATTGGAATGAGTTGTAAAAGACTGTCCGTAAAGAGGAATACCCATAACCAGTTTGGAAGCAGGTGCACCTTTCTCCATCCAATAGTGCATTGTGTAGTTCTAAAAACAACAACAATTATTGATTAAAGGACATCATTATCTGGTATGAAAGTCTATTATTAATTATTATAAAACATTAATAAAGAAAATGATAATATTCTATTATATCAAAAAATACCAACAGCATTAAAGTAAGTGTAATCGTCGTCCGGATGATAGTAAAGAGGTGCAAGATGACCAGTTTTTTGATCCCATTGTCCGTGAAAGTCGTAAGTCATCACAGCAATCCAGTCCAAATTGCGGGCTAGTATCGGTACGTCATATCCAGCATCGATTACCATTTTGCTAGGTGAAACCGCTGACGATAATAGAAGACCTTTGGGTTTTAATATTGATGAAAGTTCTAAGACTAAGTTAGCGAAACCTTCCTTATCCGAATCTGGACCCTTTGAGCAATCCACCTTAAATATATAATAATTTTATTATTTATATTATTGTAAGTTTAATTTTTATTGTAGCTTATTATTTTTTATATATATACATAATTACTAATTTTAGGTACATAAGATGAACGTACAAGTATGTAGTCATATACCAAACATTTGAATCATTTATTGACAATCATAATTATTTTTCTTCTGAGTTTTACCATTTTAATGTATACCAACCTGCCAACATTTTGGATATTCCCAATCTAAGTCTAACCCATCGAATCCATATTTTTCAATAAATTGTACGGCGTGGGTCACAAATTTGGAGCGGGCTTGAGGATCGTTCACTAACTTGGAATATTTATCTCCGACAGAATCCTTCCATCCTCCGATTGCCAGTGATACTTTAGCGCCGTATTTTTTGAATTCTACTAGACGCTCGTAGAATCCTATAATTTGAAACATAAAAAAGAAGAAGTTAATTTTAATTTCAATTAGTTCATAAAAAATAATAATTACTCGTAATTTGCAGCTTAGAGTTTAGAGTAGATACTTAAGTTAAAATATTAAAACCAACGTATTAACGCTACAATTATAAATCATATCTACCATCAACATTGTATTTACTTACGGTTTTCTGTATCCGCCCAAGGATCATGAGCTTTGATTAAGCCGTCGTCGCCCAAAACAGCAAATCCATATACAATGTGGGTACAAATAGATGGATCTATGTCCTCAGGATTGAATTTACCAAGGCCGGGGCGGTACCAGGACCAGTTTGTGTAATAGCAGATGAGTTTATAACGTGCTAGAAAATAAGAAAAGCATTAGAATTATTAAAAAATAGTTGATGCTAAGTGGCATTTCTTTCATGTAATTATAAAAAAAAATCAAGAAAACTTACTATTCGCAAGTTCTGGTTTAGTATTAGGATCAATAATATCAATGACTGGTTTGGAGGGAGGCGACACCTCTTCAGATTCAGCATCTACTATAGCCACGTCTGTTGTTGTCGATGTTGTAGATGCAGTTGTGACTATTTGTGCTTTGCAGTTAGCACTGTCGGGCCAGTCGCAGATTTGTTTTTCCTGTAATAAATTATTATTTACATTATCATTCAATATATATGTATCTATATACAAATAATTACATAATGAAAAAAATAACCCTTTTCATTACCTGGTTCCAATGTAAGCCAGCACTACACGTGAACTCCTCGAATTTACCAAACAAACAATGTAAGTAGCGAGAACAACTTCCTGGGTCCATAGCATATTGTCCATTGTCACAAATTTCTAAAAGAATGAAGAAGGGTTAGCTATTAATTAATATTTGCAGTTGTTTGTATAGATTTTGAATATTCGTATTATTAGAAATAATAAATTAATAAGAAACAATAAGTTCAAGCTTACGAGGCTTGTCCTCAAGTTGCAAGTTGGCACTGGGTTTGGGCGATGCGGTGGTGACGTGCCGGCGGTCGGTGCAAGAGGAGGCTGCGACTGCAGATGGGAAGTCGCACTGGGACCGCGGCGCGTTCCATACAAGTCCTGGCGCGCAACTCTGTGTCACGAGTGCGCCATTCACACACACGTAGAACTTCTCGCAGCGCGGGTGCGCGTGGTACGTACCGGTTGTGCAACGCTAAAAAGATTAAAAAAATGCAATGAAACCGGTGAAGCGCGAGTCGGATTCACCCATCGAAGGTAAGTCAACGGGAAGGAGGTACAACTTAATTATAAAAGTTAACACATTTTTATTTTTACATTATACCTATAAACAAACGATTTTCCCATTCATTTATACTGTAAGTTCTCCCTTTTCAAATTTCATAATTCATAAGTAAACGGAAAATAGTTTTTAGGGTCTGAATATACTGCGAATATCAAACAAAATGCGGCAAAAACGGGAGAAACGAAAGATATAATCAAAAATCTTTTTAGCTGTCCTTACCGTTGGTTTCTGGTATTGGCCAGATTGGGTGACAGGTCTCCTTGTTGTAGTAGTTGTTCGGGTCGACGTGGGTGTCCTCGTAGTTTTAGGTTTCTTGGTAGTGGTGAATAGATTTTGTAATGGAGATTTTGTAGTTTTCTCTGGTCGTCTGACTGTAAATTAAAAAAAAGTATATTAAATATCTCCTCGAAATAACAAGAATGAGAAAACAAATGAAGTTAAATTATCTAATTTCATTTAAAACACAAAACATTGAAGAAATATTTTTAATGTTTTTTTTTATTGAATATATCCTTTCTAGATTTATAGATAGATTGCTGCCTAGTGCCTATTCTGTTATATACAGCGTGAAGCTAAAATGAAAAAGAAGTGATATACCTTCGCACATGGCGAACTCAACCCAATCGCAACGGTTGGTGCGTTTGTCCCAGTGCAGTCCGGGCGGGCACATGTGGCGCTGCCAGTGCCCTCCCACGCACTGCAGGTACGCGTCGCACGTCGGCGCCGGCGCGTGCGTCTCGCTGGACAAACACTCGCCGTTCTCTTGCGGCTTGTCCGATGGCACTGCTGTTTAATTATTATTTTCAAGATGTAAGAGTTTTTACGTTATAGGTTTCTTGACAGAGAGTAACGTATGTAAGATGTAAAAGAAGTCTTATATAGTATAAGAATTTCGACGTAGCTTCATAAGGTTCAAGTCTATAGATAATGTGTAAAACACTTTATAAGTGTTAAAAGTATTTCTATTCTATGTTTGAACACTTTTAAGATAAAAAAATAATGTTTCTTTTGATGATATTTCCTCGAGAAAATTTTTAATAACGCTATAGTAAATTTGAAAGAACGGACGGAAAGGAGTAAAATTTGTTAGTTAAACGCTTTACCCACTATCGCGTTTCAAAAATTTGTTAATTATAAAACAATTTAAATTATAAATAAATAAATAAATAGTGTAAAGTCAGTATTACAAAAGTAATACCTGTCGAAGTTGTCGGCCGCGGAGGCTTAGTTACAGGTCTTGTCGGTTTGGGCTTTGATGTAGTCGTAGTGGTCGTGGTGGTCGTCGATGATGAGGAGGAACCTATGAGATAGGAAAAATAATTAACTACGATTTTCAAATATAAGTAAACATTTTGACTATATATATATTTATGTATATTATTGTCATATAGTGCATATTTTGTATTATAAAATATATTAAAAAAAGAGTTAATATGATAAATACATACTTTGACATTTGGCGTATCTTGGCCAGTCGCAGTGTTTCTGTCTGTCACTCCAGTGCAATCCGGGAGCACAGTGCTGTAACCGCCATACCGATCCGTCACAGTGCAGGTACGAGTTGCAGTCACCGGCCACCGCGTGGTAATCCTGCCCATTACAGGGTCGACCTTCTGATATATCGTCTATAAAAAAAAATGTTTTATATTACAAATAAAGATAAGAGAAATAAGCGAATTTATCTCTTTTCTTTAGTAATACATGTAGCAGTGAATAATATAAATATAATAAATTGTGCATTGTAATAAAATGTAATATACGAGTATGTACTATTAGATAATTTTATAAGCAAGTATGTTTATTTAGTCGTTATCTGATATTCTACCTTCACTTGGAGCTGAAGTTGATGGGCGAGAAGTTGTTGATGTGGTGGTGGTGGTAGTGGTAGTGGTGGTCGTAGTGGTTGACGTAGTGGTCGGTTTTCTACTCGTGGTGGGCCTGGGAGGTGGTCTTGACGTCATAGGCGCTAGAGTAGTTGTAGCTGTACTTGCTTCACTAACTGATGTTTCTGTAAAATTATATTTAAATATGACATGTATATTTCATTTTATATAGTGAAAATCTTTATTTATATCGTATATTTATCGTAACCCTCGTGCGGCTTTGCCCGCTTGACTATATGAATATTTATTCACTGTGCTAAAGAAAAAAATATAAATTTTTAGTTGGATTGTCTTTACCTATTTATGCACAAAATGTGTTATTTCACATCTATTTATGAAGGCGGTAAGTATGTGCGCCCTGCAAACGCAGTTTTTCCCGCATAAATTCCGAACCACTCAACATGCCTCCAGAATTCGGCGGTAAGTAGGGCGCGAAGTGTCCACTAGGCCCCCTCTGCGTACCCTATTACATGTGGAATACAGTGTGAAGCTGAAAAAAAAAAGAAAAAGAGAACTGGATTCTTACCAGAACATTTAGCATAGCTTGGCCAGTCACACCTCTTCTCCTTTGCAGCCCAGTGCAGGCCGGGCGCGCAGCGGTGCTTGCGCCAGCGACCCGCCTCGCACTGCAAGTACGATTCGCAGTCTCCTGCAGCCGCGCTGTACTCGCCAGCTTCACATAGTGATCCTTCTACCCCTACATTATAAATATGCATGGTTTATTCTCCATATTATATTTATATTCTCCATAGGCGAAGAAGTGAAAATATTACCATCTTCTGTGTCAGGAGGTGCTGCTGTTGTCGTAGTCGTACTTGTAGTTGGTCGACGAGTTGTTGTTGATGTTGTTGTCGGTTTCTTTGAAGTAGTAGTCATGGGAGTAGTGGTAGGTTGGGACCACCACGTCTGCATTGTGGTACTTTGTGACGTGGAAGGACTCCAACCTGGCCAAGTTGTGGATGTATGCTGACCATGGTTGCCATGATCACCTCCACCAACGGCAGATCCTGTAGATTTAGGAATATAGAAAACATGAAATGTAAAATATTTTTATAATGCAATTTAAAATGATTTTATGTACACTGGTTGGTTATCTAAAAGTCTAGTCTAGTCCAGTCGCGTTCTCAGTCACACTTTGTGTCCCGCCACAACTGGCCTAAAATCTTCATAAATTTTTAGGCCAGTTTTGGCGCGTTAATAAACTCACTTTACAATATAGACATTAAAGTGGCTATTACGTAATAACGGTGCATATTATGCAATGTAAACAATACAAAAACGAAAGTTGGGTAAGAAGCAAAAATGCACTGACCATCAGACTCAGCAGGGGTGGTGGTAGGAGGCGCCGGGGTGACGGGTTCAGGCGGACGCTCGCATGGCGCGGAAGGCGGCGGCGGCACGGAGCGGCCAAGTGCTCGTCCCGCAGCCCGGAGCAAGGGCGAGGGCTCGTTGCAGCAACGGTTATTAAAGTCATCTAAGTCGACCGCCCACGCCGTTACACCGCCCAGCCCTTGCCGCAATGCCCACTCTACCTGCATTACGTTACGAAATTGTTTACTTAAACGATTATCAATAATATACGTACGTACTACGTAGGTGATGGACGGAATAGCCTATTTTTATAGTCAAAATGCGGCTTTCAATTTTGTCAACTGCCACATAATATTTTTAGCGGTATATGCGGCATAAATTGCTAAGCTAGTATATGTGATTTTGACAGAGATAAACAGTGTCGAGACACTACGTTTTCTGCTTTCCGTCTGAATTCCAGATTATGTAGCGCAGACGGTATTATGTAGCGCATTTCTCATCACGCCGTGTTTTCATTTGGTAGAGCGTGGAAGTGAACATAGTTCGTCCCCCTCAGTGGAGATCAACCCACTACCATTACGTTTACAGTCGGTCGTTTTATAGTAGGAAATAATGTTTATTTTTAAATAATGTAATTTGTTATTTTAAACGCGTATTTTATAAATTATCACTAACAATATTTTTAAATATAAGGATTTATATTTCACCTTTTGTTTGATGGATTTCGTATCGTCAAATCCAACCCATTCGTTATCAGAATGTGCATAAGGTCCAGCCATCTCTTGTCGACCTGTCTTCCATCTTAGATTTTTTACTGTAAAGATATATTTATTATGTAACAATTTAAATTACATATTTTACGTAATAATTTTTATATTAATGTTAACTTAACTTTTAATAATACTTCTGACAAGTAATGACTAAATTCCCTACCTCTATAGCAAATTTCGTAATATGCGAGCATGCCAGGCTGCTTAGTAAACTCTCCAGGCTCGCCGGGTCCCGCAGCAGATGCTCCAGGACCGCGGGTGCCTTCCGCCTCCGCCAGCTTGTATGACTGTCCGTAGAATGCTAATCCAAGGAGCAACTTCTTGGGATCCGCTCCACCGCTTATTAGCTCTTTTATTGCGTATTCCTGTTAAATGAATTTTATTATATAAAAGTTTATTTTTAATTAAGCCAACATAGTATAATAAAAAAAACTCGAACTTAGAGGTAGATAAATAATGAAGTAAATTGTAAATTAAAATAAAATTATGCTCTACCTCGCATATAGCAGGAGGGTATGCAGAGAGAACCTAGTGTTAAGACACTTCGTTCTCCATTTTCTGCAGAATTTTTCGAGACATTGCGTATTGAGCATCCGGAACTCAACACCGCGCTTTGACTTGTAATATCAGAGCAAAGAAATAAAATTATTAATAAAGAATAATTCATTCCCTACATTTACAGTCCGACGCTTGTGCCACGGCGCCATGATGGTATAAATTATTGTCTGTATGTACACATGTATAAACAACACATTTTATATTATAATTTTAATACAAACTTACAATAGAATAATAGGGAAGAGGATCATTGTTCTTCAGAGGCACTAATGGAGTGTGATGTGCCGTCGCGCGCTCCCATCCACCGTGGTAGTCGTACGTCATAGCACTCATGAAGTCCACGGCGGATGAAATTATGGGGAGATCATATGCAGATTCGATTACTTCTTTATATCCGGAGAGAGCCACGGCCAGCTCCATATTGGCAGCATGCAAGCTCTTTGATAATTCCTGAAAAGAAAGAGAATATAAAGTACATATAAAATATAATTAATTACATATAATATTTAAAAAAAAAACACTAATTTCCTTATAAAACTTACTTGAACAAATTTAGCGAAATTGGCCTTATCAGATTTTGCACCTTTCTTGCAATTACTTTGCCAACACACTGGGTAGTTCCAATCCAAATGTAGTCCTTTAAAGTTGTGCATGCGCAAGAAAGTGACGATTCTGTCTACGAAGCGGTTTCGGAGTGTAGGTGATGAGACCAGACGAGAGTATTTGTCCCCAGCGGAATCCGTCCAGCCCCCGAGACCCAGCATCACTTTGACGTCGCTCAGTGACGTTACGCGTTCGTAAAGATCTGTTGCATTATTATTTATTAATTTTAATGATAGAAAACAGGTATCTGATTAAAATCAAAATATTTATAATTTTCCCAGAATTATTCACTATAAATATAAAAAGTACTTACTGTTAGTAATATCCGCCCAAGGATCAAACTCTTTAGCGACAAGTTCGTCATGAGAGAGAGAGGCGTACGCGTACACGACGTGGGTGCAGAGGCGCGTGTCGATGTGCTCGGGGACGAACTTGCCGTCACCTCGTCGGTAGAAAGCCCAACTAGTCATGTAACAGACTACGCGTTTTCCATTGTCTTTCCCTGAAAGCAGAAAAAAGATTTTATATATTGTTTTCTCAAGTCACAAATTAATACAAAACTCCCTCGTTGAGTGACTGGAGACAATGCACAGTCGAAACCACATAATTTTAATTCGAGTTATATTTACTTTTAATAAATTTAATGTTGAATTATCTGGTCTATGTATAAATATAAAAAAAGAAAAGTTTTTTCTAAACAATCTTTTTTTGGAAGTTTACACTTATTTCACATTTGAAAAATATAAATATTTCGCGCTTACAGTGGTAAAGTCATAAAAAGGGCCTTGTTAGTGTCGTTAACATTGAATAAAATATATAAATATGGTACATACCTTGTCCTTTTTGTGATTGATATGTAAGTAACCTATCAGCTTCTAAATTGTGCACATCTTTATTTGCTGCACTATTCCACTGAAAGTATACAAATATATTAATTACAGAATCCTTGTTAACGCTGTAAATAACTATTGATAATAATAAGTATGTTTTTATTGCAAAAATATAGTATCTATGTATTTTTATATTTCGAGTTTTTCTAATTTTTTATGTTTTACAGGTATTTATCTATATTTTCGCTTACAATACAATTTAATCAATATTTCATTTTGGAATATTAAAAAAAACTCACTTCGAAGTCATTTTCATAAGCCTGAGCTAGAAACCGCGCAGCGTCTTCAACGCTTATCCTCAAGCTTTGCCCAGGAATACATTTTCCAACATCCCGGTGCCTGCCATGTAAGTTAAAATATGTAGATTAATTAAAAGATACAAAACAATAGACAACAAAGTATTAAAACACGTTACAATTGTAATTAACAATTCGAAATCAACAGTAAAAAACGGGTTATCTTATTCATCCCGGTAATGGTTTAGGTACATGAGATTCATGTTATAAAAATATTGTATTGTAACCAGATCCGGATACGTCTAAATTTTCTATATATGTTTATCTACATGATGCCATACGTAGATCAAACTCACCCGCAAAATCCAGTAGATGGGTCGTACAGTCGTTCATCCTCGCAGATCATTCTATAGCTGATGCCGCCGGTGCAGAAGTGAAAATGGGCGCAGGATTCCTCGTCTGACGCCAAGTACGGTGCTTTTGACTCACATGAACCAACTTTCAGTGATGATTGGTCAGTGAGTGTTGCTTCACCTATAGATTGGTCGTTAAATATATATGTATATTTATTTTAACTCTGTTTCGCCTATATCCCGCACACAGCAAAGTAGGCAGAGGGAACCTAGTGTTAAGTCACTCAGTTCTACACTTTCCGCCGAATTCTAGAGGCATTTTGAGTGGCGGAACTCAACACCGCGCTTTGCCTCGACACCAGAGCGAAGAAATAAAAATATAAATTTAAATAAATATTTCCTTTCCTCGAGTGGTGGTCGAGCTCACAACCAGTCGAGTGCCCCTGTGCTATGATGGTCCTCAAAGTACTCCTACTGTGAGGCCCGTCCGGGAGGGACGCTCAGGGAGGTATAATTCGTAGGACTTAGGAAACAGAAGTAACCTAAGTAAGTAGTTTTCAATTAAGGAAGGAACTTACTGTTTAAGCTGGTCGATATTGCGCTTAAAATGGGGAATGGTCTTCCACACAGACCGCGGAAATCGTCCATGTCGATAGCCCATGCGGCAGCTCCACCTAGTCCCATACTCGTAACAAATTTCATCTAAGATAATATAGAAGAAATCCAATTAATCTTTATTATATAACATTTTATATATTTTTATGAATTGCTTTAATTTACAGATAGGTTTTTCTTTTGTACTGTTTTATGTTCAAATGTAAAGGAAATGAATAATACCTTTTCTATAACTGTATCTGGGGTGTCGTAGCTGATCCACTGGTTATCAAAAACAGCATAAGCATTTCCCGCCGCGTCCACTCCATTGACTCCTTTACCTTCGCGTTCGTTC
The DNA here is from genome assembly GCA_037355905.1 of Heliconius aoede. NCBI lineage: Eukaryota > Metazoa > Arthropoda > Insecta > Lepidoptera > Nymphalidae > Heliconius > Heliconius aoede. Next base: position 305,729 of record JBAIZZ010000350.1, on the reverse strand, counting down.
ATACAAATCTGTAAATTAACATTTGTAATGAAGACAATGTAATTAAATTAAATATCATGTTGATTTTTCCTTTATTTCTTCTCACATATTTTCACTCTTCTCTATGTGAAAAGATACTCAGTTCCTCATTTTTATATAATATCGCGTTGTTTTTATCAAACTATATTATCAAAAATATGAGTTTTAATTGATTTAGTTGCAAGTACTCTCTTTAAATGGTATTTCATATCATAATTAATTAATCTGTAAATAATTTTCAAGATATACGCATACCTCAAAATATGATAGCATCCCCTTGGTTTGCGTATAAGGACCCTCGTCTCCCCAGTCAGCTACTTGAGCCCCTGGTGCTGATAATGTGGAGGCAGCAAGTGTGTAACTGCGTCCAAATAATGGGATGCCTAAGACTAGTTTCTCGGGAGACATACCGTGGCGAAGTATATATTTAACCATAAATTCCTGTTGAATAAAGTGTATTATTAATGATATATAAGAAATATCTAATACGATAAAATTAGAGTGCTAAATAGTAAGTATATACTAAAACTTTTCATACCTACACTACAAACATTACTTTTTTTTCCTTAATTTTTTTTCCTAATTCAAAGTTGTCGAAATTATAAATAATTTTATAATAATAGTTCATAATAAAATAATAACGGAGCAGGGGCACAAGCGAGTTTTAGTAAGCGCGACGGTCATGGGTTCGATTCCCACTCGGGGGAATGATTTATATATTTTTTCTCCGCTCTAGTAGCACACTAAAGCGCGACGCTTGTAATTCTGCAAGTCAACACGCGATGCCTCAATTACTCAGTGGGGATTATACTGTATTAACAATAGTTTTCGCCAGCCTGCTGTCCCTCACTTAAAAAAAAATATGAAAATACTATATTATTAAACTTACGATATTGTCAAAACGTTGGTCACGTGGGGCGGCACCAGGGTCGCGATGCAAGGGACTATGCTGAAGGGCGTGCGGCGGCGCCTCCTGGCCTCCGTGACGAGCGTGCGTCATGTCCCACGCTTGAAGGATGGTGTAGTCGGTGACACCACTTACAGCGCTTAGGTCGTAGCCGTCTTCTATTTGATATCTAGGCATGAAATAAATGCAAGAATTGTAAACTTTATGTTTTTAAACGTGTAAGAGTGCAATTTTGATAACAATACCAATATCGTGTTAACAATGTAAATTATAATTAAAAATGTAAATATTTTAGTTTATTTAAGTGTATGTAATTTGTTCAAAGAAATATTCACAAAAAAAAAATCTTATAACGGCTATTATTTTAAATTATGAGATAAAATACCTGAATGGAGGCAGGACTGTAGATAAGAGGTATCCATAAGAAGAGAACTTTTCGCGAAGCTCGTATAATAGAGTGGTCAATAATTCCTTTTCTTTATCATCTTTGTCACCTAAAAAACACATAAAAAATATTAAGAGTTAAAGATTTTGTGGACCGACAGAATAGACGTGATTTGGTTTATTTTTAAAGTATTTACCTGCATACACCCAGTGAAGGTCGAGCCCGTCGAAATCGTGTTCTTGAAGGAAGGTGACCGCGCTGTCGATAAAAGAATTTCGCCTGTAGGGCTCTTGAACCATTTCGCTGAAAAGGCGCTCCATCCCGGCCCCACCCACGCTGACAAGGACCCGGAGACCCGGGATACGACGTTTTAAGCCCGTCGCAATGCGATATCCACCTGTTGAATTGTAATATTTAATGAAAATTAAATTCCCTATAAATTATATTACTTTGTTACCCAAAGATTTGTAAACACACGAATTTAAATATATTGCGATCATAAGTTTAATTGAGTGGGGTTTACGGTCTTTATTTGAACTAATAAAATCGACACCAGTCTGACAACACCGGTAGCATTTATTATCTGGAGTTAGTTATGTTAGGTTAGTACCAGAAATATTACACGGGTCCCTAATTCTAAGTCTCCTCTGTCAGTCTGTCCGTTCCGTCAGTCTATCTGTTTGTTCGTCTGTCTATCTGTCTGCTTGTCGGCCTATCAGGCTGTATCTCATGAGCCTTCATGTTAGACAGTTACAATTTGTACAGATGATGTATTTTTGTTGCTGCTATAACAACAACAACTGTAAAGTACATTTCAATAAATATTTAATGGTATTCCCATACAACTCACGCGTCTTTTGACCGATAAGGATATTCGTAGGCAATTGCGACAGGCACTTTTTCGGCCAGTATTTTATTATTATAATATAATATTTTTTAAAGAGTTATATAGATCGAGTAGTATAAAATTAAGGAAGATCATACCAATCTTTCTAAATAAAAAATAATTGATTCTGATTTTATTAACACTATATGTCTGATAACAGTTTTCATCTCATATAAATTACTTTAGTAAATAAATAATTCTAATTATATTAGTAATAAAAATCATGTTTGTTGTCATAAGAGTATTTATAAATACTATTTCAAATAAAATATATTTTTTGCGTAAATAAAAATTTAATACAATGTTATCTTAAACAATTTACCTTTGATAAGATCGTAATCTTCGTTCGCAGATATTACCGCGTAAGTGTGAGGATGTAGGACTGCGAACGCGTAGTGCAGATGAGTGCAAGATTTAGGCACGAGTCCTCCGGTGAAGGCCAGTGGCGGCGCGCGATACGCCGCCCAGGACTCTATGTAACAGACTACGAGTCGTCTGCTGGTGGGTTCAGTCATTGTTTGTTGCATTTCTAAAAATATAAAATATTATAAATATCAGGTAAATACTGTTAATTGAAGATATATTATGTAAGTATAATAATAATCGACACCAATCATGCAACACCGGCAGCAGTTATTATCTGGGGTTCCGTATCTGAAGTATTACACGGATCCTTAATTCTGAGTCTCCTCTGTTGGTCGGAAAAGCAATTCTTCTAGACAAATATTTATTTTGTGTTCTAATCTACCCAAAAAAAAAAACTGGACAATTCCAATATTTTGAAACAATACTATTGAAATTTATTGAAATTATAAAATTTGACGCACCTTGAAGATTTGCATTTCCTTGCTCTAACTTTTCCTCGGTACGCGAAACGCTGGAAAAAGAATGAAATGTTAATATTTCTTTTATTAGTTGGAAATATGAGTCTAATAATAACTATTGCATACTACTTACTTGTTCAAATGACTGGCAGCTCCATAATATTTCTTATATTCTTCGTAGCTTTCCACATCGTCTGCTGTTCTTTCAGCAGCATCCTTAAAATTTCACAAAAATTTTAACTCTCATACTAATCCATAAATAATATTGAGTGTTTAAAAAATATAATAATATTTTTATTTCAAACAGGTAATAATATACGTATGTATCCTACCTCTAAATATTTATATAGCGTCTCACGGTCTGGTACGGGGATTGGGCGTTTCTCAACAGCGTCTCTTAAGGGTAACCTTCCTTCTCTTTCCTCGTATAAGTTTCTATAAAGGTAATGAATAGCGAAGATTTTTTTTACCCAAAAGAAATATTGCATATAAATCAACACAATCTTTGACATGGTAATGGCATAAGTGTGTGGAGACATTTTTTTATTTACGATTTATATTATGAACAGAAAAATATTCTTGAAGGTTAAACTTATCATAACAGTTTTATAAGATTTTATGGACTTACATGGTCCATTTATCAAGTAGATTTATAGTACATATATGTTCACTTCTTTTTATGTGTACGTTAATTTTGAAAATATTCAATATATTAAGAAAAAATGCGATGGCGTCTCGCTGTACAGAAACAGAGTGCTATGCTTCATTAAAACGCATGATACGGGAAAATATAAAGTTGTCTACATACTGAGATTTATCTACTTCAATATACTTTTGTCTATATTTTTATTTATTATTATTAACTTCATACTGTATCCCGCAGTATTTAACAGGGTAGGTAGAAAGGAGAACCTAGTGCTTGAAACACCCATTTTGTTTTATGATGCTGAACTAAACGCCAGGCTTTGTCTTGTTACCAGAGCAAAGAAAGAATAGTATTAAATTGTTCATTTCTACGAGAGGAAATCAAATCCATTATCACCACGTTTACATTCACAAGCTAGTGCCACTGCGCCACCACGTCCAAAAATATGAACACTTTAATATAATTTTACTGTAAAACTTACCTTAACGGTATGCTCTCAACCGAAGACCGAATGGGGGGAGCCAGAGGTTCATGCTCAGGAGTTGTTTCAATTGCTATACGGGCAAATGGGCTTTCATCGGGATACCTCGGCGACGCAGTCACGCCAGCACATAGTACTGAGAACTGTATAAAAAATAACAAATAAGCTAATGTGCTAAAAATATTTCATAATATTTACATATTTATTAACAGTTTGTATTCACAATGAAGATAATAAGATATTTTAGACACCACTTATACCTATCAATTTTCGGATAAATAATCGATTTATCGAACAAAGGCTTGGCGGTTGTTGACCTTATAAAAAAGCTTTACATCCATTAGTCAACAATACAGTGCGAATAATTACATGGAGACAATTTTCAGCTTTATTTATGTCCCGTTAACAGTTGAAATACATCTTAGACGAAATAGAAGATTACACGAGTAAGTCGTGGCGCAGGGTCACAAAGTGTGATTGTAAACGCGATTGGTACTGGGTTCGATCCTCAATCTAAGAATGAAATATTAATTAAAATTTATATTTTCATTTCTTCGTTCTGGAGGCAAAGCGCAGCGTTGAGTTTCGCTATTTAACATGCTATGCTTCTAAAATTCAGCCTAAAATGGGGATCGGAATGTCTTAACATTTGATGAATACAACGTGAAGCTGATTTGATTTGATTTTACAAGTAAATTTGACGAGAAGAATTCTATCCTGAGATAAATTAATTTTTCATATGATTTATGTTCAATTGTCCATCATTGTGTCACTTGCGTGACATACCGAATTGTAAACTTAAACGTGGGCGCCGGCGATGTCTTCGGTCACTGAACTGACAATCAAGTAAAGCTCTATCTATATTAAATTTACATAACGTGATAGAGTCGAAACCAAGATCAACACTTGAGACAGGTTCACGAAATTTTATATTTATTTACTTTTTTAAATAGCCACAGCTGAAGTCGATGACCATCTACAAATCGGAAGTAGATAAACAAATAGATACTAAATACGCTCTAAACAAAACTTTAACTTTCATAATAATAAATAAGGTAAATTAAGACTAAATAGATGCAATGTATATCTGTACAGTACACGCATTGGATTCATTATATTTAAAATTATTATATTGTAATTAATGTAGGACCTCAATTAAAAAAAAAGTTATTACAACATTTAAACTAATGTTTATTTTTGGTAAATATGTATATCGATATTAAAAATAAACTTATATAAAATATTATTGTTAGTTCATATTATATTAAAATTATATGTATAAGTATAAATGTTGAAATAACTACATCTACATGTGTCCTATGTATAGGTAACCTAATAAACTAGATCAATTAAAATTTACTGAACTCGTGTACAACGATAATTTATAAAGAATAAAACATTAAAATTAATTGAAGCTTGTAAAAAATCTGATTAAAGTTTTTCTTCTAACATCGGGTCATGATCTAATAAAAATTTTCTAAACGAGCTGGTCGGTACATTGACGTCTCATTCAAAATACACGATTTGCATATAGGCATCATTGGCAGGTAGTCGAAGTCGCTTTGGGGTCATCGTCATCACAACAGGACTTGCCATTCCACCTATTTTCAAGTGACATCTTGGCAACGATCAGGACAAATATTCCTTTTTAAAGTTTTAAGAATTTTTTTCTTCATTTTATAGTAGCGAACCGTTCGCAGCTTCGCCCGCTTCCACTAGATAATTATTCATTTATTAATATGTATTCATTTCATTTTCTCATAATCATATCATTTTAAAAACAATATCTATAACTACAATGATAAACAAAGTTTCCGCGAATTCAATAAAATACTTTAATAAGCCGATTGAAATAAAACACTAAACATACTAAATATTAAGGAAAGTTTTTTTTTGGTATTAAATCAGTTAAGCACTTTCTGAGATTAAGCGTGAACAAACGCACAGACACACAAACAAACAAACAGGCATTTTTTTTTAAATAATAACCATTATTTATTCTTGGTATACAAAATTTTATTATAAGGGGATTTATTTAGTGTCTTGTAATTTTACGTAACACTATTAGTTTGGTAGTGTAGATGCCAAATTAACTTTTTTATTAGGTTAACGTTAACATTACACCTTTTCTTTATACAATAATAATAATAATAATATTATTTAGAAAAATTAAATAATTTATAAGTACATGTATACAAAGAAGAAGTGTCGTTTTATTCGACCTTCTTATATGCGTGAATAGCATACTAAAATACAGCAACATTTATAACATTCATATCAAGTACAAATGAACGATTTTGATATGATAAACTAAGAATAAATAAATATTCATCGAAATTAACTTTAAATTACTTAAGTAATATCATTGTTTCTTTGGGTAGAGTCATCAATATTTACAATTATTTTTCAGCTTCACGTTGTAACTTGCATGTAGCAAGGGTAGGTAAGACGGTGTTCAACATTTCCCACCGAATCTACAATTAAATACGGACTACGGGCTCTACTTAATTTGAATATCAAAACATCAAGGTTTTAATTTTAAAGGACACATTTTGAGGATACAGTTTGATTCTTTTCTAGTACATGTGATTCTTTTCTATTAAAAACGTTGATTGTAGAACATATATTCATTTAAGAAATGTAAATTTCTGTATTAATAAATGAAATCGAAGATTGAAACAAAATAATTAAAAATAATTTAAACTAAAACGATAGAATATTTTTATAATTCTTGGCTTCATATCGTTATACCTAAAAAATAAAAAAAAAAATGAAAAAAAAATTTAAGATAAGTATAAAATGACATGTCAACTAAATTGTAGTTTATAAACAGAAGGTATATTTATATATGTGCAATGATATTTGAATGTCATTTGAAGTAATAAAAAGCTCAACGATTTATAACAAACATCTATGACGATAAAAAGAATAACATCTAGAATACATATGTGCGGACCCACTCATAAATATTTGATATTATGATTAGAGATAGGACAAGCTTAAATGCCTTTACGATTTATTAGGCGTCGTCAAATTATTATAACAATAGACATTAAAAAAATGGCTTAAAACCGACGTGTACACTTTTAAAATCTACTAGATTATACTTATATATTTTATTAACTAGATATTATTTTTACAAAAAAATCTACAAATCATAGTTACAAGGTCCTGCACTGACGCCGACGATATACACATGCCACTGGCACTGCCACTCTATGTCCTACTGCCCGATAAATGTTAACGGGCCGTCAGCTTGAATTTGTATGTACCATATATGCCATGCATATTAAATTAGTTATAAAAACTTATAGGTGAACATATTGAAATAATAAGGATACAAATGCAGCTCAACGCATAAGAGCAAATGTGTGCATGCCGAAGCTACAACATCTGTAACACTGCTATAGAAACAAATTGAATTGTCGAAAATATTATAAATCAATTTATGAATATATCTATTGCTCTTAATGGGTAATTGCCAGTCCTATTAACTAAAAATATTAACGTATTCCTTTAAAATGTATTTAAATGAATATTAATTCGTAGGAAATTGTTATGGAGTAATTTAATAGTATAAAACAATAAGTATAGCATTTAAATTGAGAGAATCCTTTAGATTTATTATTTTAAACTTTAAAATATATTAATATCCTTTTTTGTTAGGGGCAGCTGAGAATAGATTGAAATCAATTTTTTTGTACAGTAGTTCTTATTAATAAGTTAGATAATATTAAAGATATCCAATATTTTCTAAACTTTTTATCAATTTAGAAAATATAGGATAACTTTAATATTACCTAACTGATAATAATTATAAATGTAAAATATTACGCACACTTACCCAAATTAATATATTGTGCCCCATAACGGGGAAGATATTTTCCTCGGATATCTCAAAATTATCTGGAAAGACGAATTAAAAATTTTTACTCAGTTAAATCTAGAAAATAATTTAAGCTCTTATAATTATTAAAGTACTTACAAGTTTTATGAAGATATACAAATTGCAAATTTTTTGGATAAGGTGAAATCCCGGTGTTTGCGTTGTCGTCGCGAGCGGCGTGCGACTGAGCGGGCTGCGCATGCGTCGCCTAGTGTTAATACCTCGGTGTCATCGAGCTTCACATCTCACCTACGCGTATGTGTATTATGTATCTCGGTATCTTAGAACAGGTCCATCCCTAACTCTTCAATTTAAAGCAATATCTTAGATAAACTATATTAAGACAAATGTTTTTGTTTTTGACATGATAGGACATATAAATATCCTATCAAGTCAAATAATATAATATTTATTACTTTTCCAGTTACAGAATTTCATATATTTCAGTTTCAGCTTCAATACGTCGTATACGCGAAGATAGAGTCATTTTGTAGAAGGCATTAAATGCTATTATGGGACATTATCAATAACTTAATATTTTTCTTTAAAAAGCTATTAACTATGTAAGAGAATAAAAAAAAATCTGTTTAGTCTAGACATGATTGTCTTAAATAATTTAGGTTTCCATAGCCAGACATCAATAAATTATATTCTGCATCATAAACAATATTTTATTACAACAAATCGATACAATTAGGAATGCAAAATCAATTCATTCATCAAAAAAAAACTTTATTGTCAGCTTTTAATTTGACAGTTGTTTTGCCCTTACGTTCGTTTAAAGAGTAAAGGTGTCTGATATATTTATTGTCCATTAATAACATAAAATTTTGCTTCACTTTATTTCGTTTTGATTCAGTATAAATTCTTTTTATTTTATATATAAAGCTTAAATCTTTACTTTACTTTTAACAATTTATGTACCTATTTCTAATTTATTTTATCTATAAATACACTATAAGTCTTTTATTCTTATATAGTTATTATATACTAATTGTAACAACTGTTATATGCATAAATGCTACAAAATAATTATAAACTAGTTTTACTGTAACTACTTTTACTCTAGTTACATTAATAAAATGTACTTACATTACAATTCTTTTCTACATCACACTAAGTGGAGATCACATATAGATTAGTTCTATATTTTATAAACACAATTGTAAAAATAAAAAGTCACAATAAACTATCGTTATCGTTATCGTGCCCCCAGCTAATGTGGCTGTGCCTGGCAGGTAGTAGAGCAGAGCTGGTACGTGGTCCCGCGATGTGTGGAGGTGAACCATAATTACTATTCAAGTAACGTGTCTTCCTTTCTTCCCGCCAATGTCAGCACATTGTTTACTGTCGTACAGTCGCCGGCGCATCGCCAGCTAACAGTAAACTGACTAAGTGGACCCTGAAATTGGCGTTACCCTTGTTATATTATACACGTAGAATAAATGAACCGCTAAATCAACCTCCTTATGGAAATTATTGTTTGAACTTACTTTCTATAATAATATAGAGATCGACTTTGAAAGCCATAATAAATATGTCAGTAATTTACAAAATAATTGTTTTAGAGTTACACATAAAAATTATATAGAATGTTATTTGATAATAATTCTAATCATAAATTAGCTACACACTGTATTCTGTATACACCAGGCATAGGGAGCATAGTATTAAGACATTCCGTTCTCTACTTTCCTCTGAAATTTTGAGGCGTCGTGTCTTTGAAACGAAACTTAACGTCGGGCGATTGCCTTGCTGTCTGAGCAAACAAATTAAAATTATTAAATAAACTTATATAGTAATACAGTCCTTCGAGTGGAAATCGAACCCACAACCGTTGCGTTGTAGTCCCACCCTCGTACCACCGCGCCACAACGGCCTCTTAACATGACAGTAATTTACACAATAAATGTTTTAGAGTTATGCACGAAAATAATATACATCTGATAATAATTACAATCATAGGTATTATTTAGAAACAATAAAGATTTATGTTCAATTAATAAATGTCATTAAAATTTTGTTAGATTTGGATAAGTGGGCTTGCAGGAAGCTATTATAATCACATGTCGTTTTTATCCACCTACCGTACCTAACGAAAACATTTTAAGTGGTTGACATTGCCCTTTAAAAATGTTAGCGGGAACCGGTCCAGCTTGTACTTGATCTAGGTCTTCAGACACTCCTCGGATTGAGAACTAGTACATGCTTGTAACACGTAGGTAACTTACCTACACCTTCACAGAAGTCATCCACGAACGGGAGCATCCCGCGTGCTTAATTAAGGCACGTCAAGTTCAAGGAGAGCCATTGGCATTTATTAGACGATTCGTCAACACGCTTAAAGCAAAGTCATACTGCATACATAGGTACTGAGTTGGTACATATTTATACATATTCATAAATATCAAAATATGTCGTTGGTTTATTTTTATATAGAATAGTTTGTTGACTTCTCTCTTTTTTTTATTGTTAAATACAGTTGAAATATATATTATTTTTATTGGCTTCAAAATTTTATATTAATATAAATAAGTATAATGTAAAACTATTTTTCTTATAATATAAAACAATAGATTCCGTTGCGAGCAGTGTCGCTATTAATGTAGAATAGGTCATGGAATGTATAAAATTAAAACAAATTTTTATGATAAAGAAAAAAAAACAATCGCAAGCGTAGTCTGCATTAATTTACTTTTTATGTTTCTCACCTTTATCACGATATTTTTAAAATATCTGTCATAAATTGATGGCAATTAGGTACTTTTTAGCGGACGTAATATGTCTAAGTTTATTTAAAAATTAAAAATAATTCAGCTTCACGCTGTATCCCCCACACAGCAGGAAAGCCAGAGGGAACCGTACATAATAGTGTTTTTTTTTGTATTTTATTATATTACCTATTATATTAACTACTAGCGATAAAATTAAGAAATAAAACAAGAATATATCTATCTATCTTACTAGCGTTCGAGTGGGTTATCGTACTATTTATATTGTTATCAACATGTCACTCACAATAAAGAAAGTAGTTAAAACGGATTTATGACAAGATCAGTATTTCAGTATTCTGCTATCATATTATTCTGGTAGTTGAAGAGCGCGTCTCAATTAGTGTAGTTGTGCGTCACTCAGCCAGCGATGACAGGACGGTGTCAAGTGTTTTTAAGCCGACATTTGGTAACAGAAACTAATATTTTTGATGGCGGTGTTCTGGTCAATGAAAATGGAGTCATAGAAAAAGTTTTGACCAGGAACGAGGCAAACAAATTAATCGAGCAAAAAGAAAACGAGATCGATGTAAGTATTGTGTTAAATATAGAAGCATATTATGTTAAAGAGTAAAACATGTGGTTAGCCGTCTCTTTCCGGCAGTGCAGATCCAACCTTGAGAGGTCGATAAGGGCGACAGCCTGTATTTTTTTGCAGGCGCGCTCAACGTATTTGTAATTCTTAATAAAATAAACAAACAGGACGGATAATAATTAAATCTGCAAACCACTTTAGACTTTAGTGAAAACATTATGCTTGTTTATTTAAGTTTATATACTTTATGCTAGAGAAACTCTAGTCTCTATTAAGTAAAATGTAACTTAACTCTTTTTAGGGTTCCGTACTTCTTAAAGAAAAGAAGATAAGATCACTCTGTAAGATCACTCTGTTGCCCGGGTCTCTGTCCGTCCATCCGTCTGTCTGTCTGTCAAGACCCTTTATCTCAGGAACGCTTGGAGATATTGGGTTGAAATTCAAACCATATAAGCAGCTCCACGACGGCCCCATGATTTCCTGATAAAATATATATATATCTATATTTACTTAGAAAAAAGATATAGCCGTTTTTATCGCAAAAAATGCGTATTTCGAAACTTTGAAGGGAATCAAAATTTATAAGGAACTTCCGGTTGACGTAGAATTATGAAATTTTGGGAACTAGCACCTATAGGTAGGAAAAATCTGAAACTACACATTTGCAGTTAAATCCAAAAAAATATAGTTGAATTGTCTTAAAAGTTGGGCAAAATTTGGTATAAAAGCCGCAAGTTCAAGTGACCTATTAGATGAAATCGCTAAGTTAAGCAAAACCTGAATTTCATAAAAGCTCGAGAATTTCAACTTTTATATGGAACCCTCGGTGAGAGAACCCGACTCGCGCTTGTCCGGTTTTTTATGACTGATCTGTCCTATGATTATTTTTTATGAATTAGTGGTATAAATATGAAATTGCTATCAAAAATACTGTTTTTTTTTATTATTGTAGCGTACTTTTTGAAAATACTTTCTATAATACTTTTAAATCATTTGAATTGAACTTTGCAATTTAAAATATCGAAAATTATACCATTTCTTAATAAATCGATAAGACAATCGCTTTTAATCAAATATTTATTAAATTATGAGCAATTATTGCGACAGATTATTTGTTGTGTATGAAGTGGTGCAATCAAAGCTGTAGGTACACGTAACGAAACGAAAAAAAAACTTAGAAGCTTTCTTCTGTAGTTAGACATCGGTTCAATCTTTGATATTTGCCTTTTTTTTTAATTTTCTTTTTTTTTTTTAATTTTTTTTTTTTTTTTTTCTTTTTTTTTTTATGGGAGAGGACAAGGCAAACGAGCGTTCGGGTCACCTGATGGTAAGTGATCACCGCCGCCCACGACCCCATGCAACACCAGAGGAGCCAGCCTTTAAGGTGGAGATGAAGGGCACCGGGGCCCGGCATTACCTAATGCGAAACGCAGTGGCAAGGGCCACTACTTCACGCCGGTTTAAGATGCCGGGGGTGGTATTAAATCCGGTCGAGTCTGCCCATGCGTGTTGCCATTACTGGCGACGTGACTCTACCACACGTACTTTAGTCGCCTCTTACGACACCGACAGTACCAGGGTGATCCTATTCTAAGCCGGGACCACACGGCTTTTTGTGTGTTCTTTAACGCCATAATTAAAGAACAGAGCAATAAGCGTAACTTTTTGTGTTATTGGCATCACTGTTCATTTGGCGAACCACCATAAAAGAAAGGAATCGATTTTTATTAACGGTGTGATATATTTGTAACAATACAGTATTAAAATACTTTAATAATACATAAATTGATATAAACAACTTAAATTTGCATTTATCTGGAACTATATATATAAGTTGTAAGCTGCAAAGGAACCTTATATATATAAGTTACTGAATTTTTTTCTTAGATATACCTGTATAAATTTCAATATTTCGGTTTTTTTCTTTCGGTTGTATTGTAAGTTATCTCTTCCTGCCAAATTTCATTATTGTAGGTACGGGAACGCCTAGATAGAGGTAACCAACCGGCTTTGCTTACGCGGTTTCATATAAAATACTGCAAAAACAATATATAAACTCTCGTATCTTTTCATTGCGTTGATATAGTTTTTTCTGTTCTGTAAGGAATTGTTGACCTAGATATTTGATATGAATTTCAGCTTGATATCTCCACGCGATCTTGAGATAAACGGTTTTAACAGAGGAACAGACATACAGTGACAGAACGACAACACAGTGATCCTATAAGGGTTCCGTTTATATCTTTTGAGTTACAGAACCTTAGAAAAATAAGTAATGAACGATGGTTACAGGTTCGAGATTAGATTCTACAGAGGCCCACTCGAAGGAATAAATTATTTTCAATTTCTTGCTTTCGTAAAACAAAGTGTGGCGTTAAGTTCTGTCACTTCGCACTAAATACAAGATAAAGCGCTAAGCTATGTAAGTAATATTACATTGTTGCAGGTAGTTGACGGCGGGGAATGGGCGTTAATAGCCGGCGTCGTAGATTCTCATGTGCACGTGAACGAACCAGGACGGACCGCCTGGGAAGGTTTCCGGACTGCCACTAATGCCGCAGCAGCCGGAGGAATAACTACTATTGTTGATATGCCCTTGTAAATACACATATTTCCATTGCATTATATTTAAGTAGAATTTTACTGTTTAATATAAAATAATAATATTGACACATTCACAGTATTACGATATTAAATATTAATGATAAATAAATTTATGCCTTTGTGGCGCAGTAGTACCAGCATGTATACGCGACGGTTATGGTTTTAAAACCCACTCGCAGATATGTATTATTATTTATTATTTTTTTCATAATTTCTCTGTGGTACCAAGGCATAGGACGTTGAGTTCCATCAATCAACACGCAATGCCTCGAAAATTCGGCTGAGTGTTTCAACACTAGGTCGCCTCTGCTATATGCGGGATATAACGTGAAAAAGCTTTTTATAATACTATTGTCTGTCTATCTGTACAGAAATTCCATTCCACCTACTACAACATTGGACAATTTAACACTAAAGGCAAACTCGGCCGCAGGACATGTTTATGTGGATGTTGGTTTTTGGGGAGGGGTAATTGTTGGAAATCAGGTGAGAATTTCTTATGTCATTGTGTCATTGATTACTTTTTTTATGTGAAAAGTAAGTAGGCTAAAGTCCAGGGTAGATACGATATTCTTGATTTGATTGGAAAAAAATTCTAGTTTCACTCTATAGTATTCTTTTCGTAAGAATTACTATTTGTCTTAATGTATTTTAAGATACTCAGTAGTGGATACTGGTCTTCGAAAGATATTGAAAATAGGCAAAGAAATCTTAGGTTACTTTTTCGGTGTTATATTTTAAATGCAAACTTGTTTCTTACCTGTAACCCTACCTATATATATAAAATGTATGTATATACTTTGTATACTGTTTGTTTGAGAGGCAAGTTACCTACACTTGTGAATCACCGTTTTGTTTATCACTTAACACCCAAGCTAAGATTGTTTTATTTATACAAATAAAAACCATCAAACAATTTAATTTTATTTACTTTTCTAATTATAGTTATTATTTTCGGCTTTTATACTTAATACGTATGTATATAGACAAATAAATGGAGAATTTAATTTACTTATTTAAGGGCTCTTTACGAGATTTGGTTGACGCTGGAGTTGTAGGGTTCAAGTGTTTCTTGTGTCCAAGTGGCGTTGATGAGTTTCCCAATGTTGGAGTCCAAGATTTGGAATTGGCTTTTAAAGCACTTGAGGGAACTGGATCAGTCTTAGCGGTAAGATTTTTATTATATTAGTTATCATGGTTATCATATCATTTTTCATTATAATAAATGTATGAAAAAAGAAAACATGAATAAATATATTTTGTACATACTGTTTGCATAGTATTATGTTATAAAAAAACTAAATTCTACTTCTATCTATCTGAGCCTAATAAATATTTTTAATTTGAATCAATATTAAATTATATTTAAACAATAATAGTGTTAGTTCGGATTAAGAAGCTTCAAACGCGTCTGGATTACATAACATTTTTTAAACATTCTGATAGTATAACATCGAGTGCCGCTCATTTAACATGCGCCATGTAGAGACTAAATCCGTTATTTTTATTCTCTATATAAAATACAAAATCAGCCTTAGCAAATTTAAATACTATACATATTTCTAAGGAAGATGTTATTCAAATGATAAATGCTTAAAGATAAGAACAATTTCAAAAAAAGCTTCACGCTTTATCAGGATGGACAGAATGAACCTAGTGTTAAGATACTCTGTTTTTGAATATTTTCTTTATTTGTAGTGTGTATAAGCTCTCACTTCGTGGCAATTTTCGTAACTGTAGATCCACGGCAAGTTCTTTAGAAGTCTTAGAGGAGTTCTTAGAAATCTTTTGATTGCATTGACTTAGAAGCTTAATATTTTTTGTGCTTCAATAGACCGTAAATCGGAATATTTGAAATTGCCTGATACCTTATATCGATACTATGCAATCCTTAAATAAACGTAAGATAAATGTTTGCTGATCCTATAAGGGTTCCGTTTTTCTTTTTGTGGTATGAAACCCGAAAAAAAAAAAAGATTTTGTTATTAATATTGCTATTATTTTTTTTAATTCAGTTCCATGCCGAACTCGAAGAAGATTGTCTTAGCCCTGAGAAAAAAAATAACACAGGTGATATGCTAGTTCCTTTATTATATAAATTATCTTGTTATAGCGGTCGATATTGTTTAAATAGATTTATTATTCCAAATCTAAATAAACTGGTCTCGACGTTTCTCAGGTTAATGTCCTGTCCTACGTATGGAATTTTTAAGTTTCAATATTTAAATCAAATTATATTTGTATACCTACCTAGTTTGGACAGGTGCGCCCATAATTCAATATAAAAGAAAACAAATATTGAAAAATATTCACTAAGTTCCAGTCAAGACAAAAGAAATTGATCTTTTATACGTTTTTGCTTCTATGAAATTGTGATTTGTATTTATTGTCATAGAAAAATGATGACTTATCTTTTTAGATCCTGAAGAATATCAAACTTATCTCGAGTCACGACCGCCAACAATGGAGTTAAATGCCATCAACCTTATTACCAATTTTGTTGAAAAAACAGAGTACGTACAATGTAACACGAGACAAACTAATTTAACATAAAAGCATAGAATAATATTTTATTTTAATATATTTAACACATTTGCAATATTTAAATATAGAAAAGATATAGAAAAAAAAAATGTTGCGATGAATCACCTGATGGATTCGCAATGGCAAAGCTTACAAGCTGTTTAAACAAAAGTATATACCTTATATAATATTGTATAATATTTACTGTCGGCTGTCGCAGTGCAATTGCGACTGTTAACGCAGTCGTGGATTCGATTCTCACTCAGGGGTATGAATTGAAAATAGGGCAAAGAGTCTCCACACACGATGCTTCATAATTTCGGTAAAAACTAGAGAACGGAGTGTCTTATCATTACTCTACCAATCTATTCTTACATCTGTCTACCCTGCTATATGCGGGATACGATGTGGACCTGAAGCAAAAACAGAAATAATATTTACTTAATGTGTTCTTTAAATAAATAATTTCATATTTTAGTGTCAGAGTTCATATAGTACACGTGTCGTCTTCGTCAGTGGTGCCTCTGCTAGAAAAAGCCCGCACAGTGCGCATTTCTAAAGGCAACTCGGGGTGGCGAGGTGGAGTGACTGCGGAAACTTGCCATCATTATCTCACGTTCAGCTCCAATGAGATTCCAAAGGGACATAGTGAATACAAGTGTGCTCCACCCATACGAGATATGGACAACAAAGTATATCTATATCATTTTTGTAATGTATAATTTTGAGTACACGTCGTTAATATTTTATTAAAGACACAATTTTATTTTATTTTATTATAGGAAAAACTATGGAATTATTTATTAGAAGACAAATTGGATATGGTTGTGTCGGATCACTCTCCTTGTACGCCTGACCTAAAGTGTACCAACAACTTGGAAGCATGGGGTGGCATTTCTTCTGTACAGTTTGGTATAAACAAAATATGTATATTTCGCTTATAGCTTATAATATATAATTATTTATTTTATATAATATTCTAAATAAATACCTTTGCCGTCTTACTTAATCATAATGATAATCAGTCAATCAGTCAGTACAGGACTTTCTAAAGTTCTAGCTGCAATTTAAAAAAAATGTATATATACTGTACGCACGTTAGACGTTGTTTCTAAAAAGCAGTAAAAGCGACACTAATAAAAGAAATAAAGACATATTTAATTAAATTAAAAGAAAACTATTTAGCTTAATATATTTAATTTAATAAAAAAATATGTCACAGGTCGCTTGTAGCTTATTTCATGGTGTCAAATTTACAAGACGATGTGCGCAGCATTATAAAAAATGACTCTTATTATTTTTCCCTAACGCGCCAATAGAAGTATATTTATATTTCTAATTATAACTTGAAATATATATCCCTATATTGAGTGGTGCCAGGATGAACTAACAGTGATAACGATGTCCTTACCACATATTTAACTTATACGTGTTTGTTACAGGCCTATCATTATTTTGGACGCAAGCAAGCGAGCGTGGTTTAGACATGAGATCAATAACTAAATATCTAAGTAGTGGTCCAGCCCATTTGTGCGGTCTTCAGAATCGCAAAGGCTCTATCAAACCTGGTCTTGACGCTGATTTAGTATACTTTGATCCTAACGACAGCTTTATTGTCACCTCTGACATTATTCGCCATAAAAATAAGGTATCTTGAATAAATGCATAATAATTAAAATTATTGATTTTGGGTGTGAAATATCTCCGTTTTTGTCCTACCTTGATGAAAAGTTCACTTTTAGTCCGTGCTAAGGGAGATATAAAAGCCTGAGTCTCTCCCTACTAAATGAGAGCGTTTAATCCATGTGGAATACAAATTGGTGTATGACATTCATACACCAAGTGAGAAGTGCAGGACGTTTCTATCTGCGATTGTCAGTTGTCACCTGTTGATAAATAATGACAATTATATCACCGTTAGGTTGTCCCGTTTATTAAATACACGAATATATTCATTAAAAAAAATCATGGCTTCATTTATGAGATTATTTTACTTTTATTTCAAACAAAAAATCTACGGATTTTTTTTATTTTACGGCCTGTATCTGATTATATTGAAATTATTTGAATGCTTTGATACATAAAACGGCTTATTTTTTAGCTCACCCCATACATTGGGAAAAAACTGAAAGGAGTCGTCAAGAAAACATATCTCCGGGGTCAGCTAATATACGCCGATGGCGAGATCACGGGGCGACCAAAGGGAAAACTTCTTTTAAAAAACTTGCCATAGTATAAAATGGTTTCAAAAGCAACTGGTTTTCGATAAAATATAGTGTTTGTTTGTTTTTTATTGTCTAGCAACGAGACTTGTTTAAATATATTAATAAAAATAAATTATGTAAATTTCAAAACTTGTCTTTTAGTATTTTTATTTTCTTATATGTGGATATATTAAGAATATTGAATTTTAGATAGCATTAAGGTTCATTGTGAAAATATCTGCCTTACGTAATGTTATTTGTTTTTATAAAAAACTAGAACTTTTGAAAAAAAACTAATTTGTATAGTAACGATTTATAAATGATAATTAATATTTTAATAATATGATAATTTCAGCTCGCGTTTGAAATGAATAGATACAACTGCCTTCTGTCCTCAAGTCGAAGCATAATATTTTCTACTTGTTATTTTGTTCATTAGATATTGCATGCATCCTAGTAAAAAAGGAATATATTTATTTCCAAAATTAATAGATTTAAAAGAATAAATAAATCGTCTTATATTGGACTAAGCGTCACTAAAATTACATAATGCCAGTGGAGGAATAGTTCAATAGTGCCGAATATTTAAGATGTCCTCTAACAGACTGAGAAGGTCATTTGCACACTTATCATATATTTGACCAGAACACCTAAACAACAGTAATAAAATAAATCTATTTTTTATTAGTATTATAAATATACAATAAAATGTTTTTGAAACCTTATTCGGATCACAATTCCAATGAAATACTAATATGGTGTCCGCCATATTATAATGTACGTATTCTTATATGATTTAAAACATTCTACTTCACGCTATATCCCGCACACACCAGGGTATGCGCAGGGAATAGAGTGTTAAAACATTCCGTTCACCTGAAAGCGTTCTGGAGGCATTGCATGTTGATTGGCGGAACTTAACGCCGCGCTTTGCCTCGACACCACAGTGAAAAAAATTATATAGGAACAAATTTCATTTCCTCAAGTGGTAATCGAACCACAATCTGTTGCGGTTACTATCAAGGGACCGTAGACTTGAATATTCGATATCAATTCAAAATTAATACCTCGCGATCTAGAGATAAATGGTGTACAGAGACGGACAGACGGACAATAGAGTGACTCTATAAGGAGCTTTATTTTCCTTTTTAGCTTTAAAAAGAAAACAATTAAGTATGTTTTGATAGGCCAGTTGTGGCGTAGGTTGTGGGTTCGATCCCCACTCGAAGAAATGAAATATTTATTTAAATTCATATCTTCAACGTGTCAAGGCATAGCACGGCATTGAGTTCCGCCACTCAATACGCAATGCCTCCAGAATGCCACCCTGCTGTGTGCGGGATACAGCGTGAAACTGATATATTTATTTTATTTGATAAGAAATATACAAATAAACCGGCTGTCACAGTATTGAGCAATTTAAAGTTTGGTTACACTTAATTGTTTTGATAAGGATGAATTAACATCTTCCACGAAGGTCAGGAACTATATGTATTAAGCAACGAACGAAAAATAATAAGCAAATTATCATTTGTATATCATTAAGTTGGTTATAGTTACCATATAAAAATAGGTTATTTAGTTAAAATTTTGTAACATTCACTTTAAAACAAATCATAGATTATATTTGTCTTTCATATATTAGAAAAGAGGTATTTTGAATAATTTATATTACAAAAAAATATAATATGTTATAATGTTAGAAAACATGACTCGAAAAATAAGCACGTATATGCTAAGTAGAGCATTTATTCGTCATCGCACTGTACCCTTGACGCTCACCTACTCTTTTTATAAAGATGTTCCTTTTAAACATAATTGTAGGTACATTACATACGTGTTTGATGTAGATCATACATTTTCTTTGTTCGGATTTAATTAATATTCTAAATAAATTTCATAGGATATATAATATGAAAAAAGAAAAAAATATATTGTAATAATTATATATATATATATAAACTATATATATATAAAAATAATTATATATATATATTATATTTATTAACCGAATTGTGTTATTGTTTCTATAATTTGATTCGTATCTACTAAATGACGTCAATACTAGAAGAATATAATTTATAGAATATTTAAAATGAACAAAATATTTGATTATTTTACAAAAAAATATCATTTAGATAACATATTGATGAACGACAAATATTTTTTGTGTGTTTATTATACAAAATAAAATAATATATACGATAAAATGTTACAGAAATTGATATTGTATTACAAAACTAACTACTTGGTTAAATTATTAAATAACTGAATCTTACGTATATTTTGTCTGTGTATATACCACCGTATTTTGTTTTAATTCAAGAGGTATTTATTTTTTTACAAGCTTTTATTTTCTTTCAACTGTCTGTTGTCTGTCTGTAATCAAATCTTACAAGTTAAATTAGATCCGATTCCTGGTTCCCGATTGAGCTGAAATTTGGCATGCGTGTCTAAATCGGATGACAATGGAGCTGGAAGGTGGACATAGGAACTCCGTAATTAAACAATGCAACCGCATCGAGTTTGAGCTGATCTGATGATAGAGTGGAAAGGTGGCCATAGGAACTTCGTAACTCAGGAGTTTTGGCTCATTTGATTCGATCGTTGATGAGCGTTTGTTATGAATGTGAATCATATCTGATTGATTAGACGAGAACGTGCCGAGGATCAAAGGTAGGAGGGTTAAAGGTAAGGTAGGAGGGTATGCATGCAGCTATATGCAGCTATCTTTACTATACTTGTAATAAAATAAAACTGGACGTTATCTGTACATGGAAGATACATAAAGAAAAATATTATTACTGGCATGTAATACAACCAAAAACAATTATTTTTATTTTTTATCTGTTTATCTGTGCGTTTGTTCGCGGTAACTTCTTTTTGGAACTGTGGGGTACGAAATTCTAGAATTCACGAAGTTGTGCGTGTACCAACTTGTGGACGTGCTTTCAAAATTAACTTAAATATTCAATAACATTTTTCCCGATTTCGTCCAATATAGGACACAAAGTCAGATGTAGAAATTGTAACTAAAAATTTATTGATAACGTCACATTCTTAAGAGACTTCAAAAACTTATAGAGCGCAGTTGATAATTAACGCCGCTCTAGGATGTTGTCTCTTCGGTTAATATTTCTTATTACGACTATATTAGGTATTTTCATTGTTATTTTATTTGTTTTTAAAACAATGAGTTATTGATTTGATTTAATGTATTTCATTTGTGTTACGCAGTAGGAGCATCATGTAGAGGACTCCGAAATAGAGAAAATAGTAAAAAACTATTTCTTAGTCGCCGTGTAGTCACAGAGACAAGAGAATTTGATGGAGGTGTTTTAGTGGACGAGAATGGCATTATTAGTGGTATTTATACACGTAAATCTGCCGAAAACCTTTTACACAACGATGGATCACTGCAGGTAATCTTAGGACTATTTAATCTCTTAAATATTTTATTGCCACAGTAGATACTTATAATTTTATAGGTATATTAAAAGAATTGTTTTTTTTCCCTGTACTTAACAGTGATTTAATTTTGTTATGAAACTGGTATTTTTTCTTTATGACTCTATATTTAACATATTTTAAATAAATATTAATGATGAAGTGCCAACCAATAACAAACTTGATGTAGTGTAGGATACATATATATATATATGTACATACCGATCATATATTCACTATATTCACTATGTATAATATTTGAAACATATGGAAAATATTTAGGTGATAGATGGAGGTCATTGGGCTCTGATGGCTGGTGTAGTTGATTCACATGTGCACGTAAACGAACCCGGTCGTACGTCATGGGAAGGATACGCAACAGCTACAAAGGCAGCTGCAGCGGGTGGTATCACTACGCTCGTCGACATGCCCCTGTAAGTTATAAATAAAAAAAGCAAATTACGTCATATTTCATCGTCAGTAATTCGTGTTCAACTAAACTCATTGTCGAACTAAAGGTTACTATGTAATAACTCTAGTCTAGTGAGTCCGAGGCAAAAACAGCCAAGAAGGTCACTGTTAGGGAAAATAATTCAAAATATATTTCAATATCTATAATAGAAGCCAGGCGTGATGATTACAACTCGAGGAAATGATTTATTTTTAATTTTAATTTATTTCATTTTTAAACATGGATGGTAAATTACAAATATTTATATGCTTATTTAATAGGAATTCAAAACCGCCTACAACAACTGTAGAAAATTTGAAAGTAAAAGTTGCAGCTGCCAAAGAGGAGGTGTACATAGACGTAGCGTTCTGGGGTGGCGTTGTCCCAGGAAATGAGGTATTGTTTTATCATAACACAAGAATGAAATACTTAACATTTTCATTTTCTGTCGCGGCGTTGATTTCCGCCACTCAACACGCAATTCCTTGAGAATTCCGCAGAAAATGGGGTCGTTGGATGTGTCTTCATAGGAACTGAGTGAATTAACACTAGATTCCCAGATTCTCTCGGCCTACCCTGCTATATACAACATGAAGCTATGAGAAAAAAATTTAATATAATAAAATAGTAATGAAAAAGTACTGTTATATAACATAAAATATATTTTTTGTTTTCAGAACGAATTACAAAACATGATTAGTGCTGGTGTAATAGGGTTCAAAGCGTATTTAATAGACAGCGGCATCGAAGAATATCCCAACGTGAAGTCTATCGAGTTAGATGACATTTTCTCTACTTTGAACGGATCCGATGTTGTAATAGCTGTAAGTACCTGTTGTTAATTTTTTCTTATTGTCTTCTATTTTAGAGATGCTAATAGATTTTTTGATTTGTTTTCAGTTTCACGCTGAATTACCAGTAAGCGATAGCGTTGATAATAGCCAATGTGAAAAATGTGACCGTCCAGGTAAATTACATTTATGTATAATTAGAAGGAACTATTAGTTATTGAATTTTCTATTTGTCATTGGATGTTATTGAATTTACAGCCTTTACTTAAGTAAAGGTTGTAAATTCGTAGCATAAAAGAAATGCACCATTATTTATTATTAAATTTTTTATTGTTATAGATCCCAATTTGTACAGCACATATCTTGCGTCTCATCCTCCAGAAATGGAACAGAAGGCTGCGTCATTATTGGCCAGTTATATACCTAAATATGAGTAAGATATAATTGCTTTCTTCCTTGAATATAAGAATTATTAGAACGTTTTTTTTATGTTTATCTACCTCTTACCGCATTCACATCTAACTAATAATACTTATTGTTTTGTTATAATTCAGTTGAGATTTATTTTCAAAGTTTCAAGGATCTATTATCAATTAATATAATAGAGCTGAAAAGTATTTATAACAAAAAATATGAATTTGGAATACCACATTTAAATTTTACTTCAATTCCAGTAAGATACATACATACGTACCTTCACAAAATAAAATCTCATCTGTAAAAAATAGAGTTCTGAAAGTTGTAGGTAAAGTCATTTATTTCAAAATTTATGATCATAAATTTGATATAGCCAACATTGCTGAATTTTCAATATTTCATAGCGTCCGCGTACATGTGGTACACGTATCAGCAGCAGGTGTTATTCCAATATTAGAGCAAGCCAGAGAAGAAAGAATTAAGGCTGGCTCGACACGTTGGCGAGGAGGCGTAACGGCTGAAACTTGTCATCATTACCTGACATTCAGTTCGGAGCAAATACCACCTGGGCACACAGAATTCAAGTGCTCACCCCCTATTAGAGAACTTACTAATAAGGTAATTGCTATCAAAATTAGAACATCTTTTTGTTGAATTTACTTTATAAAATTAATTTATGACAAGTAAACAGTTAAATGAGACTTACAATCGTTTAACAATTCTTATGGCTGTGTGTATCTATACTAATGGTTATAATAATCATTAATGACCACACGTTAATGGTAAACATAAAATAATATTTTTACTGCCAAATATTACAAATATAGAGCGTATTATTTATTTATGTAGATACATTGTTTCCGTTGTATTTGTTTAAATTCTCTTATTTTTCATGGTAATATAAATATAAATATATATATATATATATTTATAATATAATATAATTTTAACTTAATCAGCAACAACTATGGGAGTACATTAAAGATAGAAGAATTGACTTGATTGCGTCAGACCATTCTCCTTCTGTCGCAAGTTTAAAGGGGCCAAACTTCATGACAGCGTGGGGAGGAGTTTCTTCTGTACAATTTGGTAAGTAGAGTACCTATTTGATGTAGTACGTAATATATTACACAATGAGTAAGGCAATTATGCAAAAAGTGTCATTTTTACCGCAAAAATCTTTTTTTTTATTTTTTTTTTATCAGTGATAGGTAAGCGTTTGACCACTGTCTAACCTAATCGTAAGTAAAGACGAGGTCTAAGATGTAGCACGCTTACCTAGAAGAACCCTAAAAATCTTTTTATGGTATTCAGGATTTGCGTTTTATTTGTTTCATTTTAGTGTAAAAATTATAATTGGTCATCACCAATGAAATAAATATTTCAAATAATACAATTTTACATTTTTAATAAAAAATTTTTTCACTAAAATTACATAAAATCGTCTGACTTGATATTTATATGTTGATAAGCAAATTGTAATGTTGTGTTGTGTCAGAAGCCATATATCATGTTACATAAATTTAACCTATTGAGCGATTATTTTAGATAATACTTAAAGGAAAACAAAAAATAAAAAAAAAATCTAAGTATCAATACAGTCTGATGACCCCATGACATATTTTTGATTAAATTTGACGATCAAGAGTTCACAGATAAAAAATATATCTAAATAGATAAATAGTTTCTTTGAAGTAGGGCCTGTTAATAATTTATAGGTAATATATATTTAATTTTTTATGCATTTCTTTTGTATTTTTCTTAGTTTATTAGGTACATATACACTTTGTTCGTAGGGATATTATTTAATTTTACGATAATGTTATTTATTTTAAAACACAATTATTGTTACAAAAAATATATAAAATCAATCTAGTTATTTATGTTTAAGAATTAAACAATTAACTTGAAAAATATTGAAGTCTAACCTAAGGTTGATTAAATATGTGATCGAAATTTATATTTTAGGTCTATCATTATTCTGGACCGAAGCTAAAGCTCGAGGATACAGTCTGAGCACCGTGAGCCATTATTTGTCTGCCGGTCCTGCCAATATGGTCGGTTTGCAAAATCGAAAAGGTGCTTTAAAACCTGGCCTTGACGCTGACCTTGTTTTCTTTGACCCTGAAGCATCCTTTGTTGTTACGCCTGATATTATTTTATATAAAAACAAGGTAATATTTAAAAAGAATAGTTGATGTTTATTATTCAGTTTTTGCATCTTTACCTCGTAGTAAAATATTAAATATTGCAATTCGGTGAATGGGAATCGAATCCACAATCGGTAGCGATTGCGCCGCTACCGGCCTCTATATTTAGCTCTATGCTGTTTAATTAAAATAATATAGTGGTAGATTGATTTACATTATAAAATTTACTTACACAATTATTCGCCTATAACAATTTATGGTTGCATTCTTATTGTGTTTTTAGCTAAGTCCTTATATGCAGCGAGTACTTAGTGGAAAGGTCATGCAAACTTATTTAAGAGGACAACAAATATACTCAAACGGCGAAGACATTCAAAGTCCTGTAGGACAGCTACTAATAAACGAAGACGTACTGTCGAAACTATAATATCGAAACGATATTTCGTTAAACTGTTGTTAAATATCACCTAATAATTACTTGTATATGACATGTCATTTAAGCAAAAACCACAGTAACATTGCTGATTGCTGAAGCAAATAAAACTGATATAAAATATTTGAAGCATTTTTATTTTAAATCGTTCTAATTATAATATTATTATTAATAAATTTAAACAAATGAATAATAACCTAAGCTTAACATCAAATATTAATATAATATTTTGAAATATTTCCATATAAATGCTCATATGATTTAATTTAAGTACAATAATAACAAAATACAAAAATACTATTATGGCGAATATCATTGATTATCTCCCTCGACTTGCATTTGCGTTAACATTTTGACACTCAAGTCGATTAAAAACTCCAATCTCTTCTGACTTCTCAAGCTTTTTTGTAGAAATAGTGCGATTATGTGTATTCCGAGAGACTTATAAAGCTATAATTTTTTAAAACACATTGCAGCTTTCGCTTTATTTATTATTATAAAAGTACAATATGATTTAACAGTAATGTGTATAGAATATATATAACTCAATAGTTCTAATGAAATTCTTTACATTATATATATAATGTAAATTTAATATTATATAAATATATATAATTTAATAAATATAATAAAATAAAAAATTTTTGAAATTCGCAAGGGAATCAGATAAAGGAAAAATTGCAAATAGTAAAAATTAATTACAAAGTTATATTATTAGTTCAATATATACAAAATGAAAGCAAATATCCGCATACATAAGTTTGTCACTTTGAGTAAGTTTTACTTCCTTTTTTCAATTGACCTACAATCCTCAAACAAAATGGAATTCCTTAACAGTAGGTTCAGATCTCTGGAACGAGCTACTCTCCCCCTCCTCTCCCGCTGATGCTGTCAAGACCAGTCCAGCTCAACAGGAATAAAGTGAATTTGTCATATATATGAAATGTAGAGATAACCTGTAAACATAATTATGGTAACCATTTTACAATTATCTTTTTATAACATTTCTGAATAAAATATTTTTTGTTTCAAATAAATTAA
The DNA here is from genome assembly GCA_037355905.1 of Heliconius aoede. Lineage (NCBI taxonomy): Eukaryota > Metazoa > Arthropoda > Insecta > Lepidoptera > Nymphalidae > Heliconius > Heliconius aoede. The sequence goes on along the minus strand of JBAIZZ010000350.1, from coordinate 278,329 downwards.
TATTATACATGTAAATTAAAAAAATTACAAAGAAAAATTATTATTATATATTTTTTGTGTCTTAAGTATCTTAAAAGCTTATCTGTGGTAATTGGCGTAACCGTCGCTAGTTTTTAAACCTAAAAACATAAAAAGAGTAGACTTCAATGTCCGAAGTGTCCAGTTTTGGAATATAAAAAGCTAAAAAAAGTTTGTAATACGAAAACTGTTAAATATGACATTTTAATTATAATAAATATTCACGCCCAAAACAGTATTAATACAGATACAAGGTGAGTATAATGAGAGGATTCGTCAAGTATAACATTTGACAGCATTTAGTGACAGTGAAATATACATAACCTCTGTGAAAAACATAATATAAATTTTTTCTAAAAATCATGTTTTATGGAAATATTAGATGCCGAGTGTGATAAGTGAATCTGTAAGACTGAGACAGCCTGAAGCACCAAAGATGCAGCTTGAATGCTTAGAGCTTGCTGGATGTACTCTTGATCGGTACATAAGTGCCGACAATTCCCGCCCTTCGTTTTTGGAGGTTTGTTGTAAAATTAAAAATTTAATTAATGTCTTTCTACTGATATACATTTCATTCTTGTATTCTTATATTATTAGATAACTGGTATAGCGTCTCAGGGAACCCCAACATGCAGTGGCCTAAACGCAGGAGATTACAGAAATTTATCTGGATTACTTAATCATCCAAATTTATCTCAGTTGAAAATAATAAACAAAGTTCCACTGCCACCGGAAATAATGGAACATTTTGCTCGTATCCTTTATATAGTTCTTTTACACTATTATGATTTATATTACAGTTAATATTTTTAAAACAGTGAGGTAAAAGTTTTAAATAATGCTTATTGTACATAGTTATTTCGTAAATATGCTTCCTCCATTATTAATGCTAAGTATAAAGGACATTTACTTTATAATTTATTCCTTTTTATGTTGTATGTTGAAAATGTAAGTAAATAAATATAATATTCCTGATAATATATGACAGATATGCAATGCCATTGTTTAATGGGAGTTTTTCCAGAAATAAGCAGGGTATGGTTGGCAATAGATAGTAATATTTATGTTTGGGCCTTTGAACATGGAAGTGATGTTGCCTATTTTGATGGCCTCGGTGAAACTATTGTTAGTGTGGGATTGGTGAAGCCTAAACCTGGAGTTTTTCAAAGTTTTGTCAAATATTTATTAGTATTAACAACAACTGTAGAAATAGTGGTATTAGGTGAGTTGATTGCATTTTTATTTCCTTTTGTTTAACTATTTTTATAGTACTTTTAGTATAAAATGTAACTGAACATGTTTGTTTTAATAATTTTAGTATTTGCTTTTGAGGTTAATACTCAACATTTATCTTTAGTTCTATCTAAGTCTAAAATATACTAGGGTTGGTCTCTTTTTGTATTATTTATCAACCATTATAAATACATATTGCAATATTGGCTAATGTGCTCCAGCACTGTAACCAATATGTTAGTTATTATGTTAAATACCCGTAAAGATGTAACATATTAATACATAATTAAAATCAGAGATTGACACCTCTTTACCTGACAAGTACATGTAAATAGTTATAATAGAAAAAAATTACACTCATACTTTTAAACAGGGGTAACATTTTCAAATAGTAAACAAGATGGAAATGCAGACTTTGAAGAAATACACCTAGTGCCAGAACCTGTTTTTGTTTTACCTACTGATGGGGCATCAATGTTATGTGTCAAATCTACCTCAAAAGGTCGAATATTTATGGGAGGCAAAGATGGTTGTTTATATGAAATTACATATCAGGTAAATTAAATCCAATTATTTAAAAAAAATATTAAGAGTTATCTAGTTAAAAGTAGAGTAAGTGATTTATATAAATGAAATATTTACAATAATTATGTAAATTAAAATTCCAGGCACAATTAGGATGGTTCGGCAAACATTGTAAAAAAGTAAACCATTCCACAAGTGCTCTGTCATTTTTAGTACCTTCATTTCTTAATGCTGCTTTATATGATGAAGATCCCATAGTAAAAATTGAAGTAGACAACTCTCGTCACATTCTGTACACATTAAGTGAAAAAGGTTGTATAGAAATATTTGATTTAGGCGCTGATGGTGAAGGTATAAGTAAAGTGATGAGATTATCCCAAGGAAAGATTGTGTCGTCAGCTTTGGATATTGTCAAGTAAGTGCAAAATTAAAAAAATAAAACTTATATTTGCCAGGCTAGGCCACAGGGCCACAAAATGTGAGAGGAAACATGATAGGTTTTTGGTTCATTTTCCACTCGAGGAAATAAAATATTTTATATTTTCAATTCTTTGCTCTGGTGTCAAGGCAAAGCGCGTCAGTTAGTTCCGCCATTTAACACGCAAAGCCTCCAAGAATTAGGAGGAAAATGCAGAATGAAGTGTTTTAACATTAGGTTTCCTTACTTGCTTACCCTGGAATTTGCGGAATTTGCTGTGTGTATTATTAATTTTAAAATATAAAAAATATACATATTTTTGTCTAGAACATTAGAAGCAAATAACTTCAAGCCAGTCATAGCCATATCAGCTGTGGAAGAAATGGAATCAGATCATCTTAATTTAGTAGCTGTCACACAGACTGGGGCTAGACTTTATTTTAGTGCTGGCAGTGGAGAGTAAGTTAACTTGCATAATATTTGATCTACAGGGTGGATGTATCAGCGATCCTTTTACAGCATAATAGAACAGCATATAGGATAATATATTTCAAACCTCAACTTTCAAATCTCAACAGTTTAAACAGGATTTTTTTTCAATTTCACGATTTTTATCCATACCTGTATTTCGTGTGACGCACACATACACATAATACTACTAAGCATTTGTGTGCATGTTTATGTCATACTTTATAAATGGCGTTTTATTTTAAAACGATAATTTTATTATTTGTTTTGTTTGAAAAAATCACTTTTTTGTTTATGGGAATTGTTTTAATTAGTAATTATATAAGGCTTTTATAGAATAGTTAGAAGTATGGTTTCATTTAAAGTGGTGCTTACACTTCCATCCTGTATATGTTATCCCAAAATTAACACCTGATTAATCTTCGCTCCCATTTAAACAGTAGATTGAAACTCTGAAAGACCAACAATTTGGCAGTTGAATTTTTATTTAAGATCCATGTATACATTCCAACCACCACAAGCTATTAAAAGACGTAATTAAACCTACATCAACAAAATAATGATAAAAAAAAATAATTCAACAAAAGAGTGAGTGCTATTTACCTATGTGGTATTCCATAAATAAAGTATACTTTATAGACAAATAAAAAATCCTAATCTCAAGACTGTCTTTTTCATTGAATTTAAATCTTGTGTTAATTTTTGGACACAATATATTATATTTCTGCACATTAAATTATTGTGGTTGTTTTTATTTATGATACACGACGACCATGTTGGATTGTAATGAGTTCCTATTAATCTTAATTAAATCTATATTGCCTTTAAAATAATTCCTCCATGATTTTACATCAAACCAAAGAACTTAAAAATTGACTAACTAGAGTAGTATGAATCTTTATTCAATAAGTTTACTTAACACAATATGCTTATTATATACAATATCTATATTACTATTTACATTTTTAAAATTATATGTGTAATATATAATTAAATACATTCCTTTAATACTCTACATTTTTTTAATTCGTCATTTTTATATATTTTTTAAAAATCATGTTTCATAATAACAAATATGTTTTTTAGTGTCAATCAAGGTGGATCCCAAAGGCCGCAGTACCTTTCATTGCTTCATGTGAGACTGCCACCTGGCTTCACACCTAATGCCTCAGTGCTGAAACCTAAACAAGTGCACAGTGCTGTATATGACAATGGTTAGTATGTTTTGTTGTTAAATGTCCTTTTATTTTATTTACTTATGTCTAGTAAGAAGGGGAGTGAAATGTATTTAACATTAGCGATTTTCTAGCTATTTTGTGAAATAATTGTTAAGTTAAGAATTTAATTATTTTATAAATTGTTGAATTGTTGATTACACAACAATTCAACACCTTTGTGTATAAATTATTAACAACGCATTTCTTTATTAGACTAGTTAGTTTATATATATGCACTAAGTGACACCGAACTTGACATGTCGAATGTCATGAATTGTCTGCCTGTCTTCACTAACCTCATAAAGGCCTTCCTCCTCATCCATCTTCATCGGGCTACGCATTTATATGCCAATTATCAATAAGTATACATTTTTTAACTCGTCAGGTACACTAGTAATGGTGTGCTCATCGGGTGGCGGCGAGGCGGAGTCGCTGTGGTGCCTGTCGCGCGCGCTGCCGGCGCCCGGCTTCAGTGAGGCGCACACGGTGCTGGCACTGGACGGACCCGCGTGGGCGCTCACTGCGCTGCCGCCGCTGCACGCCGACCACATATCACCTGCGTTGCTCGCTAAAAAAGGTTCGTTTTGTTTTATATTTCAAACAGATATATCTATCTTCATATATAGGTTAGTGCATATTAAGAACATTCAAAATATTAGAACTTAAATGTATGAG
>JBAIZZ010000350.1:232486-273675 GCA_037355905.1 Heliconius aoede | reverse complement strand
CTTTTAAATATTAATTTTTGCTAATTTAGATGTCGAGCAAAGTAACTGGTGAAGACTGTGCATATATAGTGAAGAAATTGCAACGTGTTTCTACGTTTATGCGTGTGGTAGCCGCGACACAGCCCGAGGAACAAGCGTCTTTGCATTCATTAAAGTTGTTCATCAGTTAGTATTTTATTAACATGGTTTTTTATTCTTAAACAATATCATATTTACATAGTATAAAATAAATTATCATCCCTGCGATGTACGCGTTGATTTTTTATGTGTTATATGTAAGTACATAACCAAGAGGAAAACATTGGTTATCATGAAAACATTGGTTATGTATGTAGTGTCTTATTGCACTGACAATTTTTACTGAAAATTTATATTTATGATATTCTATTTTTATTCTTTGTAGCCATGGCAATAGAAATGTTAAATCTCTGGAAAGTACTTTGTGAACATCAATTTCATGTAATAGCAGCTAGCCTGCCTCCAGAACAGCAGAGTGCATTACAAGCGGCGAGTTTTAGGTATGTTATTGTTAACTTTTGTATATATATCTATATAAATTTTCTATATATATTCTTGTCACTCCTCGCCTCCTAATTGCTTGGATCGATTTAGAGGAAATTTTGTGTATATTTTCAAAATAACACCCAAAATTCGGAAATCCTTGAAAATACACCATAAATGAAACTGGAATAAATAATATTATAACATTGGCATGGTGAGCATATTTTGGTAACATTAGGAACAGACAAGACAATGTCTACCGTGTTTGTAGTATTTTCAAAAATGTGCAAAGCTTGCAGATTTTGCAAAAACCTTTTTTTATTATATTATAGAAATATTTCGTCTTCTTTTCTTTTAGGGAACTATTGGTAGGAGGTCAAGAAGTAGCATGCTTGTTGTTGGGATCCCTTGTGGCCGGATATCTACGCGATAACGCCTCCGTTGATGGAATCTCCCAAAAGCTTAGGCAGCTTTGCCCCACTTTATATAGACAAGAAGATGCCACTTGTTCCAAAGTGAGTATATTTTAATTACAGTGTGATATCGAGTTTTTTCATTTCATACTTTTTCAAACTCTATCTTCACTTTTACAATTTCATTGTTTTACGCATCAAAGTAATGATTTTATACTTTAAATTCATACATGTTTTAACCCTCAAACTCGTATTTTTAAACTTCTTATTTTTATTCCTCAGATCCTCCTTAACATACACTTACTTAAATTTTGTTTTTATTTCATTCTAAAATACCAAATTAAGTCTTCAGTTATTTTAAAGTATAATATTATAGAATTAATTTGATTAACACTGATAGTTTTTTTGTTTAATAAACCGTTAACTATTTCAGGCAAATGAACTATTAATATTTGCAAAGCAACAAAAGAATCCAGCTGAACGAGAAGAAATGCTACAACAAGCTTTGAAACTTTGCAAGGTATTTATAAGAATTTGCTTTTTTATTTTATTATTTGATATTTGTTATAAAATAGGCTGGCCAGAATAGTATAAAATAGCCACTAAGTGGGTACTCGCACACTTGCGCCCTTGCAAGTGTGCGAGTGTAAACGCGACGCGGGACTTGAGGAGATAAAATATTTACTCCACTCTGGTGTCGAGCCTACGCTGCTGCTTAGGGAATATGGCATGAAACTAATAACAAAATAAAATGTTTTAGGATGTAGCACCGAATGTGAATCTACCTCTGGTGTGCTCTAAACTGGTGTCCGCTGGTTTCTACTCGGGTGTGGTCGACCTGTGCGTGGCGTGCGCCAGCAAAATAGACCCGCAAGACAAAGCGCTTTATTATTACAAAAGCGATCAGCCCTCGCAGGACAGAGAGGGACACTTGGCCTACTATAGGAGGTATATAAATATTTTAAACATCTTTAAAGTGTTGACATGTTGCTTAATCTAGGAAGACTCTTATAACTAACTAAGAAGGTATTTTAATAACTTTAAAAAAGTCACAAACTTGACGTTAACTCTAAATAAATAAATTTGTTCTTATTTTTAATATATATAGCAAGAAAAGTCACTTATTTTTGTTCAAATAATTTTTAACGAAAATTCTAGTTTAACTGATATTGTATATTTAGGGATACGGATACGGGTATCATAGTGGTAGAGATTAGTTTCATTCTCGCACGGATGAATTATTAATATTAAAATGTGTTCTTTTCAATGCTGTGGGTTCTGTTAGGCCAAGCGCGACGTAGAGTCCCGACATTCAACAACGCGATGTTTCGAAAGCTGATCTTTACTCGGAGACTACTGTCTTAACACTAGGTCTCTGTGAGTGGTATGCGTGCAAAAATGTGAAGGCATTTTTTTATATTTACTCATTTATTTTATTTCAGAATGGAAATGTATCGAGAGGTTTGTAACGCACTGGACCGTTTGTACGAGCGAAGCGCGGACGCGGCCGCCAACGGCGCGCCTCCCGCCGCCTCCGCCGACGCGCTGCACGCCATGTCCGCTGCTGATGCTAATTTCCAGGTTATTTTTATTCTTTTTTTTTTATTTACACTTTTCCGTCGAATTCGAGATACTGTGTGACTTGTGGCGAAATTAAACGCCGTTTTTTGTTTCACGTTAGTGTGGAAATTAAAATACTTGTACTGTCAAATAGTCAATGAAGACAGTATGTAGTAACATCAACTTGGAAAATACTTCTGCTCAGAAGACTGCAAAATTCTTTTGCTGCTTAATTTGATCACTTCTTAAATTAACTTTCTTTAAAAAAGGAATATGCGAATCTCGATAATTTTTGTCGTTTAGAATATGACATAGATATTTAAATTATTATATAACTAAAAGATTTGTTGAGTTCTACCACTCAATACGCAATGCCTCCAGAATTCGGCAGAAAGTGGGGAACAGTGTGTTGTAACACGAAGTATCCCTCTGCCTACTCTGCTATGTGCGGGATACAGCGTGAAGCTGATTTTTTAAAAAAGATTTGTTCAAATTCATATAGTTCTTTTTTTTCATTTTTGTATAATAGACTTCTATTCAGTTTAGTTTTAATTCTCTTAATAAATAAATTTAAACAAGTATTCGACTTTTAGTTTTCTGCGTTTTAATATATAAAAATATTATATATTTATTTATAGGGAAGAAAATTAGTGTGGGACTGCTTGTGTAGGGATGATGAAATTCTACACGTTGCTGTGTACGAGTGGCTAGTCTCGAAAAATCTTGGATCAGGTAATGTATATCATAAAATTAGGCAATACTTAATTATAATTCATATAATATTTTTGAGATTAAGACATAATATTTTAATTTCTTTAGAGTTTTTTTGCCAACAGTTTAGGCAGAGGGAATTTATTTTTACTTTTCATTTTTCGTTAATTTCTCGAGATAATGCGTGTTGACTGGCGGAATTCAACGCTGTTCGTCTTGTAACAGACCGAGGATATTAAAACAATGCATTCACCCAAAAACTCACAACTGTCCCGTTTTCAGTTACACTTTGCCCTACAGCATCAAAAATAAATAATTTGTGTTATAATTAGAGTTGCTGTCACTAAATGGCGCGCCACCCGCGTCGCTGCGCACGTACCTGCAGGCGGCGGCGCGCCAGGCGCCCGCACCTGCCGCGCTGCAGCTGCTCGACCTGCTGTGGAAGGTTCTAGAGAAGGCGGGCGACCACCTCGCCGCCGCGCACGTGCTCGAGGGGCTAGCAACCAAGCCTGGGTATATTGTGTTTTAATACTACTTTTCAGCACAAATATACATTAAAGTCATATTTAAGGAAAATTTTGATTAAAACATTATAAAAATATGATTGTTTTTAGGTACTTTTCTTTATGTATTGTATTAAAACCTTTGCCTATTTGACGATTCAAAAGTATATTTAATATAAATTACTAAGAATTGTATGTTCAAAACAGTACGGGCGCAACGCTGGCGCAGCGCATGTCGTGGGTGTCGTCGGGCGTGGTGTGCGTGAGGGGCGCGGGCGCGCGCGCTGCGGGCGGCGCCGAGCTGCTGCGGCGCCTCGAGGAGGCGGCCGAGGTAGCGCGCGTGCAAGCGGCCGTGCGCGCTGCCCTCCGTGCTTCGCCCGCCGCACACCCCCCTGCGCACCTCTTGCAGAGGCTGGACGATGAGCTACTTGAGATCACGCAGGTAAATGCTGTTTGTTTAAAGGTGCATCTGTTATCCTGTATGTGGCAGAATAGCAGACTAAATAATTAAATTTAAGATATTGCGGTCAATATTACGAAAGGTGTCGGATCCTCTATCGTCGCGTGAAGTGTCAGATTGTTTTTATTACTCAATGTGTATAAAATAATAAAATATAATATCAATATAAAAGTCTATTTATTAATATTATTTTAAGTAGTATGAAGTCTACTTTAATTTCAAATTTAAGCTTCTAAGATACTTAAAGTAAATCATATTCTATGGTAAATAAATATGAAAGTCAAATTCAGTATTAAGAATATGCATGGTTGTCTGTAAAGCTTAAAATAGTTTAATAAAAGTAATAGTTAAATTGTTATATCTATATACGATATAAGTGAAAATAGTTATGTAAAACATATCATTGTATCAACAATAAATCTGCATAAACAAAAAAATTATTAGTTATACGAAGAATATGCGGACCGCTACAACCTATGGGAGTGTAAGCTGGCGATAGTGCAATGCTCAGGGCACAACGACGCGTTGCTGGTGGAGAACATCTGGAGCAACATCCTGGGTGAGGCGGAGGCGGCAGCACGCTCGCTTGCTTCACCCGACGAGCGCTTAGCCTCCGTACTCAGTAAACTTACTACGCTGGGCAGGGAGTATGTCAATACTGGACACTGCTTCCCATTGTGTGAGTTGTTTTTTATATTTCTCTTGTTTTAGAGAATCGTATCGTACGTTGTGCTAATTCTATATATAATATATAGAGATATAGAAGAATTAGAACACTCTCATATTTATATTGCCTTGCTGAAGGAAAAGCTTGTAATAGTTAATTATATTAGAATATTGTGTTACAGATTTTATCGTTCGTCAATTAGAAATATTGAGCTGCAAGCTACAAGCCGAAAAAAGTATGGTATTTGGATCTGTGTTTAATATTGGAGTATCTTTGGAGCAAGTCCTTGATATATACATAAAGTGAGTATGGTATTTTTGTAATTATATATTACGAAATAATTTCATTAAATACTGTTCTATTAAGGGTTCTATTAAAATTTTATTCTGTTATATCAGTTTTAAAATTTTACTAAATCAGCTCAATGACGCTGCATCCTGCAGACAGCAGGGTAGGCAGAGGGAACATCACTCAGTTTCCCACTTTCTGACTCTGATATTTTTCTTTTGAGGTACAGACTCCAGAATGTATATAAAAATCAGCTTCACGCTGTATCTCGTACACAGCAGGATAGGCAGAGGAAATCTAGTGTTAAGACACTACGTTACCCATTTTCCGCTAAATTTTTGAGGCATGTTGACTGGCGGAACTTAATGTCGTACTTTGCCTCAATACCAGAGCGAAGAAACGAAAATATGAATTCAAATAATGTTTAATTTCGTATGTATGTATTTATTGTATATATTTGTAGGCTGGTGAGCGTGAACGAGCGCGTGTGGCTGGGGTGCGGCGATGAGGCGCACGTGTGCGCGACGGGGGCGCTGCTGCTGGGAGCCGCGCGCGCCGAGCTCGCGCCGCTGCCGCCCGCGCCGCGCCGCCGCGCGCTCGCGCGCTGCAAGGACCTGTACGAGGCCGCCTTGTCCGCGTTGCAGGTGCCTACACGACATTGTCCAACCTCCCCTCTCTTCCTAACACAATTTGTTGCTTATATACCATTTTTTAAAATATTTTTTATTTTTTTACACCATTGCTTCTTGTTTCTATATTAATTACTACATGTATTACTTATTTATCTTAAAGTATTAATTCCACGCAAAGGAGGGTTATAAATAAATAAATTTAATTATATTTATGTTGTAGCTACAGATTACACACAATTGAGTAATATTTTTTATTGTTCCAGAGCCGGCCAAATACCCAACACCTCATAGATAAGCTTACAGTTGCGCAGGCGCATCTTGATCGTATGGATTAATTTAAAATATACGGTTTTCATTATATGAAAAAAATGTACATCATGAGTGAATTTCAAGTTCGTATATATTAGTTTAATTTAGGAAATCAAATTGCCTTGACAATGTTTATGAAATAATATATTTGTTCATAATTACAGTAAAATTATAAAAGTTCATATTTTGTTACATCAATTATTTAGAATAATAAACTAAGAATTAAATATTGTATCATTTGATTTTATCTCCAGAATGGCAGTGACTGACAAATTAAAATTACTTAATCTATATCTTTAAGTGCTATATACATTCGATGCGATATAGTAAGCTACTTAAATTACTTATTTCTAAATGTGCTTCTACAAATAAAAATATATTAAAGTGGTTCTGCCAGTCATAGTCCACTGTCATTTCTATTTTTATAAATAAATTATGATTCAAAGTAAATTTGGTTTTTTTCTTCTGCTACTTCGTGTTATTATAAAGTGAGATCTAAATAAACATTTAAATGTACGTATATTTACTTTCGAATCCATAGAGAAAGTCCTTTAGAAAAAAAAAACAATATTAAATCACTAAATGTGTCTAAGTATAAAATTGCACTATGAGGAATCATCGAATGGATTTGTGTTTACCTGATCATCATCTGGATACGTGTACGCAGTTTGTGTGGACATACCGGGCATTGTGGGCATAGTGGGTAGTCCCACGGTGTTCATATACTTAATAGGGTCTCTATTGACGGAATTATGCCTGGTGATGGTGGTGTACGTGGGGATGCACTTGGGCGGCACGTCCCGTATGCGCGCGGCGGCGCGGTAGGTGCCGAACTCGTCGGGTGGCGGCGGCAACGAGAACCCGTCTGAGTTTTGGGTTATTTCCGATGTTTCGTCGCTTATCTCTTTGGCTGCCTTGTGGCGCATCTTGCGCGGCATCGTGTAGAATGTGTTCATCTAGGATAATGTTAATAAAAAAAAATCAAAACAATAAAATTTTAAGAAGCTTTTGAGAGTTTATGTTCTCGATTTATTTTCTACTGCTGCTTGTAATCGTGTTTCCGTAATTAAAGGCACATATCGGTATAATATATTTGTTTATTTTCATGCTCCATGGACTCCTTTGTTGTCCGTGCGTTTGTTTATTTTATGTGTGTTTTTAAGTGTGATTGATACTATGTAAAAGATGAATAGTCGTGTAAAATATTTGGTTACGAGTCAGTTTTAGCTTTTACTTGAATGGATAACAAGAGTCATACCGGTTTAGGCACATTATAATCAGCATCAGTGGGAAGGTGCACCACGAGGTGGTCGCACAGCAGCTCTGCGTCCCTTCTGCGGCTGATGTTCTGAAGCGAGTGGCGGCAGGCGGTGAGGCGCGGCGTGTGTGGCGCGTATGGCGCATGAGGAGAGTGCGCGTGGAACGAGCTGGTGCGCTGTACGTCGTACCGCGGCGGGTGCTTGGAGATCGCGCGCCGGAACGACTCCGAGCGCCGCACGTTGCACTCGCTGCCCTCGTCGCTGTCGTGGTACGTCTCGCAGTTTGATTCTAATAATAAGCTTTAAGAAATCAATCATATTCTGTCTGTTTCTTTGGTTTAGAATGGCTTTAGAGTTACAATTTATAACATATTAAATGGAATAGAAGGACTATAGCTAATAAATTGTATGCGCCGTTGCTTCTTTAATGAATTTTGTTTGATGAATATTTTTATATGGTATTTTATAGAATTTATAAAGATCCTATTTTTTGAGTAGTCTGCGATTTTTGTAAAATAAAAAATAAAAAGTTTGCAGTGTTGTTGCAGTAAAGCCAGTCGGTTCGAGAAATTAAATATATTTTTTAATGGTAACGAGACAAAAACACGCAATTTTTCCAAAACTGAACAGCAAATGAGGAACGAGGTGTCAGATACTATTTCGTCTGCCTTCATTATTATATACAAGATGCAAAGTTAATAGAAAGTACCAACGCTGTCCATAGAGATTACCATCAGTGTTGTAGGCGCACAGCGGCGGGTCAGGCGCGCGCGGCTGGTCGCGGGCGGCGCGTTCGTGCGCGCACAGCACGAGCCCGCACGCCGTCAGCGCCAGCAGCGCCACGCCGCCGCACAGCGCCAGCGCCAGCGTCGTTATGTTCGTCACCGCGCTGATCGTCTCCCGCGTTGCTATTTGTTGACAGTTAAAATGTAACGTGGAATTTTTTTAACATGGATTTAAATTAAAAATGTCAACTAAGTGTTTGAGGCCGTCGAAGCACAACGGCACGTCTGATTATAAATGCAATGGTTGTGGATTCGATTGTCATCCGGAAAAAGGTATTATTTTCATGTACTCTCTAGTAACAAAACGAACGCAGCGTTAGTTTCACTAGTGGAGAACATGGTGTCTTAACATTAGGTTCCCTGCGTGAAGAACATAAACTTGGGGTTTTTTTTAAAATAAATGTTATATGACTATGACGTAATGATAAATAATAAAAACATTGTAAAGAGGTTTCAGTTTTTAAATACTAAGTTATATAAGAATAAATATATTTATATGTTAATAGGTATATAAAGAGAAATATGCGTTTAAACGACAAATATAATACCTTCACTTTCATCGACGATGCTGTCCTTTTCTATTTCAACGCTGGCACTCTCCCCTTTGTCATTAAATGCGAGAATCATAAATTTATAATTGTCTTGCTTGGGTTCTTCAATCATAAATTTGGGTTCCATATTAATAATTGATACGATTTGATCTTCAGTGTCCAAGGACATAACCATAAATTTAAATTTCTAAAATAATAGAAAAAAGTGAACAAAATTGATTCTGACACTTACTAAAACATTTTTTTTTAAATTGAGTAAATCTAATTACATTCTAAAAGTAGATACCTATATATTGGTTCATACTTTTATCATAAACAAATTATTTTCATCTTATTTTGTACCTGCTATATAGACTACTTTTAAAAATTAACTCATGCAGATTTCAGTATTGTAAAATTAAAATTTTCTAATTATAAAAATTTTACAAAGTTACAAATATTTTCAATAGTCACTTGTTCCAAACCGCCGCTGTAACTTTTATCGCAGGTGACCGTAATCTCTTTGGAGATAGTCTTGACGGCGAGGCAGTCGGTGGGCGCGAACGGCACCGTCTGGTCCGTGACCATGAACCTACACTTCTTCGTTTGCAGGTCATTACCAACCACTCCGTTGACTCCCCAGCAAGAAATTTTAGCTGTAACCACAAAATATAAAACATCAATTAAGAAAATAATATTTACTTATGCCAATTACTCCTTATATCAAATTTAAGTGGATTTCGGTGTTTTTAAGTTTCTTGTTGTTAAATATTCTAAATGCTACATACATGTAGTTCCATTAGGTCGTTTATACATTAATAAAGGCTCTGTTGTCTCTAGAGTGACGGGCTGGCCCTCCCACGGCTTTGCGTCCATGTTCTCCAACAGCCAGTAGTAAGTAGTCGGTTCTGGGTTGGCTTTTATTTTACAAGTCAGATTGACACACTCGTCGTCCCCTACACCGTATTCTACTACGGCTTCGTCGTCTTCACAGAAAGGTGGATCTAAAATTGTTTTTTTTTTTTATTTTATTATGTTTAATACTTCGACATGAAATATTATATTACTTGTTAAAAAAAATAGAAAGAAATGAAGAACGAAATGATGTCATTAGATTCTTTCTTTCGACCAAATAAATATATATTTATTTTAGAATCATATACATTTATTTTATTATTTTTTATAGTCGCATGCTGGATGCACTATGCATGTGCGGGCACATTGCAGATGAGGCAATGAGAACCTGGGAACTTAGATACTATGTTCCTATTATGACACTGAGTGAGATATGAGTGCCGGAAGTAAACGTCATGTCATGAATACATATTATAAGGATAAAAACTTTTAGAGATTTAACCAATAGCTAATAAATACGCCATTAATAGCAAGAACATAAAAAGTAGCATTACACGTGACGTCAATAATGACGGGTTCGCTGTAGGTAGAGCCTTCATCATTGGTGGCAGCACAAACGTATTCACCTGCGTTTTCCTGGCTCACATTTTGAAGTGTTAACACTGGCTCTATAGCTTTCTCATATACACTGTGAGACAACATATCTTCCTATAATTTAAAATGGAAAATTAAAAAATGATACATATTTAAGCCCAAATATCGCGATACTTAATTTCCAACACGTTGAACTATTTAAATAAATTATAAATCTCAATTAATTGTAATGAATAAAATATTTACTAATAAGTCTTATAATATTTATTCTATCTATAATGGAAAAAATATGATTGTTGAGTAGTCACCTCATGAAACCAAGTAAGTTGATAAATAGAAGGATTTGCTTGGTAGCTGCAATTCAACGAAACGTTCGAACCCTTTATCACAGACAGAGTGTTGTTAATGAGCTCCTCGTCTACGTCAATCTGTAACACTGGAGAATCTGGAGAAGAGATAAAATTATATACCTAGGAACCCAGGGTTAAGATACTCCGTTCCCCATTTACCGCTGAATTCTGAAGGCATTGCGTATTAAATGGCGAAATTCAACGCCGCGTTTTGCCTCGACACCAGAATAAAGAAATGAAAATATGAAATATTTAACTTCGAGTGGAAATCGAACCCACAACCAGTCGTGCGCCTCGACTGGTATTATAGCAGTCATGCTTTTATTAATTCAAGCTGAGACACACACATAATTACAAACTTACAGAGAACGGTAAGAGGAAAGCTAGTAGCGCAGACGAATTGTTCGGCGCGCAGGCGGTGCGCCGGCGCACAGCACGTGAGCTGCGACTCGTCGTACTCGTGCGTGATGCTGAGCTGGATCTCGCTTACGACCAGGCGTTGAGACGAATCTATCTATATAAGAAAACGTGCTCAATATATTTTTATATTAACACTTGCTTAATATCCTGCTGGATGCGGGATATAGCTGCACGCTGTACCCCGCATCCAGCAGGATTGAGAAATTCCGTTCCCCACTTTCCGACGAATTATTTTTTAATTATAAATTATATCAGAGACAGGAGTAAATCTACTACAGTTAATATGGCCAATATATATTGTTAAAATATATATACAATTTACAAATGCAAAAAATGCAATATAATTGTAACTAATGTAGTTTCATTTCCCTTTTTAATTTAGCACAAGACAGTAATTGTGAATGAGTTAGACATTTACAGTAACATTCTGCTCCAAGTTCACTAGCTGTGAATCATCCAGTCGCCAAATGACAGAGGGTAGCGGGCGAGCTCCTATGACTCGGCACTGCAGCGCTAAGGGCTCCCCCGCGCGGACCCTCCCGGCGGACACGTGGGCGCTGCCCGCGGGCCGCACCGAGACCAGCTGTGGTGGTACTGAATATAAAAATTACTTCTACTTCGCCATGTTCATCTACACCAAAAAAGCTTATACTCTACATGCTATTTTATAGATTTATTTTGTAGGCGTGTGTCAGAGTTCTTATTGTTCTTCAAATATTTTACGGCGGCCCATGCAACTTGGAACATTGCCCTATTATACGATTCGTCCTGCTTAATCTAATTTCTTTTTTATTTATTTCTAATTTATTTACTTTTCACCCGTATTCAAAATATTGCGTGTTGAGTACGAAAAAGTGTCGTTCCTTATCCCAAGTGGGCATCGAACTCACGACCATCGCGTTTACTATCAAGCGATATACTACTGCCCCAGATGGTCTGTCGCCTATAAAATATAAAACTATGAATAAGGATAGTTTAGTACCGTCAAATAATAGTATAACTTACAGTACATATCAATAACGACATCAATAGCAAGTTTTTCCGTTTTATCATTGTTTTCAGCATAACATGTAAAAACTCGGCCGTGGTCTTCTCTGCCCAGAGGACCGTATATAAGATCACTGCGTACACGTTGCTCCGACAGCGGCGTGTTAGTGTTTTTGAGGAATCGTTGCTCTGTCCACCAGGACAGCGTTGGCTTAGGTTTACCTATTATATTAATAAAGAAATATATATATTATACTAAAATATTGCTAGTGCGGTATGATTTTATTGTATTCGTGTTAAAAACTTGCGCGTGAGCACAAGGAGGTAAGTAGTGCGACGTTTACGACGGTTGGATTAGATCACTCGGGAGAATTAATTATTATTATTTTTTCCGCCACGCAATGCGCAAAATTTGGAAAGTGGAGAACAAAGTGTCTTAATACTAGGTTCCCTCTGTCTACAATGCTACATATGGGATACAGAGCGAAGCGAAAGATAAATGAAAATTACAATATTACCTTCATAAGCAACACACACGAGGTGAATCGTATCTCCTACGTAATAAGGGCCAATATTTTTGCTGGTGTTTGAACCAATACTAGCCATCGCGATTCGGGTTCCATTCTCATGCACAACCCATAACCTTTGTGGGGGTTCTGTATAAAATAAAAAATGGGAAATTTATATATCGGTTCCACCTAACATTTTCATTTTCTCTTCTAGTACATATTGGTAACAATATGACAATTTTTTTTACGTCCCAAAGGACGAAAAAACTTGTCAACCCTCCATTTCCTTCTCCACGTTTTGGGTTTCAGAATCTTGCTTTATCCGACATTATCAAGTAGACGGCATCGTATTTTACATATTACAATAACGATTAATAAAATATACCTTACACTTTATTTAAAACTTATGCTACTAGCGCCTAGCGCCACTTATGCTGAGACCAGTCGTAGCGCAGACACTATTTTATGTATTTGACTGTAAACGCAGCTGGTTGTGGGTTCGATACCCACACGTAAAAATAAAATATTTATTTACACTTTTACTTTAATTTGCCTTCGGAATACGGCAGAAGTCGGGGAACGGAGTGTCTTAACACTATGAGGGATACAGCGTAAAGCTGTTTTTCATGGAATACACTAAATGGGCGAAGAAGTCAAATTGGATTAGACAACAACAACAAAAGCTACTTGGCAGTTGCTACAACTTGTTATAAATAGTACATAAAGAATAACATAACATTAGATAATAAAATTAACATTTTAAAGAACTTTATAATTGAATAAAATTTTAAAATAGTTATTATGTAATATTTACAACACGTAATTGTTGGTAAATGGAGTGAATTGTTCCGGCGCTGTCAGCTTCCTCATTAACCCGCGGACCAATTAACAGAAGCCGGGGCGCGCGCTATTTCACTAGAAAGGTAAATATTTGCAATCCAGCTTTCAGATAATCGTTTACTTTCATTGTGATGTAAAAATGGGGATAAAGCGTCCTATATACCTGTACCTTAAACATCTATTTCAGATTTACCAAATCGTATTATTTCACTTTCAGATCATTATATTATTATTTTACAATTTAGGCAGATAGGTATATATTATACCACCTACCATCCTATATATACCACGTATAATATACAATAAATATAAAATATTCTTCCAGTAATATAATCTATATTGCACGCTTAATAATATTAAAGCTAAAAATAAATTCTTTCTATTCGTTTTGTACTACTTAATAGTTCTGATCTTTTCAGATATTCAGAGGCTGTTGTGGCATAACGGCACAACGTCAGAAACTTTACAAGTCAATCTCCACTTTCAGCCCATTTTACCAAACTCTACACGTTGTCAGCCAGAAAGAGTAAAGACTTCTGAATCTGCTTCAAATCTATAGCCATTAATCAAAACGCAACTCTTATCGCGATGCCTTTGGTATTTTTTTAGATTCACGCCTCATTCCGCACATACTCTAGGTTCCCAGGTTCCATTTGCCTCGTTACCAGAATTCCCTCAAATGGGAATCGAATCCATAATACGTTGACAGTTGCACGTTCGTGCCCCTACGCCACAACGGCCTCGTGTATTCAATGTATGTGATTATAGATGTAACAAAATATGATATTCTTTATCTATTATTTAAATTCTTAAAATTGTGATTTATCTAATACGAGTATATGTGTGAACGTGTATTAGTCCGAGTGTCTAAGATCGGCTTACAGGCTTCTCATCTAACAGTCAATGTTAATCTACTCATGTATCGTTGTATAGTGTATTCTTTTGTAAATTGTATTAATATATCTACTTTTATAACCTTCATAAAAAAATAAAAAATGTGAAATAAAATGATAAATGTAAATAAAATCAATTCAGATTCATATTTAAAGAGCTCTGTTCTAATAAAATCGACAATGCCGTCTGCTACTTTGTTTTCGTGGACTTTACGACCCTTGTCACTGTTGTGCTCAAATAGTTCCAAAAAAATATAAATTTTCAGATTTAAAATCAATGCAGTTATAGTAAGGGAAAAATGAAATGGTTTTGAACTTGCCAATAACAATTAACTGTGTGTATGTCTTGCGTGTAGGGCTGCTGACGAAGTCTGCGTGACAGAGGTATAGGCCGGCGTCAGAGGGACGTACATTCAGCACTTGAAGCGTGTCTACTCCGTCGCTCTGAGAGACCAGCCTGTACCTTTTGTTCGAAGACATCACACTCCCTTCTCCGCGCTGGTCCCGACTGCTAGTACAATTTTTGCAATGTATTTTTAATGTTTAGAGAATTTAAATATTATAAAAATAAACAAATTAGTAGGTGAGGTAAATTTACCCCTGCGTACATACAATACCTTTTTGCAGGTATATTTTAAATATCTATACTAGTGTTCATCAATGAATGAGGCAACAGATATAATTACAATGTCAGTGGGTCTGTGGGTCTGTAGAAGGGTCCGCCACGCGGTTTAAGGTCACAAATCATTTTCCAATTGGTTTCCACTTGGTACAAAACTAACTGTTGTTTTATACATTACTGCTAAGTATTTTATAATAAAATGTAGAAAATAATTTTTATTGGTTTTGTCGTCATAAACACATTTGTGTAATATTTTTTTCAGAATGTAGATATTTTATAGTTTGTCTAAACGGCTACTTAAATAAAAAAAATATGAAAGTAAAAATAATCACCTATAAAAGGCAGTTGTCGATCCATTTCTGTACCACGCTAATATATTCAGTTTGTCATCTGCTTTCTCAGCAACAACGGTGCAAGGCAATTCTGCAGTATTTCCTACGACTCCTTCCACTGAAGTATGGTTTTGTTAGTGTAAATAATGTAAATATATGTAAATTGCTATTAACTATCCTACATGTTCAAAAATTCTATAAAACTACAAATGTATATAAAGTCTATGTATTATCATTTACATATAATAAGTATATTTATGTATAGTATAAGTATTATTTATATAGTTTTAAAAAATCGATAACAACAAAGCCATTCTCAGTAAAAACGGTTATTATTAACAATATATTTACGTAGAAAGTGCTGATTAAATATGCACTGAACTCTCTTATAAAGGTTTCAATATAATACAAAAAATAATTTTTGTTACACGATATATGTTATATCGTGTGTCAAAATAATATGTGCACAAATCAGAATGTGAAATATTATAGTAGTCAAAGTTTCTTGAACATTTGTTTTTAATAATTTTTTTCGATTTTTTTCCCATTTATTCAGGTGATTTAGACAATAATTAGGTTTATATACGAGAATATATTATAGAATGAAGATTACGATATTTAAAAAAAAAAAAAAACAATTTGCTACTTACCTGTAATAACATCCTGCGCTTTGGAATTTTTCAATATCAATATCGCAATAACGCCCAAAAGCGAACTTTTCATTTTACACAATTATCACAATTACAAATTATAAATATTTAATGTTATATATTAGTATGTGATGCGCAAAATCGTACATATTACAAGTCGATGTCGAGTTACGGCGCGAGCAGCGCTCGAGTGGGCGAGCAGCGGACACGCGCTTCAATTGGCGCGTTTGGTTGCAATAAACGGTGTCGTCGGTCCAGGGAGCCCGCTACCACATCCATCTGCCGGCGAGCGCCTCCGGGTCACTTCCGGAGCCCGGCCGTGACGTCACGCCCGCCCGCCGACCCGTTCAAACACTGCCACTGCCCGCTTCATCATTTACCTTACACTTTTTAATTGATGAGGTCGAAACAATTGCGATTTAGGTCATGTCAGCTGGATTTACTTATTGTGCGGCTGTTTCGAGTCACTTAGCACTTCCGATTCATTTATTTATCCTCCTGAGAGTCCTCTTCCTCTTTTACACAACAAACACAGACACTTCATCATTCATCATCTAAAACCGTTTGCACACTTGGGTATAACATTTTTCCCTTTACTTTACAATTTGTAGGTACCACTAACTGTAATATAATCATAGCTTAAAGCTATATACTCTCATTAGCTAGCTATTTATATGTATAAAAAAATAGATAAACATTTTTTTTTTTCAATTTCGCACACACATATTTATATATAGATTAGTAATAGAAAAAAACTGTAGAAAATAGTTACACGATTGCAATATGCAAATACGAGTACGTTAAGAGTGTTAACGAAATCTTGCAATTTTAACTAACATAAAGTAAAGGCCTAACCCCACAAGGCTCCAGAAAATATTCTAGATAATCCCAAAAAATTGTACGTGTATACTGGTACTCCATTAATAACTGACGTTTTTATCGGATTTTTTGTCATAGTATATTCATACCTTAAATATTCAAATACATTAGGAAATCTAAATTTTAATGTAGCCAATCTCTAGCTTAAACTTATTGGATATTGTCTACAACAAGTTGTAACTAGTATAAAAATTTCCACATAGCTTGCCAGAGAGTTGATTGTTTCCAAGAGCTGTGGGTTTGAGCACCATTACTATTCTAAAATAATAATTTTAAGATTTGGGGTTTGGCAGTGAAATACTAAACAATAGATTTCAAATGTTTTTAATCAAGATTTTTTAAAGAACGAACAAATAAAACTGCTATTACAGTTGCAATAGCACTACCTAGTGAGCCAATTAATATTTTTTTTATTTTCTTATTTTTTGAGTTGTTTGACATCTGTAACAAATAAGCAAAAGTATAAGTAAATATTATTATTAAGTACATGTGCTACTTGCTCAGTTCAAAACTGGATTCTATTGTACCTATGGGTTGTTACCAATTATAGAATAAAGATTTTTTTAGAAATAGATGACGATCAAAACACTAGCATATCCCAATTACAATAACGAAACTTCACTTCAAACATATGTAGAAAATAGTATAAATTGTTTTAATACTATTTTCTTGTGTATATTATTTATTATAAAATTGACAAAAACAATGTTTATTCTTTTTTCTTTAACTCACCTTTACTTGGGTATGTAATGCTATATCCATTGAATTTAAAATGTTAGTCATGTTACTCAATGTGGCAATAGCAATATTTGAGGCATATTTATCTTTATATATTAAGCAATTCTCAATTTTTTTCTTCTTGAGGGCTAAAGAGTTTGTCATCATACTCAAGTAAATTCTATATATATGTTGTGCATTTTCCTCTAAGATATCTATTATCTCCATGAGATCTAAGTTAGATGTGTTTATTCTGTCAAAATAAATAAATATTAATATTTTTATTGTGAAATTAGAATATGAAATTAGAAATCTAAGTACTGACAACTACAAATAGCTATGTAGAATGTAAGAGGAGGCATGGAAGAAAAGATGTATGAATTAGAGACCATAGCATTTGGCCTTCATTCTCTCCGACTACCCCACTGGGGATACCATGTGGAGCTAGGTTAGAAATTATGAGCTAAGAGATGAAACTCAATGTTCGATTTTGTCTCATCAAACCAGGAAAATCGAAATAATTTTAAATGCAACTTTATCCTGCTCAACTATGCCACAATGGAGTCATATTATTTTAATGAAATATAATTAAACCAGTTTTCAAAATGTGTGTAATCATACGGTTGTTTTTCGTCATAAATTGGTAAATTTTTGACTTCTTCTATTAATCGTACTCTTATTTCATAATCATCGACGCCTAATTTATCTAAATCTTCATCCGATAATTCCATCAAAGTAAGTTGCCCAA
This sequence comes from Heliconius aoede, assembly GCA_037355905.1. Taxonomy (NCBI): domain Eukaryota; kingdom Metazoa; phylum Arthropoda; class Insecta; order Lepidoptera; family Nymphalidae; genus Heliconius; species Heliconius aoede. The sequence continues at coordinate 255,661 of JBAIZZ010000350.1, read as the reverse complement.
TATTATTTTTTCTGTTAATTAGAAAAATATTAGCATTCATTAATTATGTTTGTTATTGTGTTTTATAGAAACATTCTTAATATGTAGCATCTTAATATCTTCACAACCTAAAAATTTCAATATATTTTTCAGCGCCCAAGCCAATCAATAAAGCACTCATTGTAACATCAAATCCCGACGGATCAATTAGATTTTTAGTAGGTAGCCTGCAAACTTCATTAGGCACGTTATCCATTTTAAAATTTGCTTGTAATTTCGATAAAATTAAAGTATTTACTAAAAATAAACGCTTTGAATTTGTTTGACAACAAGCTATTAAATTTAAACAATAATATAATGTCAAAGTCAAAATTCAATACTGTCATGAGCAAGCATGTCAAAAAGAACTATACTAGTCATAACAAGCGCTATCCGCGCTACCTAAAAGCCATTTTATTGTGGTATTCTTAAAACAAATAGAAAACTAGAAAATTAATATTAATTTATTACTCAATTTGACTAAGATTATAGTATAATATTGGGAAAGAAAACGCAAAGCTCTACATAGATGGCGCTGCTAACAATTAACTCTAACATAGATTGTCGAAATTTAAACAGATAAAAATATGTTTAATGTGCTCTGCAATATTATGTAGTTAAAAGCAGATCTAAAAAATATAGTATCTGTGAGAGGCAGAAACCTGAGCACTTGGAATTTAATGTATTTAAATTATTCCTTTTTAATATTAAAGTATCTGAGAATTTTGTTAACTATCCTAACTTATCAAAGCTCCCAATAACTATTAGTTCAGTTCGATTATATATTTTAAGTTCAGTTCAGTTCTTAATTAAAGGCGCTTCGAGCGTTCCAGTTGAGCCCAATCACATCGCCAATGTCACGTTGTATAGATAACACTCTATTTTTAATTTCTAAAATCTGTAGTAGAGTAATACCTTTTTTATAGGAATAACAGCAAATAATCCTTGTTAATTTTCCTGTTTCATATTCTTTTTGAGTCAATAAAAGCCAAAAAGCTAAATAAAACAGAATTTTCGTCTGTCTGTCTATCACTTCGATCGCAAATCACGCAAAAATTATTGGACAAAATTGAACGAATTTTGGTATGGTAATAGATTTCACATATTTTAATGAAGATTTTTTAAAGTAGTAATAAAATGTGGAGTCTATTAGAGTCTGGAGGTACATCTTTTTTAGGTTTTATACAGGTTTTCGTCGTTTTATGTTAATAAGAATACAAACCAAAATTGAATACAGGCTAATATTTAGATTAAGGCCTAAAGTAACTTTTAGAATAGTTTTCATCTTTGTGTTCAATGGTTGAGTTTTCGTTAAAATATTAAAATATACATACAGAGTTTAATAATGTCGATGACTCGCAAGAAAAGATAATTTGTATAATTTAAACTTCTTAATTAAGTCATTATCTGAATTTATCATTTTATTTAAGGTATGCATTTTTAGAAGAATACATTTTAATTAATTGTTTTTATCGTAACATAAATATTATTTTAAGCGAAAACATTCGCAACACTGAATAGAATATGGAAGTGGTGGGCCTCAATAATTATTAGGTATGTTTGTAAAAAATAAAAAATTAAACTGTAATGCAGTAAATGATATAAAAGTGTGATTTAATTATGTGGTGATGTGAATATAAATGGAAAAGTCTGCTCGCAAGGTACGTCCATTATATTCATTTATAGATAAATTTACTTTCTTAATCATGGTCATAAAAGTTTATTTCATTTGAAATAAAGATTCTCGTTTATATTTGTCATGTAAAAAACAAATAAATGATGAGTATTAAACCGAAGTGTGTAAATAATTTAAAGATACTTTAATATAATAAGAATCTTATCAATTCTATTGAAATTTTGTTCGTTATACATATAAATAATATACATAAAAAATAAGAAGATAATTATAAAAATATTTTTTATGTTCTTATTATTTATTTTAGTATACTTTTAATCGCTCAATCATTTTGAACAGTGGAAAGATTGTGGTAGCTATAGGCATTAAGCCTTCTGTAAACTGACTGACTCATAAAGTCAGTCAGTATGCAGAAGGCCTTTGATTGTGTGCCTCGTCAGTGGATCTGGTGGGCATTGCGGTCCAAAGGATTCAGATTACAGTAGGAGTTCACCAGGGATCGGCTCTTAGTCCGTTATTATTTAATGTTGTGCTCGATACTGTCTCGGCTCACATTCAAGACCAGCCTCCACGGCTGATGACGTGTGCTATGTAAATCAGTATGTCGAAAACAGTTAGTTAGATTATTATTAGTTATTATACAAATATACATTTATTGCTTTATTATAAATAATTGTATTATTTACTGCAGATAAAAAGGTAGGTACGGTAATTTCATTCTCTTTTGTCTGTAGTATTTGTTTATAAAAAGAGAGTAGGCACTTATCCCTCTTAAGTCCTTTTATTACGTATATACGTCACATATATAAACGTACACAAATAAATAAATAAAAAAACACTATTGATCATTAGTTTCTTTGGTATTCTCTGTCGTGTGTCTGAAGTGTGTCGTGTTCCATTTAATTATGTAACATGAAACCGGCTGAATGTTGTAGTTTTTTTGTTTATTGGGTGAGAAATTTTCAAAACGTTAAAATTTATCACAAGCTATAATTTGAAGTTCATCTTTCCACAAAATTTTCTACAGAAAAACTCCGGGCTAAATATCGTAAAATGCATAATATTATAATTTAACAATAATCGCGACTAACTAAAAAAAATAATAACAGGTGAACTTCTAATGAATGTTTTAATGGCGAATAATTTTGCGGATAACGGTGTAATACTCGACCAACATGTAAAAAATATTTTTAATTTTTGGATCAAGAACGTAGTTTTTTCGTCAGATATTCTTGGTGACTGGACACTACGCTCTCCTATATTGAACAATAATGGTATACGTCATTTTTAGTGCTTACCTAATAAATAAAAAATAGTAGACTAGAAGAAGGAACATAAAATAAATTTAATATCTACTTAAAAAACCATTTATTAATAATTTGTCAACTTCATAATGAGCAATCTAAAACTTCACATAGCACTTATATCAGATTAAACTATCACTAAACTTTAAACAATGGGCCGAACAGTTAGTAAATTTTGATTTCATTTAATAGGAACACTCTAAAAAACTATATTAACTAAGTAAATTTTTGGAAGTAAAAATATTAATTAAAGTCCCGTCTCCCGTTGCTTATATTTCGATCAAGGCGATATATTGTCTATAATCGCTTTAACGGCTTGCCAAGTCTCTCGGGCAGTGGGCACTATCTGTGATCCTGGCAATAGAAAACCGTAAGGTCCCAGAGAACCACGTAAATCAACGTGGTAAGAGAATTTTATACCAGCGCGGGCTTTCGCCCAGTCGTGAGACATTCCCGAAGCTGGTTGCCGAATCTCTGCGGCTGTACCGACCTGAAACAAAAGAAAACGGTCACATGCAAGTCTGAGTCGCTTGCCAAGGGTAACGTAATTTTTTATTGGTTTTTTGTGATATGTATAAATATATCATAATTATTAACTTTCGAATCTTTTTATTTATTTATTATAAAATCTCGCTTCATGCCAAACTTAATAATTCTAGGTCAACGAGACGGCTATAGAAGTATAGGCTACATTTGACACGGCGAGTTCCACATAATGCGCGCCAAAAATAAAGAATAAAGTTGTGGCCTGCCGGAGCCTGCAGGAATCTGTTTAATATAAACTTATTTTTAAGAGTGGTACAAGATAATAGAATAGATTACACTAGGTTTGCCTAGAAATTTTTTTTTTAAAAAAAGGAGTATAATATATTAATAAAATATATATTTATTCACAATAATGCAAAATGTATATGGAAAACAGAGATCTTATGCATAATGTGGAAACATGTTTTTAGTGAACATAGGGAACCTCTTAAAGAAAGGATATTTATTTGATGAGGTGGACTGTAACGGTAACTGCCTTAAGTTTAAAAACCGTTCGATTCTATGGGTTCCGGTTTTTTTTTATGGAGGCATATTATCTTATTTTATTATAATACTATTCTCTTATAACATTTTTATAATACTTGATTGATGATGATCATAAAGTAAGCATATTTAATAAGACAAAAAGAATAATATAGTAATAAATGTCTAAAGTGTAAATAATAATAAAATATATTGCCTGGTATTTAGTTCCATAGACATCAGCGAGAGCAGCTGTAGCCAGTTTACCCATGTCCACTAGCATTCCGTCATCGGCGTACGTCGCTTGCGCGTGAGTGCTCGGCAGTAACCAAGCCTGAGAATATGCATGCAACGATATATACACCTGCAACAAATGATTTATTAATGTTTTGTAATGCAGAGAATTCGAGTGAGGATAATTCCAGGGAAGAAATTGACTTGTCGAGCTATATAATGCATATGAGGCACTAAAAGCTGGTGATTCACTACGGAAAGCGACAGAAGAGCGTGGTATAAGATATCCGTGCTTGTTATCATCGTATGATGATATTGGGTATAAAGCGTGTTCTCAAGAGTAAGACATATCTAAATACTTAATTCGCTGTGCTGATATATATTTCAGTCTATCTAATTCACATCCACTACCTAGTCATATCTGTACGACTACAAGTCAGGATTACTTGTGTATATTACATTAGCACACGGCAAAACAAACGTTGACACACGACGGGGCTCATCGCGCTTAAAGTCGAGGTTTGTTTAACAATCCTGCGTTATTTTCAACGCTTGTTTACGTTTTTCTTGGAAAAATATTCACATAGCTATTTAAATGTAAATCCCTCGTCAATCACTCAATCAAAAAAACGGTTCAACCTATGAAGGTGAAAACAGATAAGGGGTCTGGAAATTCGTTTCTGAGACTTGGAATCTTACTTCATACTAGGCTCCATATAGGTATATCTAGTATAGTATATCTAGGATTTACTACATTAATTTAAATATATTATGCTATACCTATACAGTAAACGTGGCCATATAACAAATTAACAAAAAATCTTTAAGTAAATCAAAATTTTATTTTTATTCGTTTAATTTATATAAATATTATAAAAGAACAATAATAATTTCTTCCATTCAAATTGTCAAGGAAATTGTCGAAAGTGTAGTAGAAAATGTTGGAAAGTAACGATGTGGGCAAATACCGTATTCTGTCACAATTCCTCGAGCAATGTGCGGTCTACCTCATTTTTAAGCGAGTGATAAATTGTCATATTCACACACACTCTTTAGAATTTGTGCGTCATTTACTTTTTTTTTCATCTTCACGCTGTATCCGGCACACAGCAGGGTAGGCAGAGGGAACCTCGGTGTCAAGACACTCCGTTCCCCACTTTCTGCCGAATTCTGGAGGCATTGCGTGTTGAGAACCGGCAGAACTCAACGCCGCGCTTTGCCTCGACATCAGAGCGAAGAAAAATGGAAATATAAACGTTAAGAAACATTTCACTTCTTCGAATCTTCTTTGGGAATCGAACCCACAACCGTCGCGTTTACGGGCGGCACCCTTGACCACTGCGCCACGACGGCCTATTTACTTTACCACGTTGAGTTTAAAACAATAGTATATGTTGTATATAATATATGTATATAAAAATGTAAAGTAAATGTGGCAATACTTATTATAAGGCTACTACTATCTATTATTCTCAAAGTAATCGTATAAGTTTATATGACAAAGACAATGCACCATACGGCGCACACATTAAATGGCCAATTACACCTCGTCTAGTAATCGTTAACGTAAATCGAGGGCACGAAATGAAGACATTTAAAATGTACGATATGTACGATATGCTCAGCAAAGGCGCGTGGAAGAAATCTAAAACTACTAAATCATTTTAAAACGGATATATGTAGAACTTTCTGTTTCTCGTTATCTCATACGCATGTGTACATGTATTTAATGTTTGTTAAAATAACACATTTTTTTCAAGTTTGGTATAATAAATTAAAGCTATATAAATATTTATATACCTAGTACTTACATATAAACTGTTAAATAACCCGCAATGGTTTCGAGTATTAATCGATGTAATAACTTCCAAAATTTTTATAGGAGATAAGAAGCTCAATTACACCTGTGATCAGGTAATTAGTCAATATTTGGTAGGATATAATATGAGGGTTAATATTAACCTGTAACTGTCCTCTATGTGCTGCTAAAAATTCAGAAACGGCGCGTGTTTCTGGCTCGCTGAACGGATGCGAACCGGCGTAATTATCAGCACATGGATCTTTTGATGAATCTTTTTCACTCCAATGGTAATCCCAATTGCGATCTGCATCAACACCCACACACTCTGTACGCCCCCAGTTCCAGGGAAACCTGCGAAAATTCATATTATGTGGCAAATTTTCAAGGGTCTATCGTCTTTAATGATTTTGACTGTAGTTAGGACTTTATAGTGTAAATTATCTATTTACGAGTATATGTTTAAGTTAGTGTTGTAGTGGTTATACTTAACATGACCGGACGTACCGATGTGAACGGTAATGTCCCGTTTTTAGTATTTAGCGGTGTCCCCAAACTTGTCACCGGGACATAAAAAAGTCACGTTTTTTCGGAATGGCATGTAAATTTCATCGTTCGAAACAGATTCCTCTTCGTAATTATCGCAGTACGCTATTTCGTTTTTTTTTTGCAAAAAACGGAAATATTAAAATGAAATGAAAATACTAAAATTATCCTCAACAAATGAAAGCTTACATCTAAAAAAAATGAAACACCCCAGGCAACGTAACTCTTAAAAAGGTAAAGCACCATCTGATTTCGAAAAAAATTTAATAACACGGAAGAATTTCTCTAAAACATACGTAAGCCACCCTAAAAAACAGTAAACCTCGAAATAAACGAAACTATTCTACAATGTCTCGTTTTGAGTCAGCCGAAAAATGGTCACGATAGTTATACTGTTATGGCAAAGAAATAACATAGATATGGCTCTACTTACTTTCCCTCTGTAATTTAATAACTATTTCTAAATAATACTAGTTTTATTAAGTCTAAAAAATTATTAAATAAAAAAAAAAACATATTTAAAATATTAGATCTGTGAGTCGTAGCAAATTCCAAAGTAAATAATCGACGCTTTCACAGGAAACAAGTGTTGTTGGAGCGTCCGTACTTAAATATAGTGATATGCTTAAAAGTTCATCCGGTTTTTAAAAGAAACTTGCTTTTGAATACGTTTACTACAGGTTCACTATTCTGTATTAAATACAATATTTCCAAGAGGCAATGATAATAATAATTCTAAAAAGTAGACATTTTTTTAGTCTCGCCTTTGACCGTAAAAAACGTAAACGTTACGTAATAGTTTGTTAATATAAATTATTGAGAGATTGAAAAGACGTGCATTTTGTTCTTAAATCAATATTAGATATTAATTTTATGTGCAGATAAGTTTATTTGTGTCAATACTATGCGTAGAATAGACTATATAATAGTATCTGTAGTAACAGTGTGCGTGTATACTAACCAGCCAACGTAATAGTCGTCGGAGTGATCTGGACTGCGTGAACGAGTTTTCCTCCAAAGCCGATCATGAGTATGCGAATGCTCGTATCCATCCGGATTCATGACTGGCATAATATAAAAGTCTGCCATTTTTAGAGCATCCTGATCAGCACCTATATTATAAGTATATACGTTAATTAAATATATATTTGACGTCTTTCTATATTTGAGTTTTATAATTTCATAAAGTTTATATACCAGATCCTTTATCTCCTTCGACTAGGTTATGAATCATCCAAGTAGCTACAGCAGGAGCTACCCATTCACGTGCATGAGCTCCACCATCTAACCATACTGCAGGTTTTAGATGTGATCGTAATTTCCATTTCTTCTTTTGAGACTTATTGTTAGAGTTTCTTGCTTGAGTTTCATTTGTAGGAAGCGAAACCTTTGAATAACATTAGTAATTAATATGTTTTAACGTAATTAATTAATTAAAAAACCCTTAAAATTATTATATATTATTTTTGAAAAAAAAATTCTGATTTTCCGAAACAATAAAAACGAATGTTAACAAAATTTAATAAATACAAGAAGAAAATTTAGTAAATACGACATCGGTAACTCGTCAATCAAGCGACACTTTGTATATTTAAGGAACATAGATACCTTAACAGCTATTAGAGGCAGCCCTTCAGAGGAGAGACCCAGTGGCACCAAGTCCACAATGTCAGAGTACGAATGTTGTAGGTATTCTAAATACCGCATAATGTCTGCATAGCGATGATAGCGTCGCCATGTCATTGGATGGCCGCGGATTTGCTCTAGCTCAAGACGCTGCTTTTTCGACATTTTTGGATTTTCGTAAGCAATAGCTTTCTGCGAAATAATAGAATCTTTATCATTTAGATAATATTTAGTACACTGAGAATTAAAATAAATAGTACCTGTAAATCCCAAATAACTACTTCAAAGTCAATTTTAGATGATTTTAAATGGTCCTTGACATCTTCAAGTAGATCTGGTGGCACTAAAATGTCGGTTGTACCGTTTAGAGACGGTGATGTCCACCACATCAGCCCGGATCCCTCGGCCTCATCTTGTAAATCTAATAAAGAATGTACTTTCCATTGCACATCTGGAAATGCTCTAAGCAATTGATATCCTTTATATGACTTCTTGATCGATTTTTTCGCAGATTTTTTCACTGGAATAGAAGAATTGTGTTACGAATTCGCCCGACTATACCGAATATATTTTAGTATACGAGTATATATAATAGTAATTTTAAATTTTACTAACTGGGTTCGCTTGCCGCATTTGTATTTTCTGTATCTTCAGAATCAAGAAATACTTGAAACCAATTGCCGGTTGACGTCGTCGGTGGTATAGGTGTCGTAATTGTTGTAATTGTAGATGTTTTCTTTTCAAACCATCCATTACCAAACCAAGAGGATTCAGATTCTACAAACCAGCTATATATTCTGGATAACAAACCTAGGAATATGAAAGACGTTGTTACTATAAAAAATTATAGATAAATAATATAATTTTACATTGCCTTCGCAGTTGCCTTAAATCGATATTAAATGATTTTGATTATATATTCTTAGACAACGTCATTTCATCCAGAATTCAACCGAAGCCAACAATTAAAAAAGTGCATATTTGGTCCGTAAAAATTGGTTTTGACGAGTGTATATAAATTCGCCAATAAATTTGATTATATTTTAACCGACTTCTGTAAGAGAACGAGGTTATCAATTCGATTGTACTCTTTGTATGTTTATTACCTCAGATCTTTTGACTGGGTGAATTGATTTTGATGATTCTTTCTTTATTTGAAAGCTAATGTTTTTCGTGTAGTCATTATTTTATTTTTATTGAATTGGATACACTTCAAAGATAATTTGGTGAAAGTTTGGCTAGATTCTGATTAAGAGATCCGGTTGAAATATTTATAATTATATAAACTTTGATGGTCTCTAATCAAAAATTTCTTTAATGAAAATGATTTCAATCACATACAATATGATAGACGTATGGACAGATAGATGGGCATTTTTACTGTCATGCATTTAAAAAATAATGTATAAGCTTATAGGATCCACCACATGCTGTGCACGGCGGGTGATGCTGAGTGAAATTGTCTGTTTTGTCAGCACACGCTGAGTTAGATTAGTCAAAGTTCAATCTGTGCGCTTGAATTTCAAAACGTTCTATATGTTTAACTCTATGGGACGCATTTTGACCATTTACTCAAAAACTACAATTACAATTATTACCATACCACGTCGCTGTGGTCACCGTGTCGTCCACAACGTATCTGCAAAATTATAGAGCTGTAGGTTGAACGGTCTATGAGGAGTAGAATTAAAATGAAACACATTAAATTTTAATTTACTATTATTCGTTGTATAATATTTTGCCGATGCTATTCTTATGTCATGGGTATGTGTTTGTTAATTCAGTCTTAGATAAGATTGTCTATACTTATAATATACCTATATATAAATATACCGACCGACAATTATCTAAATATATAGGTACTTTTTAACTAGTTTGATATTTTAAAGAAAAAACTATCCTAGAAGACAAGACAAGGGCATTAGAGACATTTTGACAAATTAACACCCTAATAACTGTACTTCTATAATAATATAACTCTCATTATAAAGAGTAGATATTTATTTCGTAACACTGAAATTATTATTATTTTAATATTTGATAATTCGTATTCGGCCATATTATATTCTATCTTAACCTATAATTAGATGTCGATTATTGAATGCTGATTATTAGGGCCTCAGTATAGAGCGAGAGCTGTAGATTTTGTCTAATTTGGTTTTTGTCTAACTTAAATGTTATTTAGTGGTTGCTGGTGCCACTGCCCTATATATACCTACTCGTACTTATATATTATATAAATCATAAAATGAAATGTCATTCATTATAAGATGAAAGCTTTTAAAATATACATAAATGCAAGCTATAAAATAAACTAATGCTAATGATATACTAGATATAGATATTATAAAGGACGCTGATTTAACGATCACACGATTTAAGCGAAGAGCGTACTCAATCAGTATCTAGTTATATATTAAACATTAATTATTATGAATGAAATTCATATTAAAACTAGAATTTATAATGACGATAAGTAAGATTATATTTTTTTATTTTGTTATGGAAAAAAGATATGGCAAACGAGCGTACGGGTCATCTGATGATAAGTGATCTCCGCCGCTGCCACACCCGTGTGACACCAGATGAGCAACCGACGCGTTGCCGTTTTGAGGTGAAGATAGATGAGCTTTACGAAGGTACCCACGTCATATCGACGTCAAAACACTGCAGCAAACACTGCAAAAAGCTGTTTCTTTCAGGCCAACTTGACCTTGCTTATCAGAGGATTGCGATACAGACAGCAATACTCGCAACGCTAAAGCCCAACGCGCTGGTACTCAGCGTGGCGTTAAGAAGAGTGTTCTCAAAAACTCGGTTTTTCTTAGTGGTTAACTAAATTTACTAAATTTGTGATTTTTCACCCCATAAAGAAACTAGAATCTCAACAGAAGACGCAAGTTTATTTCAGTCGACGTTTTCCCAAGAAAAACTTGTGCGGCCGGAGTATACAGCGTCCACTGCGCTATCATCTGCATAGCAATGTATGTTAGAATCCTCACACATGCCGTTGATATAAACAGAAAGAACAGAATAAGGAAAAAAATGTAGGTTTGGAAGACGCACGCGTTCACGGGCATGTATCTGGAGCAAAAACCAGCACCCAATTAGAAAGCAGTTGGCGATGAATTTGCATAAATTCTAGGAAAGCATATAAATTGGAAGTCTTGCACGAAGTGCCCCGTGCCATACTCCATCGAAAGCCTTCGGCATATGCAGACTGACTGCCAAGCCTTCTCCCTTGCTTTCAATAGTCTCAAACCAGCAGTGGATTAGGTAAACCAGAACATCACTGGATAATCTTCCAGATAAACCAAGAGCGGGCTATTTTTTATGCTCTCCATCATATATTTTTGGGATCTGGTGGAGAAAAGCACCCACGTCAGCTCAGTCGCACATGCACCTTATACTTATAGAATATAAAAAACCTTGTTCATCGTGAATATATTTTTTTAAATATATTATATATTTTTTTAATAATTACATAAATATTAACCAAATATATAGATAACATACATAGTTGCACTTTAGGTGCTACTACAACCTAGAGTATTTTATTTTCATTGAATATTTTATTTTATTTATTTTCTTTTGCACTACTGTTTAATACAAAATGCAAAGGATGTCTATAAAATTACACAGATCTATAAAAAGGTGAAACTTTATATGTCAGTAGGGCACGAAGTAGAACGAGGGCCAACTGGAATTTCTGCAGCCTGTTTATTTTATAATTTTTCCTGTTAAGTTAATATACGTAAAATATATTAGATAGAAAACTAAATAATTTTATTTATTATCTCATAAAAAAGCCACAGCCTTGAAATATGTCACATAATCACAAAAATATACTGTTAGTAAGGTATGTTTATTGTTCAATCAGTGTTGTCCGAAAAGAGCTAGTGAGTTCTCGTTGTTGAGACGACTATTAATAATAAAATAAATATGTTAAAAATGACACTATCCTCTAACTAACTTTTACTTATTAACGTTAATTATATATGAAGTATTTACACTTAATTATTACTCATTACTAGTGGATAATTTTCACGAACCGCTCAATAGAAACTTAAAAAAGAAAGTCTACCGCCATTGGTATCTCAATACTTTCTTGTAAAAAATAAAAACGGATGGGCATAGTTTTTATCTGATAGCTACAACTGTACATAACTAAAAAAAACATATATTAAAATTAAAACAAGAGTGCGTGGTTGACCTTTTATGCATCATTATAGTAAAATATACACAACATATTGTCAAGTTTATTAATATGGGGTAAATGAAAATGGGAACACACACATATTTATTTACTGGATATTTAGTTTTTCGAATGGACTTTATTGCTGTTGATCTGGACTGGTCTTGGCAGCGCCACCGGACGGGATTCATTGGATGAATAACCCGCCCCGGTAAAACAAAGTGCGGCGTCCCTAAACGCTGACTTTAAATTTCAGAGATGACGGATGAGGTAAATAAAGGTAAAACGGAAATGGTCACAATGTAGGATCAACAAGCAGTTGCGGGCGCACACTAGTTGCAACAATATAATTATTGTTTGTTTTTTTTTGTTTCGAATAATTATTTTGTTAGTATTTCTATTACTATAGTGTACTAGACTGATAGTACTCTAATATGACTATTAAAGTTACTATTTAGTATCAACTAAATACAAATATAACAGAAATTGTCGAAATTACTTAAACTACCGTAATGGGTTTTTTTAATAATCTAAAATACCATAATAAGTTCAAAACGAAATTTGATTGACGTCATTAGGTAGATATATTAGGTACACGATCTCACGGGGTACTTACCTACGCATATATATATATATAGGTAAATACACAGGTAAGGGGAGGTCCTAGGGCAGTATAGAGGAGCCTTAGCACCTCTAGCAGCAATTTTGCTGAATTACAGGAACGGAATAAACAGATTTTTATGTTTTACCTTTTACACAAATTAATCCCACGTAAACGAAGCTGCGAACTAGTTATACTATATAATAAATAAAAAAGTAAAGATGAGGTTATACAGAGTCTTCGTTCTTATTAAAAATGAAAATTTCGAATAATCATTAGTTAGATGAGTATGCTGTGCTTTACACTTATAAAATATGACCATAAAATTTAAATAATTCTTTAATTAATAAATCTGTGGTCAAGATAATACTTGATTGTATCTAAGCTCAGAAAATTATCATATAACATGGAAAGAAAACTATTCACTGTGTCTCATTATGTTTAATAACAGTAGAGGAGAGCAGGGCAACAAGTTCCGAATTTTGATTAACCTCAAATATTGTTAAGAATACTTTATTCATTTCAGTATTTATAAAATATGTTGAAATTCTACATACATATGTACTTGTAATTAAAACAGTAATTTGGGGCATTCTCTGTAAGATTTTTTCAGAATTCTTCAGAATTTTAATAAGAGTCGTTTACCATATGGTAAGGTCCTTCTCTCTTTTCCTTTTACCTTTTTTTACCATTCGTTTTGCAGTTCCTCGAGTTGTTTTACCCTTTACGTTGTTTTTTTTCTTCATTTTTTCATTATTGTTGCTCCCTTTAGTTTCCGTTCTTTGCTATTCTCCTAACACCTGTTTTCCTGGAGTATCAACCAAAATTGTGGACTTTCTTGGTCGTCACTTGATTCGTGTCATAATTCGTGTTATTTTTGTATCACGTCAGAAAATGCAGGCAGTCAGCCATCGGTGCGCTATCACAATGCATTTCACTGTATGTTTACCAAATATTCCTATCACTTTTCCTCACGAAATAATTTCAATCGGAACAACTTACCGCGGTAACTTGTAACCGCGCTCTCCCCTACAATATAATTGTCTTTTTATAAAATATAGTTAGTGCGTACTGCTTAGATATAAATCAGGTACATATGTAGTACGCGTCAAGACTAGTTTGTACTCCGCTATAACATTGTAGTTTTTTAATGAATTTGTTTCACCACGATACACAGAAAAATATGAACTATTTTTTACCGTATTTTTACTTTGTAAACTTTTCCATTTGTTATGACTTCACATAGTGCACAGCAAGTGGGCAAAGGGAACCTGGAAACCTAGTGTTAAACCACTCTATCCCCATTTACACACTTCCGTTGACCACTTTTTCCGAATTCAGGAGACATTGCGTGTAAAGTGGCAGAATTAAAATATTTAATTTCCTCGAGTGAGAATTGAACTCACAGCCTTTCGCGCTTACAGTCTCTCGCTTGTGCCCCCGCGCAAAGACTGGTCTAAAATACGGTATGGTCTTTGAGATATTCAATATATTGAGAGGCGGTCGTGACGCAGGGGCGAACGCGTGCGACTGTAAACATGACGGTTGTGGGTTAAATTCCCACCTGGGGGAATGAAATATTAAATATTTTCATATCCTCGTTCTGGTAAAGAGGCAAAGCGCGACGTTAAGCTCCGCCACTCCATACGCAATACATCGAAAATTCGGCGGGAAGCAGAGAACAGAAGTAACGTAATGAGAATGGAGTGACACACAATTGTTATGGGTTCGATTCCCTTCGAAAAGAAAGATTCTCTATAAAGATAATCATGTCTCATCGTCTCAATGTTGCGTGGAGTCGCGCTGTCAAAGTGTTTCATTTTGAGATGGATTTGTTGCTAGTTATTCTCTGTCTACCAAACAATAGAAAACATGTTAAGATTAAAGCGATACCTAAAGGCTAAAAAGCCATGAATCAATAAGTACGGGCAGCTTTTCTGCTTAGCGCTTATTAAAATATAGCTATTTCTATCTATTTACGCGAATACTAAGTATCGTGAAAGGCTTATGACGATATGGTCAAAAAATGATTATAAAAATACATTAACTACTATTAGGTGTAATATTTGAAATGTTAAAATTTATACATTTTTGTCCTCTACATAATCCTATACATACAGCATTTAAAGACGATTCGAAAATTTTGAATTTAATATGTAATTAACCTACCTACAAACCAACCTGATTTTTCCTCCTTTTTAGGTGCTTTCTTTATCTTGTTGTTCTCAAAGTATGACGATATCCACCCTGTATTTTTTTGTACACAGGGCACTTTTGTCTTGGAAACTTTCGTTGCTCTGGTGGTCCTCCGAGTGGTTCGGATAGCTTTAGTGGTAGATCGACGGGTTGTACTCGTAGTGGCACGTGTTCTGCGGGTGGTTGATTTTATCCGGGGGCGGGAAGTCTTGTGTGGTGGTCGAGTGGTAGTGGTAGTTACTCGTGTTTTTACAGGTTTTTTCGTACTAGTAGTCACTACCTCGCCAACACTTTCTAGTGAAATATCGCCGTTGTGATTACCATTTACATCGACATATATCTCTTGGGGAGCACGTGTGCCGAAGTACACTGATGGAGGACGTTTCGTCACAATAATATTTGTGTAACTAGAAATATTAATAGTTGTTTTGATAACTTTATTTTTTTCACCACTTTTTGCATTTTTCTTTGTCACGTTTGTCTTGGGAACTTTGAGAGTCATTTTTATTTGATTAGGTTTAACGGTAGCGGGTCGCGACGGAAAAGATTTTTCTATGGATTCTTCATAATCGTCCCACAGAACCAGATCGAAGGAGTCAGAAGCATCTGGAAGGCTCGAAGGCGGGCGGGTCGGACTCGCGAGCACCGCGCACGCCAGCAGCGCAAGCAGCGCCAGGCGACGCGCCATGTGGTGAGCGTGTTCGCATGGCGAGGTGCGCGCGCACTGTACTCACTGACGCGGCTTGCTTGCGCCAGCGCGACCACCTTCCCTCTGTCCCCCACGGTCATTATGCGACCGTCGCTTTCAACGCTACCACCACCGTGCTCTGGCTCCATAACTTGACTCTACTGTTAACTTACGCTATGTTTTACCTCTCAAATCATCGATTACGCTTAATTCATCTCGTTAGTAATTCCTTTCGCCCTTAAGCATTACCTAGTTTTACTTGTTTCTTAAGCCGCTTTCCAATGCACTATAAATATATGTACAGGTAAACAGGTAAATAGGTAAGGATTATGGTTAGAAATATCATTGAAATAAATATTTTAAATATCTAATGATGATAAAAACTAAAAGGAAACAGGTATATTTTTCGAAATCATAGTAAATATGATTTATAAGATAGATATGAATCTAATTTAATAATCAGACGAGCTTGTTTTTCATAAAAAATATAAGCTCCATTTAAGCAAATGAGATATTTTTTTTCATTTATAAAAAAAAGAAAAAACTTGCCAAAGGCTATATATTTTGTTGACATTAAAAATTATCTTAAATGAAATGTGAAATTAATGTGAAATAAAATTAATGAAATCTGCATATTTATTGATGACATCATGACGATATTCTATATTTGTTAAGCTTTCAAATAAAAATAAATTGATACTAAAATATTTCGATTTTACCGAATTAGCTATTATATATTAGGTTATTACTCTAAAGTCTAGACTTCTATAGAAATACATGCAAAAGTGAATATCTTGATGCGTGAAATGTAGTCCATATTAAATGGTCCGCTTGACAGCTCACCGACCAACAGATATCATAGAGAAGGGTCACGACTCACTGGCTTGATAATAGTTATTAATAGCGCTAAGCATAACAATACTTAATCTATATATTATTTTTGCTTTCCAAAAATTTCTATAGAAATTTTTAATGATGTCCATTGATCCAATTTATTGAAATATAGTTACTTGTGTCATATTACATATACGCTAAAAATCGTCTCGAGTTACTAATGTAAATGCCCGCAATAATATTTTTTTTATCATAGGCCCGGCCCAGTGACAATCTGCATATATATATGCATACATGATTTTTGCTATCTAGAAGATAAGAGTGCTAATATATAGGTATCTTTATAACCCTTTTAACCTTTTTTTTATTTTTAATATAATAATAACTGTGTGAGTATTTCTTACTGTAAGACAAATATATCCAATTGAATAGACTTATACAGTTAAGCAGTAGTGCGTACCTATACTATAAAATTTAAGAGGCTTATATTATACTATTAATCTATCTATCTATCTATCTAAATTTGAAATTTTCCATTGAAATTTAGATATTTATCTTTAAACCTTAAATATGCCTTCTCATATTTATAATGACAATATTGCGTGATAAATAAGAGATTAATGAGAACACAATGACCTCTGATCCGAATAGTAAAAAGGGAGAGTAGGTACTTTGTTGTTTTATATTATACTTACTATTA
This sequence comes from Heliconius aoede, assembly GCA_037355905.1. Classification (NCBI taxonomy): domain Eukaryota; kingdom Metazoa; phylum Arthropoda; class Insecta; order Lepidoptera; family Nymphalidae; genus Heliconius; species Heliconius aoede. The sequence goes on along the minus strand of JBAIZZ010000350.1, from coordinate 238,277 downwards.
TATGCATATTTAAATGCAATTTATGAAATATGCAATTTATACTCAACAATTAATAATCTACAGTCTATTGAGAATATATGTGTGTCTACATGTAATTGGCTAGCTATTTATTCACTTTCTATTATATTTATCAATGAAAAGCTTCGAGTTCCACGTAACAATATAATTGTTATAAACGCTTTCTTGTTTTGGTCTAATTATTAGGTAGGTAACATATAAGATTTTGTAAATTAATTATTTTTATTAACTTATTATTTATTTTAGTGTTTTATAAAATTATATTTAGTATTAGACTATTAGTCGAATATGTAGTTAAGACAGTATGCATACTGCCTCACTGATTTGAAAGTGAAGCTGAAGTGAAGTGAACGGTATATCTCTGTCTGGGAAGATGATTAAGTCATCGAATTGGTCTGGGTGATTATAAGGGGTCTTGAAATAGTCCATAAATAATATATTTAAAATTAAAGCTTGGCAGTTTAACGTCACGTCACTACGTAAAGGGTCTGGTAATAATAAATATATATTTTTTATATATACATTATTCTTAAACACATTTAAAAACTTTAACGTAGCTGGAAGTGTACCTTAAGTAAGCTCTAACTCTAAAAAATCTCCACTTTCAAGTTTGAGTATGCGTACAGTTTCATTTACATATTAGACTATAAATGCGCGTTAATTGCGGACTGAACACAGCGCTTCCCTCGTTACTAGAGGGAGAAAAAGAAATGATTAAATATTCCATTCCCCCAAGTGGGAATTGAACCCACAACCGTCGCGTTTACAGTCGCACGCCTCTAGTTTCCTAATGATTTTGCAATAAAAAGTAAGCGGAGGTTAGTAAGCATACATAGGTTTGGCTTGGAACATAATATGAAAACGTTATCATTTTAGATTAATCTTAATTACAGTTCTTCTTTTCTTAATTATTTTTTTTTTGGTAATTTTTAAATGATTAATTTTATTTACAGTTTGCCAGTTTCTTTTCTTTCAGTGTTTTATATGATTAATGTGAACTCACATAAAAAGTGAGATGTTAAGTCTATTAAGACTCGTAGTTCGGTGAAAAGACCTAGTGACACTAAAAGCTTAATTTATTCAGAAACCTGAAATGAAATTATATTATATATATATATATATAATATAATTTCACTATAAGATTAATGTTTTTCTTAACATTAATCTTATAGTGTATTCTTACAGGGATCAAAGTCGTTAAAAATAAAAGTAACTTTCTCGTTACTTTTGTACTTTTTTGCTTAGAAAGTGATGCCAACATATTTTTCAGTCATTAGCTTTGGTAGCGACACATAGTCATTTATTTTCTTTTCTTTCAATATACGACATACAAAAATTTTATTTGATTAATAATAATCATAAATGTTTATCAAATAAAACGCAATAAGTTTGAAACTGTTTAAGTTGGTATGCTTATTAGCATTAATAATATTATAATTTTATTAACCACACTATAATAAAACGGTAAAAAATTGTAGTTGTGCATAAAAACTTGTACAAGTAAATCATATAAATGATAAATATAAAAACACAAATCTATGATTAAAAAATATATGTCTGTTTATCTTTTTACACACTCATTTTCTGAACTACTGGACGGATTTTAATGAAACTTTTCATACTATGGCATATAATATTTTTTAAATATATGGAAAAGTCAAGGCGACACGAGCGTACGGGTCTCTGATGGTACTCGTAAGAGATCATCGTCACCCACGACCCCGTGTAACACCACACAAGCGCTACAGGTGCATTTCCTCTAGACTAGACCTCTAGTCTACCTACTATCTAATAATTTTAATCTTTTGGAATTTTATTTGATATTCCCCGCAAAATAATATCGTATGTAATATAAATATCTTTAGTTTAGTTAGTTATTTCATATCTATGTAGGTACCGGTGCACCGCACTAGTAATCCTATCTGGTGCGAATTCTGAGATAAGAAGTAGCGTGTATATTGTTCTATAGTCCCGACTTTCGGTCAGTGAGAGTTCCATAAAAGTCAGTTCAGCATTTCTGTGAATTATTCTGGAGAAATAGACAGACAAACAGACAAAAAGTATACAATTATTTGTTTGTATTTTAGTATTGTGTAAATAAGCATATTAATTTGAAAAAACACGGTTATTTTGAAATAATAAATATACACTTCAATTTTATTAATATGCAACGCTTCACCGTATTGTCATATATTTATTAATTCGACACGGATACGGTGTCTGTCGTACTTTTTTTAAAAACTGACTGAGAATGCAACTGCACCTTGTTTTACCACGTTGGTATAAACTATAACTAAGTTAAGTAGATGTTTTTTCACGACGGTCTCATTATATTATAAATATATTTATATATTTTGAATTTATATAAAATATATTGCTTAACGATTTCATTGAGTGAGAAAAAAAAATTGTACAGATACTTTAAAACTATAATAACGATATGTTATCGGGGCCCATATTTATTATTCAACGGATGAACCGCTTAAATTATTTATTAGCCGTAAACGCCCACCATTTTCTTAAATAAAACATCAAGCCAAACCATTATTATGAGTTATAATATAATGTATACTTAATAATGTATAAAATAAATTGTTAATAATAAATATTTAAAGTAAAAATATTTAAAAATTTAATTTTTAAGTGTATTTGATTTAAATTTCACTTTTCACGACCTTCGGAGCTTAAAATATTGTCTTCAAATCTGAATTCATCAGTATTCTAAACGAGCACGTCTTCTTTATTGAGCGAAATATTTTAGAGAAAATATGATTATGTTCATATTAATATAAATAGATATTCTGTTTAATAGTGATTATAAATAGATATATAGCCATAAAATTGTACTTAATAGCTTGTTTTCGCTTTAACGATGGTGCTACCAACATGCCTATAAATTACCTGTACTCATATACACATATATACATAGATTTCACTGTTATCATATTATAATTTAATAATAGGTTCACATAGCGGGGTAGCCAGAGGGAACCTGGAGATCTAGGGTTACGCTAGCTCCACTCCTATAAAGAACATTTCCCCTCTTTGCAACTAATTCTGCGGCATTGTTGATTAGTGGAATTGTGGACACCGCCACGCTTTGCCATGCGAGTCTACCCTAGCAAGGAAATTAAAAAAATATATATTTAATTTCCTCGAGCGCGAATTGAACCCACAACCTGTCGCGTTTACAGTTGCACGCTTGTGCGTTTGCCACTGCACCACTGCATTGACCTAAATCATTTATTCATAGCATCATTTACATTTGAAGGTTGGAATTACCTTCATAATAAAATAAAATTACAAGACACAAATACTTGTAACAAATATTTGTAATTTTATTTTATTATGAAGGTAATTCCTACATATATATATAAATGATACGTTTTTGGTAGATCATGACAAATATATAAAAAAAACATAATAGATTTATATTAACACCTACTTTAAAATGTCTTTATATATGTATATATGTGTGTGTGTGTATATAAATATATATATACATAAAGATTGTAAGCCATAATTATCTGAAATTTTCTCTTTTAACATATTTACGGTTTTTCTAAATAATGACATTATGCAGTAGAATAAATAAATGAGGTTACCAGGTAAACAAATAACTGTTCGTGGCTAAACATTTGTTACTTTATTATTTGAACTAGTCATTTGACTTTTTAAAATTAATAAATAATTAAACGAGTATAATTATGTCATAAATATATAGTATGCCTAATGTCAGTGTTACAAGTACTTATTTTATGGGCACAAATACACATTATAAAGAACAATGTACCGTTAGATTTTCATAAATTTTGTTAAGAGTTGTTATTAAGTTTTATTAGTTGAGATCGTGCCATCCACTAATGAAGGTTTTATTGCCTTTCCTACAGCCTACCCCTCTATTTATGCTTTAACACAACAGTAGGTTAAAATGCTTAATGAATAATTAAAAATTAAATAAATCGACTTCGAAATGAAAATAGCGAAGCGAAGAAATAAAATATTAATTTAAATAAATATTTCATTTCCCCAGTGGGGGGTCGATCGATCGCCACGATTGGCCTCAAATTCAAATATAAGATTTATGTTCGTTCATGTAAAAAAATATTATTGATAACTCTAGACATTGTTAGGATTTTTTTATGTGTTTAAATAGTTAAAATGTAGAAAAAATGTCAGGAATGGCATAATTTGATTTGGCATGGCCGCACGTCTGTTTCGCCACAGGGCCAAAGTCATCGAGTTTCCGAGGGAGTGGCAAAGCGAGCGGTCGTGTAACGTGTCTCCGTGTTGACTCGTCCGCTCTAATAACCTACGAGTAGCTTACTCAGCTCAACTGCGTCTGTCAAGTAGAAGCGTGAAGAGTTCACTGGCAGTCCGCAGCCGCACGACGGGGTCATTGCCGTACGACTGGTAAGGTACCATCTGTTCTATTCGTAATATGATATTCTGTATGAGTGAGTACCAATTGTCTATTCCCGTCAACGACAATTTACCTACTGGAAATGGAGGAGGGGAAGATGCTAGCCGTTTATGATTATTACATTTTCCATACGCATTTTTGTTTTAATAAATGCCTATCAACTTTATTCTCTTTACTAAATAAAGCATATGTAGTGTGAAATAATGATAAACTACATTTATATTTATATAATATTTGTATGATATATCTTTTATTACACACATTACAACACACATTTAAAAAAAACTAAGATAAAGACGGTAGATTATTGCACACTAGCACAGTACATCTTTGTGACCTTTGCCTTCATATTCTTCATTTATTATACTTATTACCTAAAATAATACAATTAATATAAATAGATTTATATATTATAGATAAGATACATCGACATCCACTTGAATGTTTAACTTATCTATAGGAAAATATGTATGGCATCATAAGTAATGATCATTATTATTTCTTTAAAGATCTAATTTAGCAAACGACTAAAGTAAATAAATAGTACCTCAGTAATTAAAATTAAATGAAATTTGCATAAATAATATATTATTTTGAATGATAATAATCAACGTAACCTTAAATATATAGATAACAATCGCATACGAGCCAAATACTTACTGGATATAATTAAGTTACATAAAAAACTAATAAATATAAACCGTCTACCGCATTAATTTCCGATGTTAAGCTTAAATTTCGCTATTCGACTATTACTCGACTATAGACCTTATATGGATGAAATTTTATTTCATTTTAATTTTTCGAATAGTTCTTTCTATCCCTATAAGTAAAAAGAAACATGTTTTCATTTAATACTTTCATGTAACTATTATAATAATAAGACAAAGAGTATTTTTCTAAATTACGAATAAATTTTAAGAAATACGGTTACGGTTACGGTTAGTAATATTAGTATGGGTAAGTAATGGTCGACTGATTCACTTTAAATATTAAATTCATTTATTTTATAATTTCAAAATTCAAAATGCTTAATACTCACCTAATTATTTTTCATTCATATTTTGTGTAACAGAAAATACATTTTATTTATAGGTAAAGGATAAAGCTCTACCAACATGACCGTAGGAATAGAGAGAGGCTGGTCCCTGTAATCCTTACACCAAGCGTGTCACCACCGACAACAATTTAATTTTTTTTTTTGATGGCAGGGGGGGTTCCACGATGGAAAGCTTGCCCACAGCGACCCCTCCCAGCCCTTATGAAGGCTGCAACGTTCCATTCGCCACGTACACCTCGAAAGAGCGCACTGATAGAGCATCCCCTACAGGCGACGCGCACTAGTGCGCT
>JBAIZZ010000350.1:214121-232386 GCA_037355905.1 Heliconius aoede | reverse complement strand
TTTTTTTTTTGATTTGAAAACCTACGTTTATCTTATGTTTTTAAATATTGATGTCATATATAATTTGCTTTATTTTAGGGATACATATTTGTAAACGGACACAATCTTGGTAGATATTGGCCAAAGGTTGGACCTCAAGTGACTCTATATCTTCCGGGCGTGTGGCTTCAAGCAGCGCCTGTCCAAAATATTATCAAAGTTCTTGAATTAGAACAAACACCACAAAGTCTTTCTCTTAATTTCATTGACTACCCAATATTGAATAGAACTGGCAGCTTAATAGATTATTTAAATTTCGGGTTATAATTACTGTTTCTAAATGCAGTAATTGTACATATATATAACAATATCTATATGTTATTTTTTATCAGACGCTAGTTCATTTAAAAATAGTTTTGCTATAATATTTAACAAATAAAAATGAAAAATGTAATTTTTTCACCTATTTTGTATTACACACTTTTTTAATATTAATTTAAATCAAAATTAAATCAGCTTCACGCTGTATCCTGCACACAGCAGGGTAGACGGGGGGATACTATTAGTGTTAAGATACTCCATTCCCCATTTTACGCTGAAATCTGGAGGCATTCCGTGTTGAGTGACAGAATCCAACGCCGCTCTTTGCCTCGAAGAAAGGGAAATATTCATTTAAATAAATATTTTATTTCCTCGAGTGGGGATCAAGCCTATAATCAGTCGCGTTTACAGTCACACTTTGTTCCCCTGCGCCATAACTGGCCTCAATTTTTAGATATTGATAAAAATAATTAATTGTATTTCTTACGATTTGTACTTCTGCATTTTATAAATCATCCAAAGATGTACTTTAACTTAAGTGTCTACAGTTATTGAAATAAATTTATTTTAATTATAAATTGTTGTTTGTTTCATTAAAATAATTATCTGAAGGAGCATTATTAATAATAAATATATGGTCAAATTTATGTAATATGTACATGGAAAATATAAATAAAATATTTTATGAACCTTTAAAATAATATTCTATGATCTAAAAACGAGCACACTTGTTTTCACGCCACACAAACGCGTCTAACTTCATTGTATTAATCACAAAAGTTACACCATTGGATGAATGGTTCCTACGTGCAGTATGAAGGACAAGGAAATATATTATCACAATGAGAGCGAGAGAGATGGTAATAAACTGGTTAGTGATGATAAGACGGCAATGGCTGGAATTAGAGGCTATGCTAAACGAACTGGGTCTGTCGTAGCGAGGCTCGCGACAGCGCCGGACTGTTCACGGCTCTCGCAACTTACCACGTGGCCGGCAAGTTAGCCCTAAGAAGTTTTGTAAGTTTTTTATTGTACTTATTTCTACTCAAAGAGACTTCTTATAAACTTATTTTAACTTATTTTCGCTTGCCTACAGTATTTATTATTATAGTCCACGATCTAATGTTACACTGTAAAATACCACGATGTCGTCGTAATTTGAATGTTGTTTTAAATGAAGACTGAATCAGTAAACTATACATTTTATATATTATTTACATCCTAGTCATTTATATTTTGAATAACTTTTATTAATTTAAAACAAGTTTTGTTCTACGTGTATTATCTATAACTTTTAAGAACTAGATTTACGTACGCATACTTTCTTCGTACTTTTGTTGAACACATATAATTTTCAGAAAATTTTACCTATATCGGAAATAGTCCTCAACCTTTGACAGGATGACCATCATTATGTATAACTAAGTGTAATACACATTTATACAAATAAATGTGTTTACAATATTTCTCAAGGTTTATATATATGTTTAAAGAAACATATTTTTAAATATTATTTTACAATAACTTACATTTATTTTTACTAGGATATTAAAAAAGAGATAACATTAGTCCACCAACTATGGAAGACCAAGAATTAAGCTGCAATGTCGGGCCACCATGCAGCCTGATACTGGCTGATGGTACAGTTTTTGAAGGGAAAAGTTTTGGTGCTCAAGTACCAATTGAAGGAGAAGTTGGTGGGTGCATTATTTATATATTAATAAAATCAGCTTCACGCTGTATCCCGCTTACAGCAGGGTAGGCAGAGGGAACTTAGTTAAGACACTCCGTTTTTCACTTTCTGCTGAATTCTGGAGGCATTGTGTGTTGAGTGGCAAAACTCAACGCCGCGCTTTGCCTCGACACCACAAAGAAGAAATGGAAATATAAATAAATATTCACAACCGTTCATAATACAGATCGTATATAAAAATACATGTGATGTTGTTCTCGTTATTTTACGATGGGTTAAATATATTACAAATCGGCTTAATTGGTTTGTCATTTATGTATTAATTATTAATTAAATCGTCGAAGCCACTAGCAGTTTATAAGTTTGACCTAATGCTTTATTTATTTATAACATTTAAGATTACTGTAATGCCTTTATTTATTTATATATTTGTTTCAGAATAATTAATTAATTTTTAATTTAAAATATGTTTATCTTATAAACTCTTATTAATTCTATACTATACATGTACATTGCGCATAATATATTGCTTAATATATTTACATTGTGCTTTATCTGCAACAGAGGAAACCTAATCCTAAGTTGTTCACAACATTTTTCATCGAATTTTCAAGACAACCTGTTGAGTGGCTGCGCTACTCTACTCTTTGTCTTCTTACCAGAGCAATAAAATGAAAATATTAAATAATTCACTCCCCCAAGTGGGAATCGATTTCGCAACCTTTGCTTCTACAGTCACAGGCAATGTTACTGCACCACGACGGCCTCATAATACTTTGTATACTGAGTGTTTATTAATAATAACTATTTCCCGCTATGTATTTACTAATCTGAATCACCTACTTCACGCTCTAATATCATAATTATCATATAAGATAATATTATTTATATATTATAGATTGAAAACTAAAGCTTCTGCCAATTCAATACAACAGTTATTTTGTAGATTTATTGTAATTATTATACAACTAATAATAATTTCAATAAATCTTTTGGTAGAGGAAATTTGTAAAAAACTTCCTACACCGATCCTAGCACTAAAAATAAGTTGTAACGACCATATAAGAATTTCGACGTAGCCCGATTAGAACGTAGGGGTGAGTCGGTCAGAGCGCTTGGACGGTTTCCAGGTTCAAATCCCGCTGGGTTAAATTTTTTACATTTTCTAAAAAAGTGGTCCGAATTTATTTAACACAAATTTACACAAAGAGATTTATTTTACACTTAAAGAAAGAAATTTAACAAAACTTTATTATATGTATAGATTAAGTAACAATTTTATTTTTGACAAAGTACCTTAGTATATTTTATATTTTTTATTTCAAATATCACAAGCTGTACAATGTACAACAACTAAATCTCCAGGAATACCGTCCTGAAATTATATATAACAGCAGATAACATTATCATATGATTTTTTTTTCAGTATTTCAAACGGGCATGGTAGGTTATCCTGAATCCTTAACCGATCCTTCGTATCACGCACAGCTGTTGGTACTGACATACCCACTTATTGGCAACTACGGCGTGCCCGATGAGAATGACTACGACGAATTCAACTTGCCAAGGTATCAACTTTACAATTATATGAATTAATAATCTTCCCTACTTACAACTTCATGTTTTTGCAGAGCCTTTTCCCCGCCGCATCTATATACATTGATATCGCCTATCGTTAAAATGTTTAAATTTTTAAATTTTTTTTTTATATTTTTTTAATTTAAATTTCGCCTTCAATTTTTTTTTAAATGTTTTCACTATCTTCTTCAGGTGGCTTGAATCGAAACGTGTTTGGGCCGCTGGTCTTATTGTTGGCCAAATTAGTACACACGCCAGCCACTGGCGTGCACGGATATCGTTAGGGAGTTGGCTGGCGTCCAAAGGTGTCCCTGGACTGTGCGATATTGACACACGAGCACTAACGTATAGGCTTCGAGAAGGTGTAACCTTAGGAAGAATTGTTCAAGGCGTTGCCCCTTTTGGACCATTACCACCGCTTAAAGATCCTAATACGAGAAATTTAGTAGCTGAAGTGTCAACAAAGGTATTATTATTAAATTATATTTTAAAATAAATAAATAAATTTACTAAATCTATAAAAATTATTAATTACATGTAGTACGCACTAATATTATAATCCATAACGGATGTTAATTAAAATGAAATTCATTTCTATAAGTTAAAGCTAAATATTTATTTTAATAATTACAGCAATTGCAAACGTTTAATTCAAACGGGGATATTACAATATTAGCGATCGACTGCGGCTTGAAATATAACCAAATAAGATGTCTTATCAAAAGAAATGCGAAAGTTGTCGTAGTGCCTTGGGATTACAAATTTGATTCAAAAGAGTATGACGGCTTATTTATTAGCAATGGTCCAGGAGACCCCGAAGTTTGTAAAAAAGTAGTAGAAAACTTGAGAAATGTCATGAATCATGAGACTGTTGTAAAGCCAATTTTTGGAATATGTCTTGGCCATCAACTACTAGCAACAGCAGCTGGTGGTAAAACTTTCAAAACACGGTAATTATATTTTTTGACACGTTTAGGACTCTTGGACATTTACGACTTTTAACGTTTCTGTTATATATTCATAATTTACTTTTATAATTTTAAAAAATTTTCATTACAGATATGGAAATCGAGGTCACAATTTACCTTGCACACACACTATTACTGGTAGATGTTTCATGACTTCGCAAAACCATGGATTCGCGGTAGATGCCAATTCACTTCCAAGTACCTGGGATATTTTGTTTACAAACGAAAACGATAAAACTAATGAAGGGATAATTCACAAGACACACCCTTATTTTAGTGTTCAATTTCATCCGGAACATACAGCAGGTCCAACTGACTTGGAATGTCTTTTCGACGTATTTATTGACGCCGTTAAGTCATATAAGAGTAATAAAACATGTTTAATAAGTGATAAGATAAATGAAAAATTTAAATATACTCCTATCCTGCAGGAAAGACCAAAAAAGGTATTAATTCTTGGCTCAGGTGGTTTATCAATTGGGCAAGCAGGAGAATTTGATTATTCTGGTTCACAAGGAGTAAAAGCAATGCAAGAGGAAAAAATCCAAACTGTTTTAATTAATCCTAACATAGCCACTGTCCAAACATCGAAAGGTTTAGCTGATAAAGTGTATTTCTTACCTATTACACCAGAGTATGTTGAGCAAGTTATCAAAGCTGAACGCCCGACTGGTATTTTATTGACGTTTGGTGGTCAAACAGCTTTAAATTGTGGGGTCGAATTACAAAAATCGAAAGTATTTGAAAAGTATAACGTGAATGTCTTAGGAACCCCAGTTCAATCTATAGTGGATACAGAAGATAGAAAAATTTTTGCTGAAAAAATTAATGCAATAGGTGAAAAAGTTGCACCAAGTGCAGCTGTATGTTCAATAGAAGAAGCACTTGCAGCAGCGCAGCAAATCGGATATCCAGTAATGGCACGATCTGCATTTTCTTTGGGAGGTCTTGGCTCAGGATTCGCCAATAACGAAGATGAATTAAAAATTTTAGCACATCAAGCTTTGTCACACTCTGAACAACTCATCATCGACAAATCATTGAAAGGATGGAAGGAAGTTGAATACGAAGTAGTGAGAGATGCATATGATAATTGTATAACAGTATGTAATATGGAAAATGTAGATCCTTTAGGAATTCATACTGGCGAGTCTATTGTTGTTGCCCCAAGTCAAACGTTATCCAATAGAGAATATTATATGCTACGTAATACTGCTATTAAAGTTATACGACATTTTGGAATTGTTGGCGAGTGTAATATACAATACGCATTAAATCCCAATTCAGAAGAGTTTTATATAATAGAAGTAAATGCAAGATTGTCAAGAAGTTCTGCACTAGCCAGTAAAGCAACGGGGTATCCGCTGGCGTATGTTGCTGCAAAATTAGCACTTGGCATAGCTTTACCAACAATAAAGAACTCAGTGACTGGAGTAACAACAGCATGTTTCGAACCCAGCCTGGATTATTGTGTAGTAAAAATACCTAGATGGGATTTGGCTAAATTTAATAGAGTTAGTACAAAAATTGGAAGTTCTATGAAGAGTGTTGGAGAAGTTATGGCTATTGGTAGAAATTTCGAGGAAGCATTTCAAAAAGCGTTAAGAATGGTCGATGAAAATATCAATGGATTTGACCCATATATAAAGCCAGTTAATGAAAATGAACTAAGGGAACCAACAGATAAGAGAATGTTTGTTCTAGCAGCAGCTCTTAAAGAAAATTATACCGTGACAAAGCTGTACGAATTAACTAAAATTGATCGGTGGTTCCTTCAAAAATTCAAAAATATAGTAGAGTACTATAAGACATTAGAATCAATAAATTCCGGTTCTATCACTCACGAAATCTTAAAAAACGCCAAACAAATGGGATTCTCAGACAAACAAATAGCTGTCGCAATAAAAAGTACAGAGTTAGCTGTAAGGAAACTAAGAGAAGAATTTAAGATAACTCCATTTGTTAAACAAATCGATACAGTTGCCGCTGAATGGCCGGCATCAACGAATTACCTTTATCTTACTTATAATGGCAGCACACATGACTTACATTTTCCAGGGGAATTTATTATGGTTCTTGGATCAGGAGTATACAGGATAGGAAGTTCTGTAGAATTTGATTGGTGTGCAGTCGGATGCTTACGGGAATTAAAGAATCAAAATAAAAAAACTATTATGGTTAACTATAATCCTGAAACAGTCAGCACCGACTACGATATGAGTGACAGGTTATATTTTGAAGAAATTTCGTTTGAAGTCGTTATGGATATATATAATATAGAACAACCTTCAGGTGTTATACTCTGCATGGGTGGTCAACTTCCTAATAATATTGCAATGGACTTGCATCGGCAGCAGGCTATCATTTTAGGCACATCTCCTGATATGATTGACAACGCAGAAAATAGATTTAAATTTTCTCGAATGCTCGATCGCAAGGGAATTTTGCAGCCGAAATGGAAAGAACTCACTGATCTTGAATCCGCTATTAAATTTTGCGAAGAAGTAGGCTATCCTTGCTTAGTTAGGCCTTCTTATGTTTTGAGTGGGGCAGCAATGAATGTAGCGTATTCTAATCAGGAGCTGGACACTTATTTAAAATCTGCTAGTCAACTTAATAAAGATCATCCTGTTGTCATTTCAAAATACATATTGGACGCAAAAGAAATAGACGTTGATGTAGTAGCAGCTGATGGTGTACTTCTTTGTATTGCAGTTTCAGAACATGTTGAAAATGCTGGTGTTCACTCTGGAGATGCTACATTAGTTACTCCTCCTCAAGATATTAACAATGAAACATTAGATAAAATCCATGAAATAGCTAGAATAATTGCAGAAACGCTTGATGTTACGGGACCATTCAACATGCAATTAATTGCTAAAAACAATGAACTTAAAGTAATAGAATGTAATGTCAGAGTATCTAGATCTTTTCCATTTGTTTCGAAAACCTTAGATCATGATTTTGTCGCTATGGCAACCAAAGTAATACTTGGCAAATCAATTGAGCCTGTTAATGTTATGAGCGGATGTGGAAAAGTTGGTGTCAAAGTACCACAATTCTCTTTTTCAAGATTATCTGGTGCAGATGTAATGCTTGGTGTAGAAATGGCATCAACTGGAGAAGTAGCCTGTTTCGGCGAGAATCGATATGAAGCTTATTTAAAATCATTGATGAGCACAGGATTTAGAATGCCCAAAAAAGCTATATTGCTTTCTATTGGGACGTTTAAGGTAATTAATTCATTAATTTTTAACATTAAACAACATACATTTATAAAGTGATTTTAGTCTCTGGTACGAGGCAGAGAATTGGGTACTTTTGTCCCTCATACCAGGGAGTAAAATCGTAATTTTCATTTAGGTGGGGCAAAAAGTCATTTTTGCACTACAGGGGAAATGTTGCATATTACCATCCGCGATTAACAATTGTCAACATGAATCCGCGGGTGAAAATGTCGTTTTAAGTTAATTATTAATGTAATTTTTGCCTTGTCTGGCACCATGCTTGTTGTTCATTATTGTTGGAAAGATGGCTTGAATGGTTAATGTTCTTGAATGAAGGTGGTTGGAAGGCGCAGTCCTATATATATTTAAATAAGTATTCATGTATAAATATTTTGGCGGCTCTTATGACTACCTACTACTGAACTATATTCAAATTCCTGAATTTTAGTATAAGATGATTACACTTGCAAAATGGCATATATATTAATAATTTTCAGCATAAAATGGAGCTCCTGCCCAGTGTTCGAACTTTACAGAAGCTGGGTTATAAATTATATGCTAGTATGGGGACAGGAGATTTTTACACAGAACATGGAGTCGAGGTAATTTTGTGGTATCGATAAATTATTAAGTAATTTCAAATAATAAAATTAATCTACAAAAAAATTATACCATGGTCGGTATAGTTTCACTATAAATAAATAAGTTTAAAAAATATTCAGATTAATATCCATATAGGTGAAATATTTATTCTGACCATAATATGAGTTATAAAACAATTTTAGGTTGAAAGTGTCCAATGGACATTTGACCACATCGGCGATCTTGAGGATGACAGATCAGACGGCGAACTTATGCATTTGGCAGATTTCATGGCAAGAAAGGAACTTGATCTTGTCATTAACTTACCAATGCGGGGTGGAGCTCGCCGAGTCTCCTCATTTAGTACACATGGTTATCGTACTCGTCGTCTGGCTGTTGACTACGCTGTTCCTCTTGTTACCGATGTAAAATGTGCTAAGCTTCTTGTCAAGGTTTGTTATGTTCCATTTTTATTACAAACGCACAATATCCAATAACATCATAATATATTAAAACTTAAGTGGCGTATTATATTTATATATTTGGCACATTTGACATACGTCTTTTGATAGTATAGCGATTTGACTTGCCCTACTGGCTAAATGTTAAAATTGTAAATCTTCCTAGTGAATGACCCTAATTCCCTTACAGGCAATGTTGCAATGTGGCGGTGCCCCACCTATGAAGACACATACAGATTGTATGACCTCACGTAATATTATAAAGCTACCTGGATTTATAGATGTCCATGTTCATGTCAGAGAGCCGGGAGCTACGTACAAAGAAGATTTTGATTCATGTACTGCTGCCGCGTTAGCGGGCGGTGTAACAATGATATGTGCAATGCCAAACACGAACCCTCCAGTAATTGATCGCACTTCATATGATTATGTCTCAACGTTGGCCCGCGTCAGCGCGCGGTGCGATTTCGCTTTATTTGTAGGTGCTTCAACAACAAATTGCGACACAGCTGCCGAGCTTGCACCGCAGGCTGCAGCCTTGAAAATGTACTTGAATGAAACTTTTACTACTTTAAAGCTTGATGATATGACTGTTTGGCAACGACACCTCCAAAACTGGCCAAAGAAAATGCCAATATGTGCTCACGCTGAACGTGAAAAAACTGGTGCTATTATTTTAATGGCCTCTTTATTAGATAGGCCGATCCATATTTGTCATGTTGCCAGAAAGGAGGAAATTCTTATAATAAAGTCGGCTAAAGAAAGAGGCCTAAAAGTTACATGTGAAGTATGTCCGCACCATTTATTTTTAAGTACTGATGATATCGATAGAATTGGTAAAGGTCGAGCTGAGGTGCGTCCGGTTCTTTGTGGCCCTGAAGATCAAGCAGAGCTGTGGAAAAATATGGATATTATAGATGTTTTTGCTACAGATCATGCACCCCACTCTGTAAATGAAAAAAATTCTGAAAAACCTCCACCTGGGTTTCCGGGGCTAGAAACTGTATTACCGCTTTTATTAAACGCTGTTAATGAAGGACGTTTGACCATGGATGATATAATAAATAAATTTCATAGAAATCCTCGCAAAATATTCAATTTACCGGAGCAATTTAACACATATGTAGAAGTTGATATGGATTATGAATGGACAATACCCGAAGCGTTAGAATTTTCAAAATCCAAATGGACCCCTTTTGCCGGCATGCGAGTATGTGGCGCAATACACCGTGTCACTTTGCGAGGAGAGATAGCTTATGTCGAGGGCCAAATACTTGTTCCACCTGGATTTGGACAGAATGTGCGTGATTGGCCCGCACCTAAAAAACAAATATTGCCTAGTTTTGCAATTGAAAAGAATGAGAAAGAAACGAGTAGGCCTAACTCTGCACTTGATTTACACTATTCTTTAGAGTTAACCAGATACAGTGATGTCGAATTAGAGCATATGGAAATGAATAAGCCTGAAGGTAATAAGCTGAATGTACATTTTAACGATATTTCTGGTTTAAGAAGCGCTTCACCACTACCTCCCCAGCTGCCTGCCACAAGACAAAGATGCGATAGCTCCTCATATCCTTCCCAAGTACCGGGCTCACAGCGACAACGTAGCGATCTCTTTGGAAAAAGTATTTTGACAGTTGATACTATTGGAAAAGAAATATTAAATGATATATTTAATTTAGCCCAATTTATGAAAACAAGTGTTACCAAAGGACGTGTCTTAGATGATATATTACGCGGTAAAGTGATGGCGTCAATATTTTACGAAGTTAGCACGCGGACAAGTTGCAGCTTTGCCGCAGCTATGCAGAGACTCGGTGGATCAGTAATTCATACAGATGCAACGAGCTCGTCGGCTAAAAAAGGTGAAACTTTAGAAGACAGTGTAACTGTAATGGCCAGCTATGCTGACGTAGTCGTGTTACGTCATCCTGAACCAGGAGCGGTAGCGGTAAGTACAATATAACCGTTAATTTTTTTGAGATAAAATAATAATCAAATCCAATATATACAATATTTTTTGTTAATTTCATCGTTTTAGCGTGCCGCTCGACAATCAAGGAAACCAATAATAAATGCCGGAGATGGAATCGGTGAACATCCGACACAAGCGTTGTTAGACATTTTCACCATCCGAGAAGAGATTGGTACTGTTAACGGTCTCACCATCACAATGGTGGGGGATCTTAAAAATGGTCGGACTGTACATTCCTTAGCGCGCTTGCTGACTTTATATCAAGTGCAATTACAATACGTCAGTCCACCGGGTCTAGGAATGCCAAAACACATAATGGAGTACTTGGCACGCAAAGGAATACGTCAAACTGTTTATGAACGCTTAGAAGATGTTTTAGGCGACACTCACGTTTTATATATGACGCGTATCCAGCGTGAAAGATTTGAAAGTGAAGAAGAATATGAAAAGGTAAATTAATTTTATGCTGTAACCATAAAATTGTTTTGAATATATTATCTGTAAAAAAACAAAAATGAACTTCACGCTGCATCCCGCACACAGCAAAGTAGTCCCAGGCAACCCACTATTAGGACATTCCGTTGCCCACTTCCCGCGTGGCGTAACTCAACGCCGGTCTTTTGCCTTGTTGCTAGACCGAAGAAACGAAAATATTAATAAATAATAATTCATTCAGCCGCGTGAGGGTCGAACCCACAATCGTCTCGCCCACAGTCACAACCTTGTGTTCCTGCGCCACGACGGCCTCTAATATAACGAGACTATTTGTTTCTTAATAATATTTATTGAAGACATTCTTATTTTTAAAATATTATCTTTATAAAATATTGTGACAACATGCATCTATTTATTTCAGATGCGTGGCTTGTTGGTTGTCACTCCACAGTTGATGACACGTGCACGTCGTCGTATGATCGTGATGCATCCGCTCCCCCGCATAGACGAGATCTCGGCTGAGTTTGATTCCGATCCACGAGCTGCCTACTTCAGGCAAGCAGAATACGGCATGTACGTTAGAATGGCGCTCCTCGCCATGGTGGCTGGAGTAAATCCAATAATATAAAAATGTAATTCTGTAATATATAGAATATTTTGCGGATTTAAAAGTGATTCTGTAATATATACAGAATCACTTTTAAATCCGCAAAAATATCAAAAATATTTTTTATATACTAAAATAAAATATTAATAAGTACGTATAAAGCTTTTTACTTATCCGCGATATTTACGAAGACAACAATATTTATAAAAGGAATACGGAATTTTTACGCAGAATCGTTCTAGGGTTAAATTTCTATAATCTACTCATTAAGGATTGAGACTAATAGTAAACAAAGAAAACAATTTCTCAAACGTTTGTCTCAACGTTGTTTTTCCATACAAGTTTCTACCAGGTACCTGTACCTGCTGTTCTTTATTGTCTTTTTTTGAAACCATATCTCTATGATAAAAACTAAATAATAAAAAAGGTTGCCACCCAAATATAAAAAAGAATATTGATTTATAAATTTATATGAATTATATATTTATTTTAACTTTTACATAGAGTTATAATTACATTGAAATTTAAATAAAATAATAACTTTTACTATATAATTTAGTATTGAAATGTGTACGTAGTTTAAGAATAAGGTAGGGTTTTTGACGTGGACAAATTCATAAATAATTATTAATTTTCACTTCCTCGAGTAGGGATCGAACCCACAACCATCGCGTTACTGTTACACCGTGTGCTGCTGCGCCACGATAGCCTCATTATTGAATATTTGAAAATTCAAAATCAAACACTCCTCATAACTGAACGGCTGGCTCTCATACGTCTGCGGTACAAATGACATTAGTGCAGTTTAGTGCTGCCGCTACTCAAAAAAACCTACCATTTTTTTTAAAATCCCTTTGTGAACCCATATTTTCTAAGGTGCCCCTATTCAAAGCCCGCTATGCCCCCTAAATAAAAAACATTTTTAATCAAAATATTGATGACGAATTTATTTGACTTAACAATATAAATATAATGTTATTATTATATAAAAATAGTTATACATTTAACACACGGTAATAAATAATTATAACTTATTTTATTGCTAAGAGATGTTCTAGTTGCGTGTTTTCTTGGTTGTTCCTTCATAAGTAATGGTGCGAGCACGTCGACATTGACTGCATACAATAATCTTCCGGAATCGACGAGGTGGTGGCAGGTTTGATTCAGATCTGCGAGCTGCCCGCCTTAAGCAAGCATACAATATATATGTACATTGTACATGCAGGTACATGCAATGACACTAGTCGTTGTATTTACTGGGGTAAATTTATTAATTTAGATATCCAATGAAAGTTTTTCATAATTAAAATATAATTAACATAATATATAATATGTAATAGCATATGGTCTTAAATCTACTTAACATTAAAAATTTATATTTTTATAACAGTATTCATTACTAAAATAATATTGTTTTTTTTTTCTAAATATCTTAAGATACTTAATCATATATATTTTTTCCATATCCTTTTATCACATAGCTTATAAACCATTAATTGGTGCTTTAATATTAAGAGATTCCAATTTATTGTAATTTTTTTTTTCTTATCAACCAAATTCATTGAGCATTTTTAAGTCGCCTACCTATGACATAAATTTTAAATTTACTATGCTATACCAATGTTGTTTTAAGATTATAATATAATAAGAATATACATTTTGTTTTAACACTACATAGAACTAAAATTACACAAATAAATATAAAAATGTAAATTATGTGAATAGTCGCGATAAAAAATTACAATTTTGATTCCTCTGAATTACTATCATGAATTTCCAAATATTTTTTAGAATTTTGGTTACTCGAATTCTCGACGTGTACATCTACGAAAGTAAGTGGGGCTAAGTTGTTGCCATCGACTGGGGAGTTTTGATTTACTATATGCTCATACCTCGGACGCTGTTTACGAATTAAATTGGCATTAGACAATTTTTTTTCCAAGAAACTTTTCTCTTTCAATGGCATTTTGTATCCACCTTGACTCACAATTTTACGCTGACAATCTGCAAGTTTGTCGCGAATGATATCTAAATATTCACGTGCTGATATGTCACCTCCTGGTTCCTCGCGCAGAAGGTAGCTTAACCGCTGAGCTTGCTCTAAGTAAATAATGGCTTGTCTTAATGCATCAAACTTCTCACTTGAACGAGCCATCGCTATGAAATGAGGAATAAAGAACTCTATCACAAGGCGACGTCGCTCGGGTTCCATTTTAGATGGCAATATTATCTAAAATAAAATAATACATATTAAATATGAGATACAATCAATACAATAAGAAAAGTAATAGAAATATAATATGATTGTAACAGGCTTCATTTTTTTATATTAGAATTATTAAATTAAATAGTTTAATACTCGAGAGGGCGTCGTGGCGCAGTGGCACAACGGTGTGACTGTAACGCGATGGTTGTGGGTTCGATCCCCGATCGAGGAAGTGATGATATTTATTTATGTTTATATTTCCACTTCTTCGATCTGGTGTCGAGGCAAAGCACAGAATGTGGGGGACGGACGGTGTTTTAAACATTATTATTATTATTAACTCTGCCTACCCTGCTGTGTGCGGGATACAGCGTGAAGCTGGTTTAGTACTCACTTTTTCATTGATTTCTTTTTCTTCCTTCAAGTTATTTCTCATTTTTTTGTTTGTTATATTAACCCGCCTTCTTTCTTTCATTTGTCGCTGTCGTTCTTTTTTCCATTGATAATGTTTATCGTGGGCTTTAGTTCTGTCCCAGATATTGGTGAACTCATCATCACTATCAGAGCTCTCATTATAATTTGGAACAACAACTGGTATATGTGGATTAAGCATACGCAGCGGATTTTTACAGGTTAAAATCTCGTACAGTTTGTTTACGTTGAATGTTGGATAGAAATCCTTTTTTGTATATTTAATTTTATTAATTGCATGAAGTAAATGCATTACTGGTGTTTCAAGAATATCGGCCAGCTTCCTTTGTAATTTGAGCAATAAAGGCTTTGGAATGCACTTAAATTCATTGCAATTTTCCATAAAATAATTTGGAAATCGAGATTTGCCAAATTGTACATAGAAACTTCTTAAAAATAAACGCAATGATTCACCAAGTCTATCTTCAGGCCATCTAGCGTAATTATCCTCGCATTGCCAAAGTAGGTGATTTTTAAGGTGACCGGCGTCTATACCGATTTTCGAAGTTTCGCTCTCCATAAAAGTTTTCTGTAAAGTTAAGGCAAACAAGTAGCAACGTATATGCGAGTGAGCTAAGCAACTTTCCAGGTAACGTTCAGCTGCTGGAAATATAACCCGCCACTGTAATTTCTGATCCGGATTTATTCCACGTTTCGGTCTAAATCCTAAAGGTACTAGAAGGCATCCAAGCCCAATAGCCTTGCTTACCATATATTTAGTTGGCCATTGATAAGCAAAATTAGTTCTAGGATTTTGGATTATCTTCCTTTCTCGTATAATCCATTGATTTGCAGCATTTGGCCAAGCCGCAATCAAAGCAGGGAAAACTTCGTAGTTACTGTTAATATTGTTGCCAGGTTTACTAGCATTACAATAAATGCTAGCACCTTGGGTTAGAGCATTTTTGATAGCGTCTTGAGAAAATCCTAGGCCAGATCCTAAATCAAGTATAAAATTATCAATAAAATCTTGCATAAATATAATAGAACTTAGATACTGCTGTGTCTCATATAAATTTCTACTCAAAGACACTTTAGAGGCTGCATCATCATCTTCATCATCACTCCAATCAATAGCTTTTACACTGATAGACACCCAAGAATCATCTGGAAGGACCCCTGGGGTCGATGTGTAATTAGACTGTAAGGTCAATTCCAGATTTTTTGGAGTTGTCGATTCAGTAATTGTTGCATATCCATAATCCGATTCAGTCTCACTTGACTCTGTGTGACGACTACTGGCATTTGATCGATACCCTGAAGTTTCTGTATCTTCGGCTGTTATGTTATCCGACGACATATAACGAGGTTCACCAAGTTGGGTTTTACTGAGAATGTCTTTTGTTGGCCCGCTAAAACGCCTTTTGACGTTTTTTAGTATTGATTTTCTAGGTTTAATATCTTGATCTTCATTTTCATGAATATTATACGATATTTCGTGACGAATACCACTTATAGCGTTTGCACTAGTTGTGGCTGCTTCACAAACGTCATCTGAAGATTTAATTGGAATTTCTTCATGAGATACGCTTGCAGTTTTTTCTGTATCGTATTTTTCTTTCTTTAATTCCGTCAATTTTCTTTCAGAATTTTTCGTTACATTTCCATCTTTAGAAGAATATAAAATCTCATCTGAAGCGTTGGATTCTTTTTCAGAGTCAGTATATATACTGTCATCAGAGTTCACTGGAGGCATAATAGTAGACTCAGTTTCTTTAGCAAGTGTACTTTCCAAAATTTCTAGTTTTTTGAGTTTTACATATCCTATAAAATAAAACATATGTTAATATTATACTTATAGCTTCAATCACATTAAAACAGAGACACTATAACGATACAGTAAGTCGATGTCTAAGTATAAAGACGATTGATATCAGTTGATTTTTAGTGTTCTAAACCTTAAAATTTGTCTTGTCTGTGTGTCTGTCGCTTATAATTTAACATAATTATGAATAAATTATTCTTACCTGGCTCTTTACAATCTTCTATACGAAGCTTATAAAAGGGTGCATCAAGAACAGCAGAGTAATCAGAACTATCACCAGGCTCACTCGCTTCTACGTTATCATATATTACAAATAATCTAGACGCAACTAAAGGTTCGAACCTATCTCGCTGTCTTTGGTAAACTATATGTTCCTGTACACATTCCTGTATTCTATCAGCAAAAAATACATGCTTATGACGTTTTACCATTGCTTCATCCATTTCATGTTGCCACTCAGTAATAGGGTTATTTTTAATCAGATACAGCTCTCTGAAAATGTATATTTAATATTAATATATATATCACAGTATATAAATTCAAAATAAAAATATATACGTTAAATAGATTGGATATTTTTAAAATCACAAAGAAATCACCGCTAATATAACTGTGATAACGGTATCTGAATAAACATGTTCTAGACATGTTATCGCTTTAATAATAACTTAATTAAATATCATATCCGTCAATTGTCTAATTACTGTCGGTATGTTGTTAAAGCCTTACATTAAACATAAATAAATATCTCCAGTACTTTTCAATATAAAAGACAACTTGTATCGTGATTAAATATAATTGTGTTATTACTAAATATTTTTACATAAACAAAATAAAATATATCCATTAACTTTATCAGTAATAGAAAAGGTATTTAAAAGCTCTAGTTTTGAATTTAATTGTCATATTTAATATGTTAATTTTGTATAACTTAAATATTAATTTAAGGTAATAATATTTCATAATAAATGTAAGGCCTAAAGCAGCAGACAAGCTACTTTAAATTATTTCACTATTTCTTATTAAGTTACGCTTCAATATTTAACATTTAATTTAAGTTCAGAAAGATACACATCAGATGAGAACTCGAGGAACAGGATGAAAGTATTAGGAGTTACTTAATTAATCATCATAAATATATTGCAGTTTAATTTTTGATACTAATATAAATTTCTTTTTAATAATAATATAAATTTGTAGTTTTATGATCAATGGAAATAAAATTATTGAATTTATCTTAATGAAGCTTACCTTTCATAATTTTCAAAGAACTGCACTGACAATAAAATATTATTGAGTAAAAAGGCATCGCTATCATTATTAAGTTGATATCGCATTCGATCCAAGGCTTCGTCGTCATACGAACGAACTTGAGCCGACGTCGGCGCTGGCCCAGGACCGGGAATAGGTGGAGATAATGTAGCAGAAAGGGCTATAGGTGGCTCTTTCAGTGCTGCTCTTTTGTGCAACTGGCTTGCATTTTTTTTCTTTTTTTCTTCAATTTTTTGTTGCTTCCATCGCTCACGCTCGAAAAACTTATCGGGCTCCTTTTGAACTTTCTTAGATTTAGAATTACCCATATCTTTTATATGTCACGTAATAATCAAACGATAGTCATAATAAAAAGTCTATATTAAGGTACATATTTAAAATAAAATAACGAGATAAACACGCTACGTTTTCCGGTCAAATATTTATTTATGAATAAAAGAAAAACACAAGGCACTCTACTCCTTCAATATTTCAAATTACACTGTATAAATATTCATGACACCGAATCATTATTATTTATCTAATCTATACTCGATAATTAATTTATCAAGCGTCATCATAGTTTCATTTACGTGTAATTGCAATGTTTCATAAAAATCGTGCGCTTAACCAGAAACAAAGCCACTGACTGACTGACTGCAATCCTTGCGCCTGCGCATAAAAGACAGTGATAGCAATTAAATCTTTGACATGAAAAAAGACAACGAAAGTAAAACATTATT
>JBAIZZ010000350.1:181870-199121 GCA_037355905.1 Heliconius aoede | reverse complement strand
GATATATAAGCATCTACGCCGTGTAGTATTCCAAGAACTACTCCTATATACTGAAAAAAAAACACATTTTATATTATTACTACATATAAACATAGATAATATAAAGCGCAACGTATGATTGAACCACCGAACACGCAATTTCTCTTAAAATCAAGTAAGGGCGAGTCCGATTCGCATTTTAT
This sequence comes from Heliconius aoede, assembly GCA_037355905.1. Lineage (NCBI taxonomy): Eukaryota > Metazoa > Arthropoda > Insecta > Lepidoptera > Nymphalidae > Heliconius > Heliconius aoede. Next base: position 198,939 of record JBAIZZ010000350.1, on the reverse strand, counting down.
CCGACTCACGCGCCAGTTTCTTGATTATAAGTCAAGGGGGGGAGCAACTTATGAACTTTGAATAACTTAAGTTTGCGGGAGTATGCCCTGGTACATTTAATTGGTTTTTCTTGCAATATATCTATAAATTACGATGTTCCAATTATTTTTTGTATTTATACTTTAAGTTCTATTTCATCAGTCATGCCATGTTTTTTTCCTTTTTTTTGTTTTAGGGTACCCAACTCTAAAAATGGGCCAGAAGGCTTGGGATGAACTGACTAGCAGACAAAATGTGATATGAGCAAAACATAAGAAAAAGAGGCCAGTCGTGGCGCACAGGCACAAAGTGTTACTGTAAACGCTACTGGTTGTGGGTTCGATTTCCACTCGAGGAAATAAAATATTTATTTAAATGTATAATTTCATTTCATCGCTCTGTTGTCGCGGCGTTGAGTTCCGTCGCTTAACAACAGAGAGTCTTAAAAGGTCTAAGTTCCTTTTGACTACCCGGTTTATGCGTGACTGTGTGAATCTGATAATAAGAAAACAAACGTCATAGTCATCTTCATCGGGTACCCTCCCTGAGATGTAATTGTTGATAAAAAAAATACTTACATATACAGCTGTCATCGCTGGATACGCCGAGTACATGTTGACTAGAGCATATCTCGGATACAAGTAAATATTCACCGCTACCCCCATATACGAAGATGCGGAAAGGTACATAAAACACGCCACAGCGTTGTACATGCATTCCTAAAAGAAAGTTACGTTTAAAAAATACTGTTATACTTGTCTTATAAATTATATATATACTTGTTGTAAATATGTAGTTATTAATAATGTTAATAAGCCCGCCGTAGCGCAAAGGGATAACGTCTTACTGTATAGACGACGGTTTTAAATTTATTTTGTTTTGTCCCTAATTAATTACTTATTTTATTTTGTCTCTTTGTTCTTATTTCCTTTATTTTCAAATTCGCAATGTACACGTACATTTTTACCAACTTTTATTTAATGTAGAGAGACAGACAATCACAAATTTTACACGGACTAGCGCCATCTAGAATTCAATTATACTAGGAAATTCGATTCAATGTAAAAATACCTTAGATTAAGTTGTTATCAATGTATTCTTTCACTGGGTAGAAAGATAAGATACAAGTGAAGAACCACTTTGAGATTGCAAAAGATTACATCCTAAATGACGCTTTCGATGAGGTCATTATGCGATTATTCTATTAACAATATATCATGTTGTTGTTGTATTTATTTATTTTTCAAAATGTAAATAATCCCTACTTAATAACGACAATGAGTGTTTCGAATTATGCTTATGAATAAAAAAATTTCGCTGCAAATGCAAATCATTAGGGCAAGACCTGCTGCTAAGTTCATAACAAATGCAACGCCATGGTAGATCACTTCCTGAAAATTTTGGCACAATTATTTATACAATGATAAATATACTGTGGGAAAAAAGTGTATCTTAAAATAATCCTCAATGACTGATGTTGTATATATATATATATATGTGTTTAAGTGCGTTATACAATTTATTTTATAGTCTGTTAAGCTTGTATCACTTTTTTTCATTGGAATTATTATTGTATACAACTTTGGCTTCCTATTAAATTAAATTAAATTAAAATTACATAATAAACAGATGTAGAGATGTACATAATGGCGGAGTTACGACTATTTAAAATCTTATTGACTGAACGTTTAAAGAAAATTGGGTTTGACTCTGAACTGATTTGACACACGTTTATTACACAATGCAGTTAAATGAGAAAAGGAATGTAAAGAAGTAAAGAAAATGTTAAATGGCTTTAACGTATAACACAAGAAACTAGAGATAAGTAAAGGTAGAAATGTAACAATAAAATCTACTTACAAAAATTGATTGTCGTATGAGATGTTGTGTATTTGCTGACAATATGTAGCAGGAGATTAACAGAGTTGTTGTAAACAGGCATGCAGACGCTGTCGTAAGGAAACCGTGGAACGCGGAACCCATACTGCTAGCTTCTGATAACCCATATTTAACCAACAAACTTTGGCATAAAGATCCTAGCATCTGTTGATGTAAAATTAACAACAATGAAAAAGTATATAATTATAAAAAAGTTATTCTCGGACTGCATTAATAAAGGAAAAAGATAAATAGGCTTAGATATAAATTTTTTAAACAATATCATATAAAGTGAAATTTTATAATCATCTCAAGAAGTAATAAAAAATAGCAATGAGAACTTACTGCTTCCGCTAGTTTAATTGCACCATGTTGCGTTGTCAAATATCCTAAATTAAGACATTCACAACACCGACAACAGCAGCACTTGATCCCACCGCCGCCGCCGCCCCCTGGGGCTACACGCACAATTGTCGGACCTCGGGCCATTATTAATAAGTATACAAAACCCGGCAAATTTCACACAATAGAAAATTTGTATCAATAAAAAGAACACAGAATAGAGACACTATCCAGACAAAGCCGCAAAATAATGAACCGACAGGAAATACGGGTTGGTTAGAAAAATTCACCATTCACGCATATTACTCACGCGCAATATATTTAGATGTTTTGCGTAGACGTAAACATTAAAAAGTTCAGTGACCTAGTTTCAACAACATTTAAATTTCAGTACAGTTGTTTGTTTTTTCACTTACTAATATAACTGAAAGTGAAAAGTATTGATTCTAATTTTTCGAATATTAAATATTCCCTCCAGGAAGGATACGTCAGGACACTTGGAAAGTATATTTGTCTGTGGCGTGTGCTTAGAATTTTTTAAAAATAGAATTTAACACGAGCGCAACGTGGAGGGTTACTTCTATTTTAAGCTCAACACCCATTATCTTTTGACTTTTGTTTTATAGTGACCGATTTTTGTATAAAGTAGTGCATTTATAAAATACAGAAATAACACCATTCGGGGCGCACGGGTACAAACAGGTGATTCTAAACGGTACAGGCTGCGGGTTCGATTCACACTCGAGGAAAGGAAATATTTAATTATTTTTTTTAATTTGCTCAGTAACGAGGCAGAGAATGTTGAGTTACGCCACTCAACACGTTTTCAGAATTCGGCGGAAACTGAAAAGGAAGTGAGTTAAGGGGAACGGAGTGTCTTTACACCTCTACCTAGTGTGTTATATATAACTAGCCTAACCTAATTAATAAATATGCAAGTTTAAATTTTTTTTACCCGTTTAACACGTAAGACAGAGGCAACCTATTATTACAATTTACAACTCGCGTCTTTGTCTACAATAAAATTTAAATATATTCACCCCCAGAGTGTATTGTTTTCACAACTATCGTCTCTATACTTTGACTTTGAACATTTTAATCTGCAAAATGTCATTTTCTTAAGAAACTTCAAAATTAATAAATAAAAGCAAAAATTGTAAGGAAATCTTTATTTTCTTATTTTATTTATAAATATATAAAACCTAAAGTAATCACATTCACAACACAAATCGTCATTGAAATAGCCCGCATTTTTATAAAATACTATATTATTAACTTTAAGCATTGCATAACCAAAAAACATTACATGTATTAAATTCAATAAATATGTCCAGAATAAAAAAATATTTTTTCCATTGTACAACATTTATATAACTGCATAAGTACCTCTCACATAAAATTGCATCTTATTCATATAAATCATAATAAATTAAATAAATTCAATGATTCAAACAAACATAAAATAAAATTAATTAAATCAAATCCTAATTGACTACAGATAACAAATTGTTGAACACTTAAATCGTGGCTTACTTAAAACAAATATTTTGTTTATGGCATTTACTTATAGGTTCTATTATGCTTATTTAGGTAAATTCCACACTTTATGCAGTAGATACATGGAGTACTTAAAATACCTTTCTCCACCTAAATAAAGATATTATTCGTTGAACCACAAAAGTCAACGGTGGTCGTCGTCGGTCGTCTCTTTGACCTGAACAGGGAAATAATTGTTACAATAACTAACCTAGCGTCGCAACGGCATCGTTATATTGTCTCATACATCTGACATCATAGTTAATAAATTATAAAGTCTAAGAATAGTAAAACGACCTATAAAAAGTGTAAAGCAAATTACATTTTAGTTTGAATATACAAACAACATAGAAATGCATTTTAATAAAACTAGCGTTATAGAGATTTTCGACGACTTAAATACCGCGATAGGACCTGACTGCTATGAACGTACTAAATAAATAAAGAACTGCCATCACCAGTCCCATCACCTGCAAAAGAAAAATAGAAAATAAGAAAACTCCAGAAGGATATTATTCTTGGTAATTGGTGGTATACATTACAAGTATATTATTATTGGTAAAATGTAGATGCAGTGTGTAATGTCTCTATTTTTTTATTGAGTCTTTCATTCCTCCTGGAATAGTCCCCTCAATATAATAGACGAGATAATCTATTTTTTGCTTAATTTTTAAGTAACGTATTTTTATTGAAGTTCATCACTAGATGTCATTTTACACCTTGGTAGTTCATCACTAGATGTCACTGTATTCATTATAAAATATTTGTTGATTAAATAAACTTTGTAAATTTATTAATTATAAGCAACATTTTTATTTTAAATGAAATTATTTAACCGTTAAGTAGTTTTAAAATTTGAAATGTGTAATAATCGTGAAAATTAAAGATCTTATTACACAATGTTTATGTTATTCATTATGACATTTCTTTACATTAACAGTTTGTGTGTTAAAGGTTATAACCAAATTAATGACTTTATAAACGATAACACGCCTTGAGAATGAAATGCTTGCTCCAGTCTGTTTCAAAGTCTCATTGTCATAAATGTTTAAATGTATTTTTGTTTATAATTGGTTTAAAAAAATACCGCCGAGTTTCTTGCACCAGTTCTCAGATCTGAGGCATTTACTTTAGTGAACTGGTGGTATATCATTCGACGTTCAAAAAATGAAGCATGTACCTTCTCATCTTTAATAAAATTAACTGACCGACTATATATTTTATTTCGTCTTAACATTATTTCTAACGAAGAATCAATAAATATAATCAGGTATTGTAATAAGTTATTACAATACATAATATGTTATTACATAATACATTACATAATATGTTATTACTAATAACATATATATAGTTAATAATAGAGTAAATTTATATTAAAAAAGAAATCGTAAAATTTTAACGTTGTTTTAATATTTGGACACTTTCAGAAATGTATAATTTCTGAGGTAGTGTCAACCATTCTGTTTTTCCATTATTTAAACAATAAAAATTAATTTGCCTGGTCTGGAACCAGGTACTTACAATGTGTCAGGTGTCATACACAACTCCTATTTATTTCCATTTGAAGGTAATAGCTAATATTTTATAAAATACACATGCAAATTATAACTAGTAAAGTAATATAACTATTAAAGGAAATCAAAATAAATTATCCAATACACACCGCCGCTGCCAAATAAGGCTCAAAATCTCTTCTGTAACTGCTTTTTTGATGATTTACTTCAATCATTAGGGTAAGACCTGCTGCTAAGTACATGACAAATGCAACGCCATGGTAGATCACTTCCTGAAAATTATAAAATATAAATTATAATTATGAAATTCGTTAACGCATATCCAATGTTTAATATCTTATGATGAACTATAGTTGAGTAGATATATTTTCGAAATATCCAACTTACATATAATGTCTTTGATATCACAGAAGCCGTCGACCAGGACATAAGGCAAGATATGAACAAGCAGAAGGTACCGATGAGGAACGTCACCGCAACTAATAGATAAAATAACTCGGGCTTTTGTCCATTGTACCGACTATAGCCGGGATCTAAATAGTAACCCACAACACCAACACAAGCCGCGCCTAAAAGCTGGAACAAGTTTTATTTGTTATCTCAAATATAACTATACTTATAAAATATCTCAATCATCGTGCTTAAAGTCAGACACTGTCGCCACTATGGCACCATAGCCTACTTTCGATAACTCGTATTACTCGTAAATACAAACCAAAGGCCAGTCGTGTCACAGGGGCAAAGCGTGGGACTGTCAACGCGACAATTTACGGATTCGATTCCCACCCCAGAAAATGAAATATTGAACATTTCTTATTTCCTCACTCTGGTAACGAGGTAAAACGTGGTCAAAATATATCCATAAGTAATATTCTGTTTAACTTCTACTTAAATATTGAGAGGTAGCTGGGTTGCTTCAAACTGCGTAAGACAGAATATTTACAAAATTTGCATGTAGAGCTGTTTTAGCTTCACATAAAATAAGCAGCGCATGCGCAATGTTGAGATACAGCATCCCAAAATATCTTTATAGTAAGCGTCGCAAAATAAAGCAATTGATTGAATTATATTTTCTTATTGCACTCTTTTAAAAGATCTTAATTTCTATAAATCTTTTTATATGTACGAAATAATATTATGATATATTAAAGGAAGATATATGTAGTTATTATAGTTGGTTTAGTATACACGAACGACACATCCACTGATATTGCTATAAAAAAAGTCTTCATTCGGAATCAATTACTGGGGTGATAAATTGCCAATCAAAATCGAAATTTTAAATAATAAGTAAGCAATGTGCTTAGTAGTTTTTTTTTTCTCATTTCTTCTTCTATTTTTTTCTCATGTAATTTACATAAATAATATTATTCACAGCGTATAGCTAATTAACATATTATAAATTAATTATAGAAAAAATATAAAAATATAAAGTGAAAAATATAAATCCTCAACTCATTTTACGCTTACGCCTGGTCTCTTAGCAGTCGCGTGCAAAAACAATGACAGATGACGCCACCGCTGACATCATCTACACGATTCAAGGCAAATCGGAAGGATTTATATTTTTAATACATCCTCACCCAATTCAGTAAGTAAACTATGTAGTTTCCTTAACACAAATCTGAATGTGTAATAATGCGATAAAAATAAATATGACTACATACCTACAGTTTATTGAAGTCATAAAATTCCACTAAATATGGAAACAAACATTACTCAGAAAACACGCAAATTTTTTATGTTTAATACACATTATGTGTAATAGTTAAATTAAAAAAATACTTTGAAAGTATTTAGTATCTAACACAGAATCGAATTGTAAAATTTTGGCTGGATTGATTAATTATCAAATTGTCTTACCAATTGTACAAGTTTGAGGAACCCTGGAGTGGAGCTCAGGTACCCGGTGTTCGTGAAGAATGTTCCTCCAGATGTGGTAGTGGTTGTCCTCGTAATTGTGACCGTGTGCGACATTGTAGAGCTCAGCTGAAATGGACATGAATCGTGATGAATCACTTATTGTAGGTCGCCAAGCCCTCATTTTATTATTTTCACATGATATTGGACTCGAGGTTTCGAAATAAAAAAAACCTTATTCGTAAAGAGACAAATAAGTATTGTTTATAAAATTAATGAAACACTACTAACGTTACATACGGTTGTTTTTTTACTGATTTCGAAAACATATTTTAAATTTAAAGAATCTATTTCAACTGATTACATTTTAATGTTGAAAATAGTGCTGTTAAACAACACAATTGTTTGAATTCAACACAGTGATCTACACAGACTTTTTGCTTAATTTTTAATTCGGAATATAGGTACACAATCAATAGATTTTCCAAAGAGATGTTGGTTTACACAAGCAAGGTTTAATTTTATATGCCAGGGCCAACTGCTTCCAAAAATATACTTACATAAAGATATTCTTATCCTAGAATAAAAAAATCATAAAGAAAAATTTCCCATCATCCTAAAATTATTATCCCAGACAACAATTAATTCTAATTTACGTGAATTATTTATTGTGAAATATAAAATATATTTATTATCATAAAGTTACTCTTTCTTTCAAGGAGTATGCCCATTTATTTTTTAATAACACCACATCATAATAATTTACATTTAAAACAAGATTGAATTGAGAAGAGATTGAATAAATACCAATTTAATATTTATGTAAATATATAACCACAATCGATCAGTTATTTATATTTGCTTAATAAGGTAAAAAAGAAAATAAATTATCGAAATAATACATTGATTAGAAGTCCCAATAGATATTTATATTAAGGTATTTATATATTTACTTACATTTGTTTTATCAGCTCCTGACTGCTATGAACGGTAGCGCGACACGGCGCTCTAAGCGACTGCAACTCAGGCACTGACTCACTTGTTGTTCCGCAACGTCAGACAGACATATATACTTACATATAATACTTCTATATATCACTTTATAGAAATATAAGTGTGCGTGGTGTTAATGTATTTAAAACCGAATATTAATTTAATTATTTATTTTAAAATTAAAAGGCCGTGGTGGCACAAGGGTGTCGCGCGTAAACGCGACGGTTGTGGGTTCGATTTCCACTCGAGGACGAAATGAAATATTTATTTACGATAATATTTCCATTATCTTCGCTCTGGTGTCGAGACAAAGTGCGGCGTTGAGTTCTGCCACTTAACACGCAATGCCTCCAGAATGCAGCTGAAAGTAGGGAACGGACTGTCTTAACACTAGGTGCCCTCTGTCTACCCTGCTGTGTGCGGGATACAGCGTGAAGCTGACAAAAAAAAAGAACGTATATAACTTCTTGGTAGCTACGATTGCGACTGGAGGAAATGAAATATTCAATATTTACAATAAAATAATAAAATATTTAATATTTCAAAATATTCAAAATTGTCTTATAAGAGATATGAATACTCTTGTAGAGAATAAAGTAGAGAATTGTACTGTTCTATTGACTCAACCCCAGCGTATTGTGCTTACAAAATAGATAATAATTTTCCGAAAAAATATATTTCAAAAATTACATCTAGAAGGTCGTGCAGAGTGGACGATATTTTTTTATAAACATCGATAATGGTCTACAAAAGTAATTTAACATAAAGGGACACTTATACATAATAAAACAAAATATGTGTAATAATTATACGGGATATTATATATATTTTTAATTAAATTATTATAAATAAAAAACAATTATCTCTTTTGGACTTTACGTTCTTAGTAAATTAATATAAAAAAAATACACCCCTTGATATTATCAACAGACAATTGAATCAGTCCAGTACCAATATCTATGATTTTATGTAGCTGTCCCTGGCGTCCCTGGCATCCGGATCTGCTTCTAAGCCTGCGTTAGTACTATAACCAAATAGAGTGCATAAGACTAAAGCATGGTCCAGAAGGGGACGGAGAGGGAGGATGAATTGTGGTCAATCTGTTTCACGATATTAAGTCATAAAAATAAAATTTAAGTTTTTAAAAAGGTTCAAATTACTAAGTTTTTAATTTATTTTTTTTAGCTTCACATTTCCCGCATTTAGTAAGGTAAGCGTAGAAAACCTGGTATTAAACAGTTAATCCGCGCAACACCGCACTTTGTCTTGTTATCAGAGCGAGTAAATGAAAATAATTCAAGCTAACCAGTGGGAAATGAACTAACACCCTTCACGATCATAGTATGACGCTGTGATGCTACGCCACGACGGTCTCTAAATTTATCTTAGAAAGTTTTTTTTTATTTATATTCCTTCAAGAATAAGAATTCCATCAATTCGTGAATATATAATTAAAAAATAATGACAGTCATTCAGAGACCACAGAGTCTGGATACAATTTTTTTACATATAAACTCTTTGTTTTTCATGAACCTCCTTTTTACTTTAATGATCAAATATATCTTTTTATATTAAATTTTGTGTTAGTGTGACTTTACTTAAGCATATTGGTGATGTCCTCTGACACACTACATTACGTTACATGTACATTTATATAGGGGGTATATACATAAGTAAAATTCTCCATAAATAACATAGTATACACATTATTTGTATATTATTTTGTAAAATTAAAGACAAGTTTTGTTAACACGTGTTTATTCTTATACATTTTAGTTACTTTAAGCTACTGTGTTATATAATTTTCATCTAACATATAAAAAAGGTACTTAGGTTTCAAGTCATCTTGTTCCATAATTTCTGATATATTATTGTGCAATGTGTAAAATATTTGTTGTCTGTATTGCACCATTAGCATCAACCAATGATTTTTTTTCTTGCACAGATTATAGTCTTTTTTTTTTCATTTTTTTATTATTTCACAACCTTAGACAGTAGACGTTAGAGCGGATGTAGGTACCTATTTATAAAATATAATACATTTAAATGGACTTTGAAGGTTTTATATTTATAATTGACAGTTTTGAACTTTTATTAATATACTCTTACAAATTTTATCATTTAGTCTTTATATCAGAATTAAGTGTTTTTACAAGTCCTCATAAAATAGTTATGTATCTGTGTTACATAAATTCGACTAGTTGATCAACATTTAACACTTTATTACACAAATAATATGATGACAAAAAGTGCAGTGTGCTTTAAAATACATACATAATATATTTGCGTTAGAAATTGTTTTATATATTAAATAATGATTAATATGATAATAACGCTAATGATGATTAATATGATAATAGTTTTAATAAATCTTAACATAAAGAATAATTAAAATATTTGAACACAAACATAACCCACGAAACGCAACTTCAAAACCTATTTTATTTTTGACAGCCACTCCATGTATGAACATAATCTATAAATAAATATGATAAAGAAACCAGCCCATAATATACCCCGTACATGTATAAATCTGCCTATGGCGATTATAATTTAAGTGACAGAAACAGATATGTAAATTATTTTATTATTTATCTTCGTCAAAATATAATTTAAACATTAGATGACTGTACAAGGCACTATAATAAAGTTTTCTGTGAAATAATATTAAAAACAAGAAGCATTGTTCTTATGTTGCGCATGCGCAAGAGCAGACAATGTCTACGCCGCCGCGCTCGCGGCGCTACTCCTGTGCTCTTGATACAAGTAGTACGAGCTGGCCGCATACGCCAACGTGTTGAACAAACCGAATACCTGAAACGATTTTTTATATATTTAGACAATTTTTAAGACCTTCAAATAAAATATATACAACCAATTTAATTAAATTTACTATATTTATATTTATTTTATTTATTCATTAAGTAGGCTAATAACAATTACGTTGGCGAAAATAAATAATTTATTATTTTTTTCGCGTGATTATATAGAAAAAGTCTTTAATATAAGAGTATACATAATAACGTATTACATTTACATTCCAATTAGAATGATTCCATTAGAACGTAAAAAATAATTCATAAATAGATACTGACGTAACGCTGTCGTGACTGTAATTCCACTTCATAAATAAAAGCTAAAAGCATGATAGACTTCAATTTAATTGTTTATTTGATGAAAACGTAGTATACACATTATTTTAGATGAAAGAAAAACTTTAAATAATGTTAACAATAGCTAAGTTTAAGAACAAATTTAACATTCTTCCAAAAAAGAAACAAACAATTACGACAAACAAAATTAAACATAGACTGTTAGTTTAGAGTTACAGACTCATTGTCTGTCTGTTGTTATTGAAATGCAAATTCAATATATTTATATAAATACTTAATTGAATTCTACTTACCGCAGCAGCCACATTGCGCCCGTAGTTGCCGTACACAGACGCAAACATGACGATGAAAGCAATCAGGTAGAACAGCGTCTCCAAACTAGTGCTGATAAGTTCCTAAAATAAAAATATAAACTGTAGACAGATGTTATAAAATTATATATAATTCAACCGTTTAAATTTAAGCGGACAAAATGGCTTAACCAGTTATTAAATTCGGCACATTATTTTTATGAAACTTAAATCTGTTAACTTTCTCTTGTGTAAATGTTGATAGAAGACCTAGTGCAAAGAAACATCGTTCTCTAAATTCATTAATATTGCTAATTCAATAATTTCGAAATTAAAATTAAATGTCGCCCGTTAAATGTAAGTCATTGTGATCGACTTTCTCTCGCAACCTGTCAGTTTCGTAGATACTATTCCATTACTATTCTAAACAAACATCTACATATATATAAAGACACAAATACTTACAGACAGCACCCAATTGATCGGTATCTTCAGAGCTTCTCTGATGCTGAGGAAGTAGACGAAGCTCCACATTAGGGTCGTTATAAAGGCTGTCACTGCCACGAACACATACCAGGCCGACGCCCATGGAGTGCCCAGTGACATACATAATATACCCAAGATCTGGAATTAAAGTTGAATTAAAGCTCGAGTTGTTTTCAACCAATGATATATAAATGTTAAGTTGTATTATCAACAGAATATATATGTTGATTATATACTTAATTATTATTATTATTTATAAATGCGAAAAGCGTCCCGCGTCTTTGGATAAATACATATTTCTATTTGTTTGTATTTTAAATCTATACATACACATAAGTAGTGAACAATTTTGCATTTACATAATTATATTTTTGTGTATAAATAATGCGTAGAATCATAAATTGTAATTATATAATTTATTTTTATAAACTTTAACATTACACGGCAAATCGTCTAGACGACAAATGTCTAGACAAAACTTTATATTGATTTTCCTTTTACACAGAAACTAGCTTAAGTTACTATGTTTTTAACGAGTGTAAACTCTCTTTGGTATAAAATCTGTAGTAGCTGTTGCTACTACAAAAACTGGAACTAGATAAAGTTAGAAATCTCTATAAGCGTATACATTTCGAAATTTTGGCTCCAAATTTCGATCATAACGAGAATATAATATTTCATAGTAATATAGAAATGTTCATAAAGTCCACTCAAACAAAGTAACGAGCTGTCACTAGACATTAAAATAAAATAAAAAAATGTTCTTCACTTTATTGTTAAATAATAAACATGATATGTCTCAGTTGATCATATTTATATACATAGTGATTGATCTATTAAGGGGCATTGTCTATAATAAACTGGTATGTATTACAGAAATACTAGCGGTAACGCGTCGGTACCACTAGGGCAACGGTGTCCGTCGAAACCTCTAGCCGCCTAGCGCCGCCTACCACGTCGCACGCAAACCGGTTTCGTATCACCGCAACACACTTCCCCGCCACTTCCCGCCACTTCCCCGCCACTTCCCCGCCACCCACCGCCGTTACGAATACTCGCAAACAGGTGTTTCTTTTAAGAAGCCATTTACAATATATTCATAATAAATTCAATAACTTGTAAGGATAAGCTATTTTGTTTACTGTACACTCACTAGTAGGTAAAATAATAAGTTAATAATAAAAAATCAAGCGCGTCTACCATGCATTGTGTAAATTGAAAAAATTCTATTTGTGAACTTTGAAGGTTATCGAAATCGATTTTCTCAGTAAAAAAATTACAACTTGTTTGACCTCTCTAGAGGTCATATTGTGTCGAGCATCGCATTTAATATTACAAAAAATACAACAAAAAAATCACTAGTAAACACTGATCTTATCCTCGTATTTCTCTATTAATACAGTTTGAGCAATGCGTTTTCATTTTAAAATGTCTAGATTGTACCCACATTTTTATCATTTGCCGTACGTAACTATGTCGGTTGATGTACAAAAAAACGTACAATAACTATGAATATAATATATAAAAGTCACATATCAATAGTTTGGTCTTTATATATGTATAATCAGTGAATATATTACAGATTTATGATGATGAATATTTTAGATATGTTGAATTAAATGGGAACGAGCGTAGATGTCACGTGCGACATGTCGGCGGTTGGTGAAAGTGGCGTACTTACGCGCTGTTGCCGCCTCGCATACGTATGGGGCACGACCGACATTCAACTTCTATCAATGGCTCCGCAAACCTTCGTCGCTTTTACACGTAAATTTTCGCTCTAAATAATAGTAAATCGTTACCGGATTTCCGAAGCAAAAACATGTTTTAAAAAAACAATGTACGTTTCTAATTTACATTTTGAAATTAGTGATTATACAAATGTGTTACGCAGGCACATCATTTGTATAAATTATATATTTATTAATACTAATTTGATTCTTACATTTATGAGAAAATAGTAGTGATATGCCCTGAAAGACTAATCTTAACAGTATAATTGAACAGTTTACAACTCTCAATATAGAGCTTTTTAACTTAAAATCCTCAACCTGATTGCGACCAGTTCCGCCGACTGTCGATCCGCTGTTTAGATAATTAAAACTAGTAGTATATCAAAGATCTTAAATTTTTGCAATTATTACAAATTTTAAATGTAATGTAATGTGAAAAAAAAATGTATTTGTATAAATTACGAGTACATAACGAGGAACATGTATAAATTAACATAAAAGAGTTGAAGTTATCCAATTATGTATAGTATGTTATCATATTATATTCTCATATATTTATTTACTAAGGCGTGAATACACTTAGAAGACCTTATTGCGAATGCAACACATACAATTTTTTTGCGACTTACCAAATGTCGTAAATAATGCATTGATCGAGTGTTGCTTTATTAAAATAGAAACGACGCGGATGTTACCGACGCGTAAAGTGAAAATATTGTGAAGTAACGTTTGGGTCAATTCATATGTATGTAAACCGACGCACCCCAAAAACACATCGATTGTTCATCGACCATACTTCCGCGCGTACTGCGTCTGATAGCGACAGATAAGAGACCAAAGCGTGTCAGAGTCACATATAGAAAATACTAACGAATATGAGTTGAAATCTAAAATTAAATAAATGTGCCAATAAAAAATCACTTCTTAATAACGTTATAAAGGTAAATTTTGTATACGTTGTATACACAAAATATTCATTACAGTATAGACTTGCTTGGTGCTTGGTATGTCTTATCGGTCATACGATAAGAACATTGTGTGGCCCTTATCAAACTTTAAAAAACAGTTAACGTATTAGGTTCACTTTCATTAATTTTATTTTATATAAGCATTATATATATATATATATATATATATATATATATATATATATATATATATGCTTCCATCACATGATGCTAGCAAGCAGTATGTAATGTGAAAACATGTGTTTAACTGGCTTATAGATTTAGAAACAGTTAGTCGAACGTCGACGAATAGGGATTTTTCATGTCAACGACCGCCCGCGTCATCACTATGCACTTCCCGTTACCACACACCTTATTTCTTACGTACCAAGTTCCCCCATTTAATATGCAAGTGAACTAGAAAAGCAGAACTAGTTGCAGAGCCAGAGAATAAGCGTGAAGTAAATAGGTCGTTTTCAATATATATTAACAACATTTTAATAAATTGGCAATTTGGAACATTTATTTAGCATGAATGTAAGAATGACGCAATATAATCGAATTCGAAATATTTTACGTAGGTATCCATTATAGTTTTAGTATTTCAAAAATGACCTTCCACCTACTATCTATGTATGTATCCGTACCGCCTACAATTGTTGCTTAGCGATATTTTTTTTAATAAAGACAATTTAATAATGACAAGTACTGACAAAATAAACAACATCTTCTTTAAACAAATCTAAAATAAAATATTAATTCATGAAAAAACATCATAGAAAAAATGTCGACCTCATTTCATTCTATATTATTAACACGGCATATTATTTTGCGTGAGCTGTACATATCAATATAAAAGTCTATAATATTTTTCATTTTCTTTATTTCTGGCAAACAGTTTATTGTTTCAATGTGACTTTTTAATACGGTTGCTATATATATAATTTTATTGCACCTATCGTCTATTATATTAACGGTAGACATATACTTATATCATTTTTGAACTCATTTCGAAATTAGTTTATAAAAAAATATATATTATTAAATAAAAAATCAGCTTCACGCTGTATCCCGCGCACAACAGCCAATTTGAATATTTTACAAATAAAAACTCCATCTATACCACTCGGACTAGACTTGTATTGTAAATACAAGGAGATAATGAAATAATTAGTCGATATATGCACCAATTACAAATTATATACATAGTTTCAAAAACTAAAAAGATGCTTTATAATTATTATATAGATATATTATTTATCAAATTACATCGAGAATCCCTCTCCATTATAAAACAGAATAAAGAAAGAAACAAGTAAAACGTCCTCCAAAAATAACTGTGCCTAGCTGCGAACATATTAAACGAGAAGGCTAATAAAGAGCCGTGACATAATATTGGCATATAAATACACCTACTCGTATATACAGCGGTGATGCTCCTCGTCCTCGCAGCATTCTTAGATTCGTCTTGTTCCTTCGACCAACTAAATATAGATTTTATTTTAACTAAAGATTAATTTTCAAATACATTCTGGGGAACGGAACGTCTTAACACTAGGATCCACCTGCTTTTGCTGTTGTGTGCGGGATACAGCGTGAAGCTGATTATTGCATCAGTTATTTTAGGATGGATACTTTTCTTTAACATAAAAATCCAAGTACCTCAAGTAAACATTGTCGACAGACAATAATCAGAATATTTTGTTAATCTTCTTATTATTTCTTCCTGCCGTAAAAAGTTAAATAACTAATGAGACTTTTTTTTTCTTTATATCGCTGGGAAATACATTTACGAAGACCGCCCATACGGAAGGCCTTACTGATGAGTGGTACTGTGGGACTCACCGGTGAATCCGATCCTACCCACTAAAACCCAGGGGAAACCCTCTCCACCAAAATGAGACGCCGCAGGATCGCTCGCGCACACTACTACGACGCCTCGGTGGAAGGCCCCCACCGAGGCCACATCGGGCCACTGTTGCCTTCAGGATGCCCAGGGGTTTCTCCTAGGGGTTTCTCGCAGCCTCAATGACTTGAGACATTCGGCCAGAGTGCGATGCCCCGAGTCAACGGAGGCATCACCAGCATCATCTCCCGACGCGCAATCTGGTGCAGGTATTTGCCGAAACAGCTGTGCCCCTTCAGTACCTGCACCAGCCTGAACGTCAGGACCCCAAAGCCTTTTTTGACCCAGCGTTCAAGGTGAGGACGGACTGCCTCCACCGTTGCTAGGCCGCCGGGGAACCCAAGTCCTCTCTCCATCGATCGACACGAGAATACTAATTGACTAAACCATTTACGGTAAGGATTGAATACTTAAAGCTTTGAATAATTCATATAAATTATAGATATCTT
>JBAIZZ010000350.1:0-181770 GCA_037355905.1 Heliconius aoede | reverse complement strand
AAATATAATTAATCCTTTTGTTTTTGCGATTTTTGTTAAATGAGTCAAGGGTAATTCTAAATAAATAATATATTCAAGATTAGTCATTATATGACACATGTTTATAACGTAAAAAAAAATCCAAATATGATAACCGTAAACGACAATGATAAATATAACCCTGCGCAGGCTAGTCGTGGCGCAAGGGGCACATGCGTGCAACTGTAAATGCGAATGATTGTTGGTTCGATTCCCACTCGAGGAGCTCAAATATTGAATCATTTAATTTCCTCTGGTTACGAGGCCGCCACTCAACACGCAATACTTCCAGATGTAGACGGAAGTGTCTTGATGGGGACAGATTGTCTTAACAGTAGGTTGCCTTTCCCTACGCTGCTATGTGTGGGATAAGGCGAGAAGGTGAAATAATATAATGAAATTACACGACACGCTGACACATCACACAATCAACAAATCCACAAATTTTATACTTTATTTAAAAGCAATTAGATATATACTAATCTTAAAATTGATTTATGATTGATAATTAAATTAACCTAAAATGTGATAATGTGTAAATTAACCTACAAGTTATTAATATTAGTTTTTTTTTACAGCTCTGTATTTATTATAGACAATTATCCGAACGATATCATATGGTAAAATGCATGTAGGTACATTTACATATAAAAGAATAAAAAGTTAACAAATATATCTTTGTTTTATAACTCTACATACATGACTGTGTGTCGCAAATACGTAACACAATAGGTGTACAGTGGTTTCTTAAGTTTCAACACACTTACGTTTTCGTAATTCGTGAAAACAATACTATCTGATATCTGTGCAAATTCTATAATATCTATAGAAGTTTTATATTTGTTCTTCTTACAGTTCGATTGCAATTAAGTATCTATATGTTTGTAAGTTTTTTCCTTATACCTATAAGGAAAGTGAGTTTTAAATAAATAAACAAGTTGATGGGAAAACAACAGGTTGTGACACCGACCAAGGACAGGCCTCCACACGGCACTACACGGTGTTAACGCCAGAACTACTTTCATTTCAACACCAGCTTTCACCCAATGGCGCTCTCATATAAAAGCTACAGCGAAATTTTTAATTTCACTTACTAATATTTATAAATGTTTATTTTTCAGATTTATTAACTTTAGTAAAATTTAGTAACGATAAAGAACTTTCACCTTCACATAACGTTATTTTTAATATACATACGACTTGGACTTTCTATATTATGTAACTCACCTATGGGACTATACACTACTGTCAACTGTCAAACAAATTCGAATTTTAAATTCACAATATCTTTATCTTTGTCTTTTATAAGAATTTAAAGAACAATTTCCTTAAAATAATATTAATAGCGTACTAAGTACTGATTTAATCTTGGGTCAACTATCACCTCCGTTGTTTGTAAATTACTTATCAGAATAGTATCGCTATGCTTGATAAAAAACAATTGGAGTCTCAACATTACTTCGACTATTAATTCTTCAAACAATAATCCATTAATGCAGTAAAATTTTAACATTTTCTGTACCATGATAGTGATTACAATTTACATTTTCAAAATTTACATTAAATTTGCAAAACAAGGTATATATATATTATACATTATACATATTTCATATAAAAGGCTGCTGCGATTACGATAACTTACAAATTATTCATATATATACATATAAATCATACTTTCTATTAATAATTATACTACAAAACGTTCAAACAGCCTTAACAAATCTCAATATCGTTGTACACAGGCCTTCTCTTATTTAAATATGAAATCAAAGATGAATTGCGGTTTAACTCTGCTAATACAGACCAATGTCATGTAAATTGTAAAGTGGCGGTGTACGACATTGAATATGCTTTATACATATTTTAAGCATTTTTTAAAAATATTACTGCTATATTGTAATTCATTATTAGGTTTATTTACACAAATCTTTAAAAATATATGTCAGGTAATTCTAAGCATAGTTTTTTTAAAAATATTGCTTTTATTATTACAAATAAAACGCAACGCAAAATAAATCTTGGTTCATCTGTAAGCTGAAACCTGGAGCTTTTAAGTTCTTAGTTTCAAAGTGAATAATCTATGAAACCTATATATAAGCCTCGAAGAAAAATAATGCATAAAAGAGACACAGACGGTTGAGAGGATGCTGTATCTATGTGTGCTGATGCAGCATTCAAACCTCTACATCAGAAATATTATATACCGAATATACCTAATAACCTACTACACGCTACACGTGTAGTAGCGTTAATAGTGTTGTTAGTCTTATCCCTTCTAATACGATGAAAATAATTTGAAATACATTTTTTTTCAAATTTAATTAATATTCTTAATATTCAACTATAGAAATATAATGTTCAGGCAAAATATTGAAGTAATTAATGGCTGACGTAATAACGGGCGAGCGAAAATCCTCAAGGGACACTTTTGCTCATTTCGAGGATGTGTTACCATAAATATCACAATATAAACATATACTTATAAAACTAAATATTAAATATTATAAAACTAAATCATTTCTTTGGTTGAATGCGCAAACCTCGGGAACTAATGATTTGAATAAAAAAAAAATGTTTTGTTTTAGAGAGTCCATTTATCGCGTAAGGAAATATGCCATATTACATTACAGTAATTGTTTCATTGTAACTGCGATTATATCTATATCATTGAAGAATAATCATTGGAACTTGGAATGACATACACACACAGACTATAGTTAATTTAACCACAGATAAAATATAGGTATCTCATATAATACGTGTACATATAAATATAAATCCCACATTCATCAATTCATATGAGATTTAAATAATTTTAACAGGTGAGTAAGTACCTACTTGAAGTAGTGAAAGTGGCATAATACGATGAAGACTAAACCAGTCACGACATCCTCGACAATTTTGAAGTGTGGGCGTTGAACAGATGTGAATAGGGTCGACAATAATGTCACAGGTCAACGAATCCAACAATTATGACAATATGAGGTCGATTTGACCAGTCTTAATTAAAGAACAACATATCTAACGTGTCTTTTAGATGACAGCATCGTCGTCGCGTATCTAATAATTGTTCTTAACCTAGTTGATTCTTATATCGTTAGCATAAACGAATATATAACATGTGTTATATGTTGTAATATTAGATAAAATTCTATGAGAATAACATTTTTGTGAATCCCTATTCTTATGTTTTCTCTAAGATGCCATCTATAGGCTGTCCAATCATGTGGCAATCTAAGTGTGGTAGTATTTGTAACTAGTCACTTAGTATGTCGATTGTGGTTTTTATTTCAAATTAATAACATTACAATTAAAATTTCCATTTTTTTATTGTTCTGTAGTAATTTATTTGTATTACATTTTATTTTGAATAAAATTCTTTGACTCAAATATTTATTTGTGTTCGATAATTCATACTACTTAAATGACTTATTATGTTATATTTAGGTATATTTAAATAAAATTGGCCAATATTTAAAGATAAGTACTTAATGATCTAGTGAATTACGTAATACTATTCGTTAATTTAGGTACTAAGATAACACATTTATTATTAAAAACATGTTTTCCTCTATTACCTAAAAGTAAAGCTTATATTCCAGGTTTAATTTTTTATTTAAATTTGTGGGGTGAGCTGGCAGACCTCCTACTTCTCCCCTCCACTCTTTTTCTTCGCTATTATATTTTATGGTTTTCACATTGAAAGATCACCACTTATTATTTCAGAGGTTAATTACAAGTATTCAAGTTAGTTACGTTATCCTTAAAAACAATGAATCAAAATCATTAGTTTTTATTGTAATTTTTATGAATCACTATTGTGCCGATATAAATTTGGTATCTTAAAAATGGATATCTTTTATAAATAGATGTGACTCAAGACACACTGTAGAGTTAATCGTTCATATACACAGCTACAGCACAAAGATGCCTACGTAATAAGTACTGACAAGGATACGTTAGAGTCAGCAATATATGATATCACCATAATTTATTTTGTCATGTAGGCGTAGGTACTTAAAAAATATATTTAGTTATACATATTGGCTAACAGCGCTTTTTCTTTTATTTATTTTTCTTAAATATATAAAACATCTCTTAGCATTCTCGTGACGGCTCTCAGAGTTGTGTGGATGTTTAATACCTACGGCACTACTGCGATTAAGCTGACAAGTTACAATGTACTCGCACCTAGGTAGAAGAGTACGACGTACGTGACAAATGTAAAAACATACAAGGCAACGCATTAAAGTAATTTTGCTGAACTCTTGTAAATATCAATGATTTGAAGGCTTTTTTTAATATACACTTTTATATCATTTGGTGGTTTTCAAAATGTCGAATTAAATAATCAACACGGAGTATACATTTTTGGTTTACAAAAAAAAAACTTTATTTAGTCTGAAAACAATTAATATTTTGAAATAATATATGTGGGAATCTCATAGTTACAGATAGATCCACGAGCAATCTTAACGCATAATACGTTCGTGCCGTCGATGTGATCGTGACGAGCGACGACAAAAACAAATCAAAAGAACATTTAAAAACAATGGCTGCTATGAGCGAAAATAACCATTACACAGCTCGAAATAAAAATATAATCTGCGAACCGTTAACCGAGGAAGTGTCACGATCGCGCGTTTACCCGTTTGATAAGACCTCTGTAATTAGTCGTCGCGGGTGAGTTCATAAAATTAGTTGTATATATTTATATATCTTACAATCTCAACTTACCAGTTGGATAACTTTTAATATGCCGGGCGGTGTTTTGAAATAATTTATATTAATTTTAATCCAATCAAGAGCACCGCCTTGCTGCTGCTGTGGCGACGCCTGCTGCTGTGCTGGTTTGTTGTGGTCTACAGTCACGACTGTCTCGGGAGCCATCATCGTCGAATTCAATTCCTTTGGCTATATAAAATAAATGGCAGTTCCAAAACACTAACACTATCACTTGAATGCTTAGCTCACTAAAACTCGTTACTCATTTTTGTCCCACTGTGGCGAGCGGTCTATAGATCGTGCGGTGTGCGACTGTAGTGACGACGGCCGCGGATCGAGAATGGGCATTGGGTAGCGAGCGTCCTCGAGTCGCTCGTCGCTCGTCGCGCTATAGCGCGCCGGGCAGCTTCGACGCCGGCGTGCAGCTGCCACCCATTACCCGATACCCATTCACCAACGGGACAATGGAATGTTGAAAACAAATATGAAAACAAATTTAACTATTTATAAAATTTAACTTCTATGATGTCTAATATAATTATTTATTACTTAGACACCACAGACTAACATGTGCATTACGACATGTATTGTTTATACTGAACATATTTGTTTTGAACTCAGGAATGTAAGTATTTCATCTCGACACCCAAGGCCGAGGTGCGCCCCATGTTGTTTACCTTCAAGCGTAAGGAATTGTGCAACAAATTGTCCAAATAGCAATTCCAGTTGCATTTCATGTTTCTTTATTTTCTATTTTTATTATTATACAAATTTTAAATGTACAGAGTGTTTTTGCCGGCATCACTTTAAATGAAACCACAGTTTAACTACTGTTTTGCCTGATACAATTTATAATGTTTTTTGTGCCAAATGGCTTTTTTTAAAACAGAAATACTGATAAAATTATCGTTGTAAGATAACGCCATTTGTTAAGGATGACGCACGCACACATAAACCTATCAAAAGGACACCTCGCGCACGCCTCATTCCGAAATCGAATCATATACATTGGTGATACAGTTTAAAGTTGTTTAACCTTTAGTAGTGTTTTGTAGTGTGTGTAAAGTGTTAACGTTATTGATATCTATGTATAACTACGTCACAAACAATACAGGTATAGATACACATCGTGAAGTGAAAAAAAATCCTACGTCTAAACTGTTCAGGTGTCTTGATTGGTTTCTTTAGGTATGGGTTTGAAATATTTCACCTAACATGCTGTTCCCATAAAAGAAGCGCATACGCTTCCACTCCATATTCTTTATTGCACTTAATAATAAAGATGACGCATATTGTTGGCAAAGGTGAAAGGTAAATATATAAAGGTTGCGAGATGTTTTTAAAATATATATAATTATATAATTACCATTGTGTAGCATAATAAAAACATTTTAAATTATTAAAAAATATCAATTCAACTGTATTAAGCGCCTGTTTAAAATTTTATTGAAATTTTCTGTTCCCACATTGCTATTTTATCTTTCTTTCTAACCAAAACAAATCAGCTTCACACTGTATCCCGCACATAGCAGGGTAGACAGAGAGAACCTAGTGTTAGAAGGCATTATGTGTTGAGTAACAGAACTAAACTCCGCGCTTTGACACAGCGAAGTAATTGAAATATACATTTAAATGAATATTACATTTCCTCGAGTGGCGATGGAAACCATAACCAACTCAAAACTAGTCGTTTTTACCCCTGCGCCACGACTGGCGTCAAATGCTGTATTATTTATAATACTCTTATATTGTTAAAGATTAAAACTTCATCACTCTAAGATGGTTTATTGTTTCGAAAAGATATATATTAATTATCGTCCATACTAACACTGTAAAGCTGAAGACTGTCGAGTTGAACGCGCTAGCCTTATTTAATTAATGCGAATGTCATGCTAAAAGTGACATGGTCGATCTGCCCCAATAGCTCGTAGACCGACAGTAATACCATAATACAGGTAATACAGGGCATCTCCAAATATTTTCCCCCATATAGCATGGGTTCGAAGTTTCGCTGTAGTGTTGGCGTTTGTGAATTGTTTTTATTTTATCCGTTTTTTGCATTTAATCATGTATCATTTAACCCACTGAATATAGTAGTATTTTTGTTTATTGGATTTCAAAGTTGGAACGTGTAAAGTTTTTTCAAAAGCAGCAATTTTCAATAAGGTACTCTAAATTATATATCAGACAAAATGTAAGACCAAACCTTTTAATTAAACACATTCTCATTGATTTTATCCAATTGATACCAAATAAATGTCAAAATTAATTTAATTTTAAATACTAGCTACTACTACTTGAATTTTCAAAACTAAGCTACATTTAAATCTAGAAATTGAAGAAATGAAACCAGCCGGCAACTCAACCAGAACAAATGGATTTTTTTATTATATATATTTATCATATAATTATATGTATATAATCATATTTATTTCTTTTAATTATGTATTTATATGTTATAATATAATAGGAGTATCTTGTGTTGTTTGTGATTAATTAAATAAATGTTTTAAAGTAATAACTTATTTGTACTATGCTCTCACCCGCTACTTGTAACTCATCCATTTCCACAGGTTGGCTGGAAGAGATCTCTCAGAGATAAGTCCACCTTTGTGAACTAAATATTTTTTAATGTTATTTCCTTATGTAAGTTCATTTTTAGTTTGAATCACTTATCAACAATAAAATTATGATCTTATGCGACATTTAGATCTCATGGAAAAATATGCAATTATTGATAAGATAAAAATGATTCAATAAGGTAAAAATGTTGAATGTACAATAATATTAATTAAAAACAAATCAAAATTAAATAGCAGGCAAAGGGAAACTAGTGTTAAGATACTCCATTCCCCACTTTACCCCAAATTTTTCGAAGCATTGCGTGTTGAGTGGCGGAATTCAATCCCGGGCTTTTGCCCTGGTACCAAAGCGAAGAAATAAATAAATTTTAATAATTCATAACCTAGAGTGGGGATTGAAGTCACAACTGTCGTGTTACAGTTACACACTTGTCAGTCAGTCTAGACAGCCTCAATAATTTAAATTTTATGCAAGATAAGAAAGAAGAAAGGGTAATGCATGATTGTATCAACCAAAATTTTAATATTTGTTGTTTTCTTGCCAGCTCTTCTCAGCAAAAAAGCACTTTGTTAACACAATGATTTGATAATGCTTAAATAAAGGATATATAGAAATTAAATAGAAAATAATTTTGCAGGATCAAACTCACAGCCGTCTCATGTTTAGTCTAACTTTGTAAAATTCAATGCTGAGGTAATTTGGTACTATGTATACAAATTGCAGAAGTTGAGTTTATAAATAAAACAAAAATACATTTTCAAATGTATTGGATTAGCTTAGAAAAAGAAACCTAAAATTTTTCCTCCCAGATGTTTCCTTCTGGCTTCTTCATGATCCATGATACCCCCACTGGTTGTGAGAACAAGGTATCTGTAAACAAAACAATGAAAATTTTAGTGACTGAATCAATATTTTTTTTACTCAAATTGTATTATAAATTTTAATTTGTTGACAATAGCATTAACAATATTTACTATATAGTAACATCAATGTTTGCAATTGCCATATATTATAGCACAACATATCAAATGCCAACCAACAAGAACTATTGGTGATCCGCGGTAGTTGTGCATTAGTTTTTAAAAAAAAAACTTTTTCTAACTTCACATGGTATACTGCATATAGCGGGGTAGGTTGAGGGAATTTAGTCTGTTCACTCAATATTTGAGAAGCAAATTTCAATACCATGTTTCGCTTACAAGAGCAAAATAAAAAATTACTTTCCCGGAGTAGAAATTGAAAACACAAAAAAGTTTTAAAGTAAAAAATTATAAAAATTTAAAATTAGCTGAATTTGAATCAGCAGTTTTTTGCAGTTTAAATCCTGCTACATTCAAGTTTTGATGCATTTTCTTAATAATTATTTTTCTTTCATAATTGTAAATAACATTTTAAATAAAAAACAAACAATACTTAGTCAGACAGTGTAGGGCACACTTGCTACAAAAACCACAAATAAATCTTTCAAATGTGAGAGCCATCTCCCATTAGAGTAGTTTACAAAGAAACTTTATATAAAGTTTTTTTTTAAATCTTTGTACTAAATAAAAATTAATTTATGATCCATTCATTTCTTCTTCGTAAGTGTGGATTAACACTTTTAAAAATACATTCAATTTGTATTTTTAAATTTAGGTATCATAAGATTTAACAAATAGTTTTCTCTGTAAACTGAATTAGAAGTGCAGTAGAATTGGGATCCAGTTTATTATTGCTGAGTTTAAAATGTTATGACAGGTTTACTCCCATCTCCGACTGTATACACAAAAAAATTAATTAAAATTTAATAAATTTAATTAATTTTTTTGCTTTGAGACGTCTATTTGAGATCCACATAATTGGAATTCTACTCTAGATTACATTAGGAAATGAATGTAAATTAAAGTTTAAGGTTTTTATATATGTTCAACATGTGATTAATTAACTAAGAAAATTTTTAAATTAGCTTTTTAAAAAATGTACTGTAAATATATTACTATTAAAAGTTAAATATTACTCTATATACATATAAGTAAAATTATTTTTAGCTGAAAACTTAACTATCTTAACTTAAGAGTTAAATATGTACTATCATAACTACAACTATTACATATATACTATCATAACTCATATTTTTTATCACAACTCTAAGTAAATATTTTATAGAAACTTACCCAAACTGCCTGGATGGTAATAGATTTGTCCACCTCTCAATATCATTAATTGGGACGTCGAATCTTGGTGATAATACACCGCATTTGTTCAATCTGCCAGTGAGATTCACAACGATTTTGCCTGCTCGGTGATCATCAACTATTTCAAATTCACCAATATAACCGTGCTTCATCATCACTGTTAGAAACTTGACAATAACTTTAGAACAAGGCCGGATAAGCACTTGTCGTTTGCCTCTCTTTTCGGCATTGTGAATTGATTTTAAAGCATCACTCAATACGTTCATACGCACCATGGCTGAAATAACATAGTATGTTAAACATTAAACTTGTAAATTGAGGTTGGGAAATTGGACAACATGAGTAAATGTCAAAACACAAGAAAACATACTGTAATGAATACAAAGTCCACTATTATAAATGAAATATAATTTTGTAAGAAGAACACAATGCACAATGTCACTTAAAAATGCATGAGCCCGAATAAAAATACAGGGAATACTCTGATTACCTAGGATTTAAAACCCGCCTCAACAATCCGTAATGACAGGTTAACCCAAAAAGAAAGATATTTTTTTCGTTCTTTGGGGTTGTCAGCTTTAATATAACAGACTATCAAATATAAAGTCACAACCCACAGTGCTCCTAAAAATTATATTTTTGTGTACTAAATAGATATAGGAAAAATTCAAATTTACAAAATATACTGTAACTATTTTTATTTAATTTTATAACGCAAATTTTAAATATTTACTGCTTAGCTGACCTGGGCGGCTTCGCTCGCTTGACCTGTACGAATATTTATTAAATATGTTTATGAAATTATATTCAGTTGATGTTAGGGTTTCGGGTAGGTTTATTTTTATTTCCTAAATTAAACAGGAAATACGTGTTCAATGAAATGTTTTTAAGAGTTTGAATTTAATTTTTTACAAACATCAGAACGAAGTGTCTAAGACTAAGTTCCCTCCACCTACCCTGCTGTGTGCGGGATACAGCGTGAAGCTGATTAATTCATCAGTCGCAATTTAAAGATGTGTCCATTCAAACTTTCAACCCCTATTTCACCCTTTTAGGCTTAAAATGTTTTAAAATCCCTTCTTAGTGGGTGTTACATTATGAAACTACATTATGAAATAAACATCTGTCCAAATTTGACGTTTCTTCCATCAGCGGTTACGCCTGTGCGTGCGTATTATCTCAGTCAGTGGGAAGTCTCCTTTTATATACGAGTATATAGATTATCAAATATATGTATGATACAAAATACAAAGGTAAAGAGAAAAAAAGATAAATATATAATCCATATTTGCTTACAACTTGTGTAACATATAGGGTAAAATATTAAAAACCCATACCTAAAGAAGTTAATCAAGGATACCTCAACAGTTGAGATGTAGGATTTTTTATACATTATATCATTAATATAAAATTTCCCTATGACGAAGCGCAGGAATTCTCCTATCTCTACTATATCTATTGTGACTCAATTCTATTTTTTTAACTTTTGTGACTAATTATTGTGAGTTTAAATTTTTACCGAATAAATTTTATGTTAATTGATTAAATCTTTTTTAAAAAATTACGTTCAGAATTGATAATCGAATTGTAACATATTTTATCATACAATTTTTTAAAATGTTAATTGGATATAACATAACAAATTTTATAAGTAATTAGTTACAGGAATTTTATTATTTATTAATTCATCCCTTAATACTTTTTTAAATTCTTAATTAAATTATTTATAAATATTTTTTTGCCATTATTTTTATTTCATATTTTTATAATCTTTTTTAACATGAATTCACTAATTATTTTAAAATTATATTATAAGAATTGTAAATTCATCGACAAAGATTATAAATTTGATATACAGATGAACGAATGTATGAACGATAGTTGAGAACGAATAATTATTAAAGAATGAATGGCACATTCTTTGTTTGTTTGAGAACGCAGCCGTCAGTGTTGCACGCACGCGTTTTGCTCGCGTCCTTCAAAGTGGTAGTGATTGTGGAACAAAGTTTTTAAAACTTTCAAACTTTGTTAAACTACAAATGTAGATACATATACAATTTTAGATAGTAAAAATGACTTTGGTTAATTTTATGAATAGCTTTTTAATATCTTTTAATTTGTACTGACGCATATTAACATTTTATAGGACACAAAAGTTGAGTGAACTTTCGTAACTTGTAGTGTGTACATTTGGATGGGAAATCCAACGAATCCCACAGGTGCTAAATTGTTGTGAAAAAACATTCCTAGCAACTGTTTTATGATGAATTTCTTATTGCTTAGTGTGTGTTATGTTATGAATATACCATGTAGAATGGGATTCTTAGCGAATATAATATATACCCTGACGTTCTAAGGTTCTACTATATGAAAGTTTAACGTGTAATGGAAGAACTAGAGCGATTGATCAAGATGTATTTGAATCAATATTGTGTACTTTTTATTATATTTATGTGTTTAGTACAAATATCATCACCAGCTGATCCTGGAAGTAAGTTTATAAATACTTTATTATTATCTTAAATCTTTATTGTATTTAGATGAATAATGTTTTTTTATCTATTAATAAATTAGATTCGTTTTGTTATGTGTATATGTGTATTGTATGTATTAAATAATTGTATTTTTTTCAATGTATCAGTGTTATTTTTGTATGTATGATAAATTTCTAATTTATTTGGCCTCTTATAATTTTTTCATATATATAGGCAAAGCTATCTATTCCTAAGTAAAAGACTTGTGGTCTTTATCACATTGCAGAGTGAGAATCTTAGAACAGTATCTATGATTTGCAACCCAAATGTAAAGACTTTTTTTAAATGAGCATTAACACTTCTACTAAACTTCTCTCTTTATATAACCAAATCATTAAAAGTTAATAGGGGTGGATAATTATGACATTATATCTATACCTAAGTTTCCAGGACTCCTTGTGAAGATTTATTTGGTTGATGGATAGTCCCCAACTGTTAATTCTAATGAATTATTAGCGTTTTTTGTTTTTAGTTTTGTTCAGTCAGGTTTGTACATTACAAATATCTTATTTCTCATTTTTTTATTCATCAGCATCTTTATTAAGATTATAACTCGAACATTTCGGAATCATATTATTTATTTGACGGAGTTAATATTGTAGAGAATGGACACCATTTGGTAGTCTACTATACAGTACGCTATCATTGTGTAATAAGGATAGTCTAACAAAATGCTAAAGTATATCCGTTATGAGTATGAAGATATGAGAAATGGTCGTTAAAAATTTGAATGTAGCAGGATTTGAACCTGGACCAACTAAGCCTTATGTTCTAAGTTGGTCAGAACATTTGGACGGTTTACAAAGAGCCACAGGTTCAAATCTCGCGACATTAAAATTTTTAAATGTTTTCTTATTAAGTATTTTACTTTACTAAGTGGGGAATAACACTTTAAAAAATGTTAAAAAATTATCATAAAAGCAACCTAACAATAATTTTTGTATACTTATTTGATGAAACTCCATTGACATAGAAAATTTTTAGTTTTGACAATGTGTCAGCTTAATAGAGAAGTACATTGAAAAGAAGACCACACCAATGCGCCTCGGTTATACATGGGATACATTACTGTTATGAGTATTGATAAGAAAAAAAATCATATCACAATATCAAATTCTGTATACTTGCAAATAATTTTCTCTATGCTTTATAACAACTGCATAACAAACAGTGTGGCTTTCATAACATATAGATTAGTGATTACATAAATTCATTTTATTATATTTCATTGTATAACAACATCTTGCTAAGCTTTCTTGCTGCTATAAAAAAATACACATACACAGCGCAGTGGTACAAGGGTGCCGCCCGCAAACGCGATAGTTGGGGGTTTGATTCCCACTCGAAGAAGTGAAATATTTCTTTACGTTTATATTTACATTTTTTCTTCGCTCTGGTGTCGAGGCAAAGCGCGGCGTTGAGTTCTGTCACTCAACACGCACTGTCTCTCGAATTCGGCAGAAAGTGGGGAATGGAGTGTCTTAACACCGAGGTTCCCTCTGCCTACCCTGCTGTGTGCGGGATACAGCGTGAAGCTGAAGAATTAAATATTTCAATTCCTCGAGTGGGGGGTCGAACCCACAGTCTGTCGTGTTACAGTCACACGCTTTTGCCCGTGCGCCCCGGTTGGCGTAATTACTTAGTACTTATTACTTATTTTATTCAAATTTCGTCTAACTGTTCAGTTCTAATGTAAATTTTTATTAACATATTTTAATAAACTATCAAAATGAAAACTTAAGATTTCGTTCCCGTTACTCTGTTTAATATTTATCATGCGTACATACTTACAGAGCAAGGTATACGTATGCGATGTAATCAAGAATCTTCACCAACTCTACTAACTTGAATTGGTGTTAAAATATTTAATACATATGAACGCCTGTCCATAATTTGCTTATGTATGTACCAGTTGGGAGCTCAGCGCGATCTTAACTTCGTCAATTTATGCAAGACAATTGTAAGACACGAGCAATCAAGACCATTAATGTACTGTCTGCTGAAAAGATCAATTTGTTAGTATTACTGTTGGCATATATGAACTGTTACTGTATAGGAACTGTAAAATTTTATAAATATAAAATAAATAAATCATCTTCACGCCTACAACAGGGTAGGCATGAGAACCTAACGTTAATACACTCTTTTCCCCACTTTTCACCGAAATCTGGAGGCATTGCGTGTTAAATGGCAGAACTTAACGCCGCCCTTAGCCTCGACACCAGAGAGAAAAAAACGGACGGAAAGTGGGGAGTGGAAGAGCGTGCCTTAACACTAGGTTCCCACCCTAATACTAATATTTCCCACCCAGATAATTTTAAATAGATAAAATATGTCAGTGGTATTAAAGCGTTGAAGTAGTTATGTCACATGGTTGCTTAGTTAATGCGACAATAAGGTTTATAAAATGGTTTTCAAATACATTCGTATTTATGGAATCGCTAATAACATTAATTGTCTTAAGAAAAGTATGGTTGACGCTGACTGTGACCGAGGAGAAGCGCGGAAACAGGGAGCGTATACTGCCTGGGCTTATGCTCCCACGCGCAAAACTCCGAATACTCGTGAACTCGCTCGCACGGTACCACCAGGTGAGATAGTGGAAAAATTTTTGCCTATCTACAATATAAATAGAAAAAAAAAAAAATTCACTTTTTAGAATAATAAAAAACAAAAACAGAACCAGTACAAAAATATTGTTATTTATGTTACATATATTGTACGTTTCAAATGTGCATACGTTCATTTATATTGAACTGTGTTTTCTCAGTCGATACAGAACAAAATTTTCTTTTTCTTGCGAGCGCGTCTTGGAAGTTTTAAAGTAGGACTATTTATGAAAATAAAAAATAATAATATGAAATGTTTTTCGTATAAAATTACGAATGTTCCTTGTATTTTATAAGTTTTTGTTGGATCAAGTAAAATTACGAAGATTTACTAATTATTGTATAAAAATGTTACGCCTTGCATGTTGATAAAATTTGTTCGAAAAACCTTATATCTTCTCGCAATATACCAATCAATCACCTGCACAAACCGAGGTATCAACCAGGTACTAATGTTCTGTTTAAAGTATAAATTATAAAACGAATCTCATGTTACTTCCAACAATCGTTACGTATTTGTTCCAATGTGTAGTAAACACATTAATATAAAATAATACACGCGAATTAACTTTGAAAGCAAAGAATCCTACAGAAAATAAACCAATTTCTAAAAAAATCCTAACTTCAACCTGAAAATGAACTTTCAATATCATCATATATCCAAGACATTATACTTGTTTTGTAGGTAGACTCCTTTGTGACAGACTCTTTCAGAGGGTTTTGAGGACGTGACGTTCTTTCTGAAATGCATTCACAAGCACGCACGCAAAAGTGCATATTGAATGCATTTTTACGTATATTCTATACATTTTTTTTAAAAAAAATCTGTACTTTTCACTTAGTTAATAGTCAATTTAGGTAAGTCAGCAAATGAATTACCTTAATTTTGTTTGATGCTTGTGATAAACATTTAGAGAAAAAATAGTGGTAGTATACTAAATGAAACCTTTTATTATATGGCAGTAAATATACAAATAAAAGCAAACGATATTTGTTCACTTCCAAAGGAGAAGTTTACGTGACTCAAGATTAAGAAATGTTGATTAATGCCCGTAATTTCAAGTTATATGCCGGCACGGAATCGTAACCAGTGTTTCTAAGGAATATTAAATTTGATATGGAAACAAATACTTTATAATTAGTTTTGTATGAATATAATCTATATAATGGAAATATAAAGTATTAAAATAAATTGTTTATTTCTTGATTATTTTTAAATTGTTGAGATTCGAGATACAAATCATGCAGAAATTTAGGAACTGAACGTCTTGACACTAAGTACTCTCTGTCTGCACCTGCTATATACGGTAAAACGTGAATAAAATACGTCTAAAGTAGCGTAAGATAAAAACCGTAATACATAAAAAAGCAGCAACATCAATAGGGGTGGTACTCCCGCCCCTCAGTAATGTCTAAAAAAAAGTCGACAATATCAGTTTTAAATAGCATTACACGTGCAAATCGTTTAGTGCATAGTCTTGCAACAGAATATTTAATATTTTTAAACTATAATATGTGACCATTTAAAATACTAAATTATAGAGTTCCGCCACTCAACGAAGTAGTCTAGGTACCTAGTGTTAAGACACTCACGCAGTGTTCGAACACTAGGTACCCTCTGCCTACCCTGCCGTGTGCAGGATACAGCGTGATACTGATATTATAAATTCTTCTTAATAGACAGTGCAGAAAAGCTGAAGTGGATATAGATATACATAAAAAATATTTATTAGTTCAAAAAAGTAATTAAATTATAAACCATTTTTTAAAATAATATTTTTAAAAAATTGGATACTTTTTTCTTATAATATAATTAAACACCATCATGTATGCTTGATTGAAAGTGCATTTTTAGGACGAAAGCCAACGGCAGCGGTAAACACAGCCATAAAAGCTCAAGTCACACAAGCTTTGAACACTAAGAAACAGCTGCAGGAGTTCACTTGTATGGGGTTATTAATATTAAAACGCTTTGCGGGCCGTGTCAATACGAACGTGGCTCTACGACGAATACGTTTAATAAGTAAATCGTAGTATTAGCTTAGTTTTCTTTTGTTTTCATACTTAAATTCTACAATCGTGACCGTTTCTGTCAATAATATTTTTTCTATTACATAAATAAAACTTTTAAAAAATATACCCAATGAATGTTATTTATGTATTTCATGGTAATTTTAAATATTTAAACAAATCTGGTCAAATTTGGTCAATTTAAGTTTCGGTTACAGGATAAGGGAAGCGGACGACGTTTTTTAGGATAATTTAAAGTTCCGTGTAATAGTATACCAACCCAAACCTTCCCCAATTTATAATTCATTTTCACCTACAAACTGCTAGTTTTTTCTGTCGTGATCCAATACAGTTTAATACATAATTTTTAGTAAAGAATTTAGATTTTTTATAAAAAATGTTTTAACATAGTACTTTTTATGTTTCTTGCTATTCGATAGTAGAAATAAATCCATACTTCATGATGATATAGGCAGGCAATAGTAATTATGTACAGTGTATAATTAATTATTCTATAAAACTAAAAGGTACTCATTTTTAACTGAGTATCTTGCTTTTGAGTTAACCTTTGAGTATCTTGTTTCTAAAATAAGTATACTCGTAAATTGTTATAAATAACTAGTTATGAAGCACGAGTTTATTCGTTCAATTCTATCGCAAAAACTGACTGGTTCGATTACCACTCGAGGAAATAATATTTAATATTTCTGTTTTTCGTTCTGGTAACGAGGCACTCGACATGCATTGCCTACAGAATTCGGCGAAAAATGGGGAACTGAAATATCTTAATCGAAATGTAGAGTCTCAACACTATGTTTCCAGGTTCTCTCTGCCGTAGCTAAGAAAAATATTACTGTATCTAATAAGATTACATAATTATTTATAATATTTGTTTTGTATATTTTAATAGGAATAGATTTAAGTTTTATCGGCCAAGTCCTGTTAAGTTTATGAACAAGTGACACGAATAAGGGAATCGATTAATTTCTATTTTTACTCTAGTTCACAACGCTCGGCTCTGCGGGCACTGGGCTGAAACTAAACAAACAAAGGGCAGTCACTTCTGGACCCTTGGTACAAGCACTATCTTAATTGTTTAATGATCCTACTAATAT
Source organism: Heliconius aoede (assembly GCA_037355905.1). NCBI lineage: Eukaryota > Metazoa > Arthropoda > Insecta > Lepidoptera > Nymphalidae > Heliconius > Heliconius aoede. Next base: position 164,002 of record JBAIZZ010000350.1, on the reverse strand, counting down.
TATAAAGGTGAAAGTTTCTGAGGAACGATGTTTGTTCCACTTTCACGCCACAAATGCTGAACAGATTTAGATGAAACTTAAACGTTAAATTAAGCTTAAACATCAGAATAACACATAGGGTACAATTTGGTTTAAAAACGAAGCTGAACTTTATCTTTGTAGATTGAAAATCGTAAATCTTACGTAGACTTAGTGGCGTAAGTTTCAAATTGCAATTTATCATGTAAAAATTGTATTATAAATATATTTATACATATTCTATTCGTCCTGAAATCATAATATTTATTCGTTTTAAAACAAAATTTAATAAAAGAGTTAGTTAATCATAATGTGTTTAAAATGTTGTCTAGAGGTGAAGTATCTAGATTCTTGATAATGCCTTTCTTGGATTCTTTCAAAGGAAGGACGATGTTGGATAACGGATGAACTTATTGGAACTTGTTTTGCTATTTAGTAACGGTGTATCCTTACAGATAATCGTGTAATCTATATTATTAATCGTTTTACTCTACCAAGGAAGTGTCAAAACACTCCGTTCCCTATTTTCTATTATCATTATTATTATTAAGATTGTAAAAAGTATACATAGTAAAATAATTGTATTCCACCACGAGCTTAATAAGCATTCTCATTCCGTCATGTCGAAATTTTTAATATGATTGTTATAACTTTTGTTGTTATAAAGCTCCGTTGATCGTCTATTCTGTCACTACTTTATATCGCGAAGCTTTATTTATGCAAATCTTGGAAAATATGGAAAAATGTAACAAACACAGAGAGGTAGAGTTTAAGTTTAGGGAGATAGTTAATATAATTATGATAATGTATTTATAAATTAAACATTTAAATTTATTTCCTAAATAATATTCTAAATTTACTCAATTGTGTGAATTTATACATGTTTACTTAAAAGTCTATGGAATAATCAAGTCGTTTTATTATTAAAAACCGGTTGTGGCGCGCAGTCATGCTGCACATTGCACATTGCTAGCGGTGTATTATTTACCGATACATTGTCTAGTTTAATAATAATTAAGAACAAACCATTCATCACACACGTCTAATACTGCAACGAAAACACTTTTTAAACGTTTATAGAGGCGAAAACTGGGTGATAGCCTGCTAAGTGACGGAGACGTCAATATTTGAAATAAAAACTATAATATTAATTATATATTCATTTAAAATTATGTCATTTTTTTACTAAATTTATTTGGGACGCTGATATTCGTAACATTATAGAACATTGTTTAACATTGGTTTTACTCACTAAATGCTTACGTTACTGAACTGTATTGACTTTAAAAATATACCAGCCTTGCAACGATACTGTCAATAATTGCTATGATTGTTTATTTTATGATCGGCTCAATATTCAATAGCCAATTAATGTGGATTTATTCTATCTGTCTTTGGTGTATTTAAACCTCATATTTGTATGAAGACACTATTGCTGCGGTAGTATAACGTTAAAGATTGTAAGGCTTCTGTATTAAAATAAGGCATGTGAGCACGAAAGGTTTCCCTGACCAATGCATACACACAGACTAAGCGGCGGGTGTGGTCTGACTCAAATTACAAAACCAACTCTGGAACCAGTAAAGCGTAACGTCTCATACTGTTTAAAAGTTATTACTGTGGGTAGTATGCTTATTTTTAGATAAAGAATTGCATTCTTATTTTTTTATCGAGACATTCATACTGAGCAAATGTAAGGCCTAGAGCCCTAGACCAAAGTACCATATATATAACAAATTTATTAAACTCTCGAGAAAGAATTGAAAACACGACACTCACAGCGGTGAAGCGAACGGTCCTGTAAAACAATGGCTTTTTAAAAAGTGATTGTTTTTATTTTAATATATATTAAGTCAATATAAATAGAAGTCATATTAAATGTGGATAAAAATATATAAGTTAGTGTCGATGTATATATTATTAAAATACACCAGCACGATTCAAATGTTAAGTTTCTGAGAAATAAAAATGGCCTTTCAAATCACTCGATTAGTATGTTAGTGGTCTAACATCGGCTGGACGTGCCATAGGTGTGAGTCACGTAACGGATGCGCTCTCAACTTCGAAGTTCATTTCTGTATAGGATATATTTCACATCTTATGAAAATTTCAAGCAATGACGTAATCTAATTCATCATTAAAACTTAAATGTTGCCGGTCAAAGGCTAGCATTCTTTTTACTTGATAATAATTCTATATATATATAATAACATTTTATTAAAGACTAAAAATATACCACTGAACGAAGGATAAATTTAATGAATCTTATGGAATTAAAACATTTATTAGAAACATCTGGGCACGGTCTCGTTGGTTGAATTAAACTCGGCTGAAACACTTTTTTCTTTTTGTATAAACTGAAATAAAATATATTATAAATGGAAGACACAAGGCAAATGACATTTTTTCTTTGGTCCGTAATGGAGTCGTTTTTTTTATAAAACTTTATAACGTTACGTCAACAGATTGATGTTTATTTTTCTCGTATTCTTTTTAAGTATACATTTTTATCTCTTTACTTTACTTTACTGTATGTAAGTATATTGTGACGAATGTATTATAAGTAGTGGTAGTGGTAGTATACGTTTTCATATCAATAAAGTGAGTGGTATTTCATGAAGCCACAAAGCGAAGACGCCGTCTGATTGAAACTTAGACAATGGAACTGGGACTTAAATACTTTAACAGTTTGTCGAGAGTGGACTTGGACATTGGAATTCTGCCAAGCCTCTCGCGTTCTAGGGGTGAACTGCGTTCAGGTGGTTTACCTACGAATTTTATTGTTATCTAATTATTTTATGTATTAAAAAATTATTTTAAATCATATTTTTTTTTTATTTTACATACCTTTTTAGAATTATGAAATATATATATATTATATTAAAAGTTTTGTCACTATTATGGAAATATGCGTTAATTAGATGGGTGTAATAAGGTTGTAGTGTTTTAAAATATTTTTTATGAGTAAAAAAAGATATTGATTTTATGTACGTCGGGGGAAGCGAAAAGAACATCCTGATGGTCAACGTCCTATTCGCCCGTTATATTTATATTATATTCACAATTTATTATTTTTCCATGATTTTTCTTCGTATAAACAACTCTGCATTAATTTATATAATATATAAAGAACAAAAATTATAGTATGGTAGTAGAACGAACACAAATCAATGGTGTAAATTATGTTGCTTTTAAATAAGAGTATTCATTAATCACATACCACTTTATAGAAATATACAATATTTTATACTATTTCACAGTAAAATTACTTATATTAAAATACACTAACGACATATTATCTCACTATAAATTGTAATACTTTTAAATGTTTTATTTATCATCGATTAAATAAAAAACATATCTTTTCTTTAACATCTAGGCCAAATATAGAAGTAACGAAACAAGCGGTACGCTGCCACACTTAAACACATATCTTATCACTTATCTACTTTTATTACCCGAGCACACTTTCTGTATTTTAAACAAGTTTGACACAATAATGAGTAAATATATATAACGCACCAATGTGAATTAAATAATTATATAAAAAATATAGTTACTTATACTGACTCACGGAAATTAAAATTTTAAAATAATTCCTATCCCACGATATGTACTTACACTAATCATAGCTTTACAAAAACTAGAAAAGCGATTTTAACACGCTAACATAACACATGTGCTGTTCCACGAGCTGTTACACTGCAGTCGATCAATAGCACGTATAAAACAAACAAAATTGTTTTCCATAATCAGAGATTTATTTTATATACTGTTTGAAAATAATAACTACCGTCCTAGATAGGTAGTCAGATGTACCTTCAAATTTTGATAAACACTAGGTGCTTTAAATTTGTATGTTGGCGTTACCCTATTTTAGATAGGCTATAAGTAAAAGTTTCGATAAAGCTTTAACGCCACTAACTATATCATTATTAACAATCTAATATCATGGGACCTCTTTTTGTTTTTTATTGCCAGATTAGAGAGTTCAGGGTAAAGGATTGTCTGATTTAGTGTAAATCTTGGTCTCGTCCCGTGAGATTTAAACAAATTGATACTACTTTGAAATTAGGCTCTTATCCGTTCAGATAATAAACTGGGTAAAACAAAATATATGTTTAATTTTTTATTAATATTTTCATTTGTATCCTATCCAAATAATATTAATATATTTATATAGCTTATTTAAATATTTTTTGAATGAATAAAAGAAATGCTGATAATGCTACCTACAACCTAAATAACGTACTACGGAATCAATTCGATTGTACTGGAATGCGATTAGAAAGAAAAAAACTAGGAATGTGTAATATGTATGGCCGAGGAGGTAATTTGATCCAAGTAGGAATATGGTTAGGTCTTTTCATTATTTTAAGTGCATATCAATTTTATTAAAAGCTTTTCTTCAAGATATCTATCTATCTATTCAATCATAAACGTTATAGAACATCATATTATTTAAAACAGACATTACGTCACTTCACGTTATCTATTGGTAATAGACAAAGTTTCAGCGCGACCTAAATAAGAGGGTTTCTAATTATATTTAATTGATCACAATGTAACTACATGGATGAAAGTCTTAAACTTGCCGCTAATTAAAATGCTTTTAACTATGCTCTTTACAATTTATAACAAAGTACCGTCTCACTGTATCTCGCATAGAAAAGGGTGGGGAGAGGGAACCTAGTATGAAGACACTCTGTTCCCATTAAGATACTTCCACCCCCCCACTTATCCGATGAATTCTGGAGGTACTGTGTGGAGAGTGGCGGAATTCAACGCCGCGCTTTGTTTTGTAATCAGAGAGAGGAAATGAAAATATTAAATATTTAATTTCCTCCAGTGGGAATCGAACCCACAGCTTGTCGCGTTTACAGTCGCACGCTTGTGCCTCTGCTCTCTGATATATTATATGTTTCATATTTTCAGATCAAATGCAACCACCACGTTTTACAATGCAGCCATCCTCGTCGAATAGCGTCGTAAGGGAGGGAACAACAAAAATATTGCAATGTTCCGCCATCGGTAACTTAATTTATAGCTTTATATGTATGTAATCAAATAAAATATGTCTAACTTTATAAATATGTAAATGCCTTATGTCCTTACTTTTAGGTATTCCTCAACCTATGTATAGATGGTTAAAGAACGGCGTGCCTTTAGGGGATTACTCTTCAGAGTTATTTTATAAAATACACAACACACAACGCCTTGACGCGGGCGCCTACCAATGTATCGCAAGAAATGATGTAGGAGCCATTTTTAGTGAAAAGAATAATATTATAGTAGCTTGTGAGTCACTTTATATAATTTCTTTAGTTTAATTGTGTTATATCGTCATTAATGTTCACGTTAAAATTATCTTATTTCAGTTATGGGTGTTTTCGAAAACACGTTGGAGCAGATAGTGGAAGTGGAGTCGGGTAGAGCGGCTATTCTGGAATTCCCGCATATAGAATCCGAACCAGCACCCTCTGTCATTTGGCAAGATGAAAGTGGAGCAAATGGTGTTTTACGATATGATCAAAAATATGCTATAACTGATAAACATGAACTTGTAATACTATCCGCATCTGAGGACGATCAAAGAGCCTACAGGTTACTAAATATTTTATGAGAAGTATAAATTCTCTATATTTGTATAAACTTGATCTTTAACTTTAAATATGTTTTACAGAGCGCGAGCAATAAACACTCAATTAGGCAAAGTAGAAAATAGTCCATACATCAGGTTAAAAGTTTACGGAGACGACAGCAAAGAAATAGCTCCAGAAATCATCATCAAGCCCCAAGACACTAAAATAATTAAAGGTCAAGAGTATACCAATATATATTGCATTGCAAATGCGAGACCTCTGCATGAACTGGAGACTCTATGGTTTAAAGATGGTGTAATGATTGACCTAGCCGGGATCACTTATGATTTAAATGATCAATGGAACCGCACTTTGATTTTGATATCCGCCAATTCTAACCACACTGGCCAATATAGTTGTCAGGCTAGACTGAAGTCTGGTGGTTTTGCAACAGTAACGGCATCGGCGTCCGTGATAGTTTACGAAAAACCATTGATGTTATCCACATTGAAATCTGAAACATTCGGTGAGTTTGGTAGCACTGTCGTTTTAGAGTGCAACGTTCAAGGTACACCCATACCAGGAATAACTTGGTACAAGGATGCAAGAAAAATCGCAAGCGTCGGAGCTGATGTTGAAGAGGCTGACTACGCTGATGTGGACGACGGGGCCGGAAGATACAGGGTCGAAGTCGATAGGTCGCTCGTCATCAGTAATTTAAAAATGGAGGACATGGGCATATACCAGTGCATTGCCAGCAACGACGCTGGCGAATCATCTATTTACACATGGCTAAAAATAAAAAGTAAGTATATTTCAAATAAAATTGACACATATGTAAAATACGTTGCTTAATAATCATTATAATATCGAACAGCAAAGGAATGTATACGCGTACCACGCAGTCACATGAAGTTAATAAGAATGAGGAGCGCAGATAAAAAGGCAAAAACGTTCAAATTTGATACCGGCAGTAAGCAAAACCTATTGGTGTACTTGCACTCTTCTTTGTTGAGCATATTTTTGTTTTACACCACTGAGTGATTATTGCTTTCATTTTTGACTCCAACATCACGTTACCGAATTACTTCCGTTTTTATTAGGATAATATTTTTACGAGTTACCAAAATCTGCACATTTAAAACCTATAAAATATTTATATATGTTTATTTTTTATGTATATATATATGAAATATTATTAATAATAAAATCATTAATATTAAAAAATATATTTGCCACAAAACTTCACGGTATCTAGATTAATAGATTCATCAGCTTCTATCAATCCGGACACCAGCAATGAGCTGAAATAACAGAAAAATAACATTTAATGTATATAGACATCGAATTGTCTATATATTTAATTAATGATTCTTATAATGATTATTAATAAGACAAACTATTACAATGAATTCGTGCAGAATATATTTTTATAGATAATATTAGATGTCTTGTAGTACATAGGATTCTATTATGAACATGATCTTATCAAATAACCGCATGTCAACATAAAAACATTCACATTACTTTTATTTTCCACATGTAACAGTATTTATTTTTACTTTGTGTAAGGCTTACAAAGCGTACATACTGTATGTAGTAAGGTATCAGAATTATTACATTTATTGGCAAATCTCAAACTACACTCCAGCATGGTATTTACTATATTTAATGTTACATTAATTATATTTGGTGATGCATGCTGTATTTATAGTATACAATTTTAAAATCAACTTGTTGCGTTTACCTTTAGTTTTTTTAAACTAGATACTAACATATGTAAGTTGTAAATATGCGATCATATATAAAAAATAACATTTCTATTTATTAGATCGCATATTACACTATCGCATATCTCACTGTATAGTGTATAGTGGCATACATAGTGGTATACACAGAGTACTTGTAATGTAGCGCTCGTACTAAGCGCGTGTGTGGCTTGTAGCGTCCCCGCCCATAATGCAGAGTGCGCCCGCCAACCTCACGGTGCTCGACGGCAAGGACGCCACCATCACGTGCCGCGCCGTCGGCGCCCCCACGCCGAACGCCACCTGGTATTTTAACGGTACGTTACGGATCTTGTAAAATGTTCCTATTGTTCCATAGCTTTAGATGAAAATTAATTAAGCTGTTAAGTTTATGGCAGCGGTAGAGTAATTTGATTTATGTTGTATATTCAAAAGGTATTTAATTGTTTTGGTAGGGTAGTTTAGATGGTTAAAAAATTATATATTTTAAAAATTTGTTTAATTTTTTATCATTTATTTATTATATGAAATAATTATCAATACGTAATAAAGATATTATAATTTCATGTAAAAAAATTACTATGTGCACTATTTTATCAACTGCACTTGCATTATATTATGTTTAAAATTTAATATTAAAGTCCTTATTATAAAACATAAGAAAGAGAAAGTTTATTAAAAATTCAAGCTCCTCGTAAAGTTAAAAGCAAACAACTAAAAGTAGTAATTTCGGTATGTTATTAAAATATTTCTTTTTCGGTGTTAATATTTCAGATTCTCTTATAATAAATTTATCCGGAAGGTTGCAAGTCTTAGATGAGGGAGACTTGTTAATTACCAGCACGACTACGGCCGATGGTGGAAAATATACTTGCATCCGTGCGAATGACGCGGGCAACGTCTCAGGCGAAGCGTATCTTACAGTGCTCGGTAAGAACAAATGTAGTATATTATGATAATAGTTTTATTTTAGATAATTATGTACAAGAAACGTGTGCGTGTTTTAATATGTGGTTGTGATGCATGGCTTTAATAGAAAACATTATCACATTGATATGATTACAAAAATAATTATTCAAATTACTGTTACACTTTTTATGCCGATGGATGATGTAATCAAAAACTGTTACTTACGTATATGGTAAACATTTTCAGTAAGGACTCAAATAATTGCTCCGCCGGTAGACACCAGAGTACTGCTGGGCCACACGGCCACGCTGCAATGCAAAGTATCCAACGATCCAAATGTCAAGTACAACATCGACTGGTTCCATAATAAACAGTAAGAAATATATTAAGTTGCCAAGAGATCATATTACATCTCTTTACGCTACACGATTTTAATGCATGGCTAACTTAACTTTTGCTTTTTAACTCGCGATTATTAAAAAAAAACGAAAGTGCATGAAATTAATTATAAAATGAAATACATAATAAATATATATTGGATGAAATCTGTTGAAAAAAAATTAAGAAGGATTTGGTTATTTTTAGTTCTTAATGTACTGTTTAATTATTTTTTTACTATGAAATCTATATTTAGAATGATTTTTGTTTTCAGTAAACCGTATCATAAGAAATCAATAGATTTAACGAAAAAAATTTAGCTTAATAAAATAGAGTAAAAAAAAATGAAATGTCAAACAGAGCAATGACAGCGGGCTCGCGAGTGTGGGTGTCGGGTGACGGCGCGCTGCAGGTGCAGGCGGTGCGCGCCAGCGACGCCGGCGAGTACACGTGCGTGGTGACGTCACCCGGCGGCAACCATACGCGGCGCGCTCTGCTCTCCGTCATAGAGCTGCCGTTCTCGCCCACCAACGTGCGCGCGGAGCGCCTCGACGCGACGCGCCAGCGCGCCGTCAACGTGTCCTGGACGCCCGGATTTGACGGCAACTCGCCGGTGCACAAGTACATTGTGCAACGACGCGTAGTGCCGGAGTTTGGTGAGATCTGTGTAATATATGATGTATGGAGGCCGTGGTGCCGTTTTAGCAAAATGATATGTGGGTTCAAGACTGCATATTGAATTCCGATTTTGTGAAAATAATTGAACAAGAGAATATGCTTTCTTATTTTTAATACATCTTTATGATAAACTATTCTTCAAAATAATAATCATATAATATTTTAATATCACATGTCAGATTTAGAATTATTCCTTGTATTTTTGATATTTTAGGTCCAACTCCAGATCCATTGCTGAATTGGGTGACAGAGCCTATGAATGTATCTGCTAATCAACGTTGGGTGTTACTTACTAGCCTTAAGGCGGCTACTTCCTATCAGTTCAGGGTCTCTGCAGTGAACATGGTGGGGGAAGGTCCGCCCTCAGATCCGACAGAGGTCCTAACTTTACCACAAGAAGGTATAATATAATATACTTAATTAAATTCATAAATGTAGAAATATTAATTCTATTTTTAATGGTCCAAACATATTATTTTACCAAAATTAGTTTCCAAATAAATATAACAATATTTTTTTTCTTTTAAAATGGCCAACAAAAATACAGTACGATTTTCTTTCTATAATCAAGCAGCCGGTGATATAATATGCTGCCAAGGTATGCAGAAGTGTAAACCCACATTATGGTTATCTTTTAATTAATTAATGCTCGTTGCTTCCCTTTGTTGTTCGTGTCATCACTACGTTACTGTTTCATGTATTACTATTCCGTCGTATTTATTGTTTGCATGCTTATTTCAATTGAATATCGAAAGACATTTTTTTTTTCATATATACCTGTCATGTCACGCCTGCATATAGTCAATTTAAATATAATGAATATTGCATGTGTCCAGAATCTACAGTATCTAGTTTATTTAGTTTAAGACACAAAAAACTTGTTAATTGTAGTTCATACAATTTTATATACATGGCCATTTTGCACAATTCGTAGCACCGTCCGGTCCTCCGTTGGGATTCATGGGGTCGGCGCGGTCTTCTTCAGAGATAATAACGCAATGGCAGCCCCCACTCGAAGAACACAGAAACGGTCACATTCTCGGCTATGTGATTCGATATCGTTTAAAAGGCTATGATAACAGTCCGTGGACGTACCAGAACATAACGAATGAAGCACAGCGGAATTATCTCATACAAGACCTAATAACTTGGAAAGATTATAATGTCCAAATTGCCGCATACAATGACAAAGGTGTGGGAATGTTTTCGGACAGTTACACGATAAAAACTAAAGAAGGCGTACCTGAGGCGGCTCCTGATGGCGTGCGATGTGAAGCTTTCAACTCAACAGCCGTCCAAGTATGGTGGACGCCACCAAACCCACAAAAAATCAATGGAATTAATCAGGTATAAAATAAATTTATGATATATATAAACGTACAACATATAATAGCTTAATATTTTTTTAGCTGTACGTTGTATCCCGCACACACCAGAGTAAGTAGAGGGAACCTAGATTTGAGACATTGCGTTCCCCACTTTCCAGCAAATTCTGGAGGTTTTGCGTGTTGAGTGGCGGAACTCGACGCCTCGCTATTCTTCGAAACCAGAGCGAAGAAATGAAAACATACATTTAAATAAATATTTCATTTTATTCGAGTGGGGATCGAACCCACAACCACTACTACAAGCGCGCTCACACACATGTGCCCCTACGCCACAACTGGTCTCATTTAATTTTTTTGCATTTAATTTTTATTTATTATATGTACTATATGTAACAGGGCTACAAAATACAAGCATGGCGTTGGGATGAATCAACAAATGATAGCGTCGAGCAAAGTCTGGTCAGTGTACCACCAAACCTATTAGACCCCCTCACTGAACAAACATCTATTATTACTGATCTCGACAAGTTCACTGAATATAATATTTCAGTATTATGTTTTACGGAGCCAGGTGATGGCCCAAGAAGTGAATTTATTTTGGTGCGCACTAAGGAGGACAGTAAGTTTCGATTTAATGCAGTCTTATATAATGTATATTAATATTTATATTATTAATTATTTATATTCTATTTTAGTACCTGACGAAGTTATTAATCTACAGTTTGATGATGTATCGGACAGAGCCGTAAGAGTGTCTTGGGGTCCTCCGAAAAAATCTAATGGTATATTAATAGGTTATAAACTTAAATACCAGATAAAAGATAATCCAGATAGCTTTAAAGAGGAAGTTTTACCGCCAAACTCTACCAGCATACGAGTTGAACATTTACAGGTAAATGTAATGATTTCTTACTTGACTGTAAAAGGTAAATCTCAAAATGTCGAATTGAATGATGATGAATTGATGATAAAAAGTATATTATTATTTTCATTAGTCAATAAGAAAGTTGATTTTAAATTAATTTCACTCCCTTTTCCACGCCATTTAACACCTAATATCTCGAATTGAAGATATAAGTTGAGTATATTTACTTAGTTTTGCTTAAAAGAAAAAAAATAAAAAATTAATGCATTATAAAACAAATACACAGGCGAGCACACAGTACCAGTTCTGGGTGAGCGCGCTGACCGGCGTGGGCGAGGGCGGCGCGCGCTCCGCCGCCATACAGTCAGGCGTGGAGCCAGTGTTGCCGCACGCGCCGCGCGCCCTCGCTCTGTCCAATATCGCCGCGCACTCCGTCCTGCTGCAGTTCACGCCCGGCTTCGACGGTAACTCCTCGATCTCCTTGTGGACTGTCCAGGTTATTATTTAAATTTAACATAATTATTGTTATAAACCAATTTCCTTCTGAAATCTTCATCAAATTTTTCAGAAAAAAAACATTCAAATCCGTCCAATAATTTCGAAGAAATGCACATATAAACCACAATAACTTTTCCAATTATACTTGTATATTATATACTTTTAGGATTATTACATCTCTCACATATTTTGTTTGCAAATTTAAAAGTATTCGATGTACAGACGTTACAGATTTGGTTACATATTTAATCTTACATATTGAATGTATAAAATAGGCTCAAACAGCACGAAACAGCTCCTGGGCTACAATCTACGAGGTGAGCGCGCCGGACGCGCAGTCCATACTGGTGTCGGGGCTGGTGCCGTTCACGACGTACCGGCTGCGTGTGGTGGCCAGCAACGTGGTGGGTTCATCGCCGCCCTCCGAGCCCTGCAAAGAATTCCAGACGATACAGGCGCCGCCGAAGCACGCGCCACGCAACGTCACCGTGCGCGCCGTCAGCGCTACTAACTTGCGTGTTAGGTGGATTGTGAGTTGCCTTTCATTGTTTTTATTGCTCATATTTTGTGAAGCATTTTCTTATTTTTTTATTCCTTTCTTCTCTCTTCTCTTTTTATAAATATTTCTTTCTTCAATTATGTTTATTAATTAATACTGTATTATAATCAAATATACATATATCTTATTGAAATTATGTTTGTATTATAATTACGATATCATTATTTTTGATTGAGATTTATTTTTTAGCCTCTCCAACAAAGTGAATGGTTTGGTAATCCAAAAGGATACAATATAACTTACAAACGGAGTGGTTCTAATGATACCCTCTACAGCATCATTGATGACCACACTGCCAATTCCCATGTATTATCGAATTTAGAAGAGTGGTCAATATACGAGATAACCATGACTGCTATAAACGAAGTTGGTTCATCAACTGTAAGCCCTGTTGCTGTTGAAAGAACAAGAGAATCAGGTAATATGATATATAAATAACATATAAATATTTTTCACACTAATTCTTATATATTCAATATTATTATTGCTTTAATTATTATATACAGTGCCATCGAGCGGTCCATTAAAAGTATCGGCAAATGCCACATCGTCGACGACAGTGGTAGTTCTATGGGGTGAAATATCACCTCAAGATCAGAATGGACTTATTGAAGGATACAAAGTGTGCTACGCGGCGGTACTACCGCTACCTCGCCCCGATCAAAACAAAGTGGAATGTCATCCAATACCTTCCAATCAAACGCACACGGTCACTTTAACCGAGTTAAGAAAGTACGTCGTCTATCAAGTACAAGTGCTTGGATACACGAGGCTGGGTGACGGAGCGCTCAGTGACCCCCCCGTCACTGTTAGGACATTTGAAGATAGTAAGTTCATTATTATGTATATTTATATTTATTTAGTCGTACACAGTCGTAACACAGGGGCACAGAGTGTGACTGTAAAAGCGACTGGTTGTGGATTCGATCCCCACTCGAGGTGATTAAATATTTATTTAAATTTATATTTCCATTTCTTCACTCTGGTGCCAAGACAAAGCGTTCCGTTGTGTTCTGCCACTCAACACGCAATGCCTCCAGAATTCGGCAGAGTGGGGCATTGTCTTAACACTAGGTTTCCTCTGCCTACCCTGCTGTGTGCGGGATACAGCGTGAAGTTGTTTTCTTAGAGTAATTATTTAAAATGGTATAGCAGTATTTATATTGATTGCAAATAAATCATAGTTTTTATATTTTATTTTATAAATAACTTTTTCACATAAAAAAGACGTTCCGTCAATCTCAGTATGCAGCAATATACATTCAAATACTTGAATATACAAAATAGTTTGTAACGAATTATTCTTTTGCCTTTTCGGCCAAAGCAATGTAATCCTATTATTTTCTACACAACTAATAAGTTAGATTTTTGTTATGATTATAACAAAAATAATTTACTAATTTATAATTTGTTCTGTACTATATAGCACCTGGTCCACCTTCGAATGTATCTTTCCCGGATGTCACTTTTACTACTGCGAGAATAATTTGGGATGTTCCTGAGGATCCTAATGGTGAAATTTTGGCGTACAAAGTAACTTACCATCTAAACAGCACTACGCAACACATGTTCTCTAAGGAGTTTTTACCTTCAGACAGAACATTTAGGTGAGAAATTCATGTTATATGACATTTTATTTAATTTTTCAAGAATAACTATGCGGGCTTTTAAGTTACAGAGTAAAAGAGGAAACAGAGAAACACTTGATTTCTGTTATGTGCCGATTACAGTGTGAACCTGAATGTACATTGATTCATTGATTACAGAGCAACAGAACTGTCGTCGGAGGAGTACTACCTATTCTCGGTGACGGCGCAGACGCGCGTGGGCTGGGGTGCCACGCTGCGCGCGCTCGTTCTCACCACCGTGAATCGCGCCGCGCCCGCGCCCCCCGCGCGCCCCAACATCGCGCGCTCTTTACTGCAGCCGCACCACATCACCTTCTCATGGACCCCCGGCGACGATGGATACGCGCCGCTCAGGTCCGCTCACCTGGTCACACATACACCTAATTTTATGTAGAAATAGTTCTTTGAGAACAACTGCTACAAAATTTGTTATTTTTTTTGTAATAAAATCTCAGACCTCCTCTGTCCTTGTCATTAATAGAATAATCAAGAAGAAATGCAGTAAATCTGTGGAGAAAAACAACTCCATAAATTGATTGCATAAATGAAGTGATTCTTTCCGAATAATGATAATTTCGTTTTAGCTAATTTTATTTGACGTCACATAATATCAGAATATACCTCTGCGACTACGAAGCGATAACGAAAACATGAAAATATTTTGCTGATCACATTTTATTTTAGTTAATGATGCATTATAGTTAATTTTTGATGTACAACATCAAAAGGGCAGCTTTATTTTTGGCACCCCGACGTCAATTACAGCTTCTCTATAATTCTCTACTTACTGTTTAATTTTTTAAATTCGATTATTTAAAAGGCTGTAAGTAAAAGTTTCATTTGAAACTGTAAAACAAAAACAACCTGTAAAAAATTCCATATTATATGTGCAGGTACTACACGATACAACAAAAAGAAGATGGTGGGACTTGGCAAACTCTGCCTGAAAGAGTTGATCCTTTCTCCACATCTTACACCGTGGATGGACTAAAGCCGTACACCGCTTATCAGTTCAGAATTCGCGCTACCAACGATATCGGCCCTAGTCGATACAGTAATGCAACTGAAACAGTGCGCACTCTACCAGCAGGTACTTGTTATAGTAAAGACGTAAGATATAACAAATGATTGAAATTAAAATTCTATTATATAGCGAAGTAACTTTAAAATTTCTATAGATCAACTTATAGAAAGATAGCAGGCAGTATAGGCAGAAGGACTCTAGTATTAAATATAAACATGCCGTTCCCCATTTATCGCCCAATTTTCGAGACAGCGTGTTGAGGGTGACGGAACTCAACGCCGCGTTTTGTCCGTCAGAGCGGAGAAATGAAAGTAGCTTATAAGTATTGTTTTCCCCATCACCTTTACAGACACATAGCGTCACTGCGCAACGTCAGTGACTTCTTACCGAAGACATTATAAAATATATAAAAAAAATAATAAAAAATATTCCATTCACAGCTCCCAGCAAGGCTGTAGAGAACTTGCGGGTAGTGCCCATCACGCCGAGCAGCGTGCGCGTGCAGTGGATGGCGCTGGGCGACGCGCACTGGAGCGGTGACGCGCGCACGGGCGGCTACGCGGTCACCTACCAGCCGCTCATGGACTTTCCTGCCTCCTTGCAGAACGCTATGAAGCAGGATGTGCCTGGGATTAAGGTTTGTTTGATGTTTGATATTTATTGAACTATTTGATTTCATGTTTTTAAGTACTTCTATTTCCACCTTAAAGGCCGGCAATGCGTTTGTAGTTCCTATGGTGTTACACGAACTCGGGTGGAGGTAATCACTTACCGACAGGCGGCTCATACGCTCGTTTGTCTTGTATTTCCCCTAAAATATATATTTTATATTATTCGAAATCTAAGACATTTATTATTGAAATAAATCAACAAATAATATCACTACCACATTTAAAATATTATAATTAGATTAAATTGTTTATTTAGAACAAACTTTATTGAACGTAATAACCTTAATTTGAATAAATGAATGAATTTAAAATATTCCAGAGTGAGGAAGTAGTACTAAAAGACTTGGCTGTGGACCGCAACTATGAAATAAGCGTGTGCGCAGTGAACTCACAGGGCGCGGGGCCGGCGGGCGCACCCGCTGTAGTGTGGGTAGGCGAGGCTGTGCCCACTGCGCCGCCGCAGGGCGTGGCGGCGCGTGCCCTCTCTCCCACGGAGGTGGCGCTGTCGTGGAGCCCACCACACTTAGCGCAGCAGAACGGCGATTTGCTTGGATATAAGGTGGGTTGTCTATGAAAAATTACACATTTTTGTAATATTTTTTTTAACAAGCGACTAGCGATTCAAAAAACTTTTATAATATTAGTAAATGACAGACTACTTGTTGTTTTAGATTTTCTATTTGATGACGGAGTCGCCAGAGGAACCAGAACCGGGGCGGCGCAATGAGGAGGAAATCGAAGTAGTGCCCGCCACCGCTACGTCGCACTCTTTAGTTTTTCTCGACAAATTTACGCAGTATCGTATTCAGGTAGGTTTTGTAACTTAACTATTCTATATATAATATTAAGTTAATCAAGGCGTAGTGGACAACTGACTTTGAAGACGTGACTTAGTTCTGACCCTTAACATAAGTCTTAATTTGGCCGAAAAGCAACTACAACGTATCTTGACACACAGACTATTTTTGCCTATCCTTCTATATATAAGATAAAGCACGGACTGAATGAAGTCATGTTAGTTTGCCTTGAGAGAGAGAGTTTTTAGATATCATAATGTCTTTTTAACTTCACGTCGTATTGCCCATTTAACATGGTAGGCAGAAAGCCTAGTGTTAGGGCATTGCGTTCCTTATGCACGGCCTAATTTTGGAAACATTTTTTATTAAATTGCGAAACCCGTAGCCTCCACTCGTCTTACTAGAATGAGGAAACGAGAACCATTTATTGTATTTATACTTTTAGAATATTCAATAAAAATACATTCATTCCTACAGGTTCTAGCGTTTAACCCTGCTGGCGATGGGCCGCGTTCTAACGCGATCCTTGTTCGCACGCACCAAGGCCTGCCGTCGGCGCCGCGAAACATCTCATTCTCAGACATTACTATGAATAGCCTCGTGGTGTCATGGGAACCACCACGCAGGCGCAACGGCCTCATACATTCCTACCTTGTGACGTACGAAACCATAGAGCAGGATGAACGTAAGTACTTTTTTTAGGCTTACGATATATACAGCATATACAAACAAGACAAAGCGTTAATTCGTCAAATATTATTCAGTAAGTAGGAACGACAGTAGCAACGGACTGTCTTAGCACTAGGTTCTATTATTAAGAATGTTTCTTAAACAATATCAGTGTTTGATGTTAGCTTAATTAATATAATTCAGAAACAACATTGAAATATATATTCTTACCGTATTAAAGATTTATATTGTAAGCCGACCTGGGCGGCTTCGCTCGCTTCAACTGTACGAATATTTATTAAATATGTTTATGAAATTTTTATCAGTTCAGGGGGTAAATTCAAAAAAAACCACGAAACATGTGTTCAATTAAATATTTTTAAGCCTGAATTTAAATTTTTATAAAATTCGGTGGTGATTTTAAGATTTTTCCATACAAACTTTCAACCTCATATTTCATCGCTTTAGCGTTAAAAATTTTCTAAATCCCTTAGTGCGTGTCCACGTTATGAAAATAAACGTCTGTCCAAATTTCACACAGCGGTTACGGTTGTGCGTGCGTCTTACCTTAGTCAGTGAGAACATGTCCTTTTATATGTATAGATTATTGTTCGAATTTACTTTCCCACGCAAAAGACGTCAGCTTAATATAAATGTACTTAATAAATTGTAGGATTCAGCAAGCAAGTAAAACAAAAAGTAACCGAGCGACGCCTCCTAGTGGGGGCGCTGGAGGAGGAGGTGGAGTACAAGTTCAGCGTGCGCGCGGTGACGGAGGGCGCGGGGGCGGCGGCGGAGGCGCGCGCTCGCACTGGCCCGCAGGCCGGTTCGCCCGCGCCGCCCGCCGCGCTGCGCCTACGCGCCGACCCCGCCGCGCTGCACCTGCGCTGGACCAACGCCGCCTCGGGCAAGGGGCCACTGCTCGGCTACTACTTTGAGGCTAGGAAGAAAGGTTATTTTGAAATCGTCTCTAGTAAAAATTGCTTGTTTCTGAAAATTACTCTTTTTTTTAATGTGACTTAATCAATTAAATAAATGTTATGCCTGAAATTAAGCTGTCACGCATTTGTAATAATGTTTCGCCAAAGTTAATTCTAGTACAGGTCACATGACTTATCTAAGCTTTTCATTTGTGTAAGTAATTATAAAGTGAAGTAGAAACCCTCGCAGATTCTACTTCTTATAAAAACAATTACTTATTTACATGCAGCCAAGGAAACATGGCAAAGTTGTAAGTATTAAAAAAATATTGGAATTTATAACATTTACCTAATATTTATTTATATATTAATAATATTATTAATATATTAAAAAAAGGATAATCCTTTTTTTCAGTCCACGCAGGTTCATTATTTATCTAACTAAACAAATAACAAAACTCTCTATGATTCAATTCTTAAAGATTCTGTTATTATTTCATAGATGACACAAGATGGGAAACAATCACAAGAACAAGTAATGGGATATTGGAAGAGTTTACGATATCTTACCAGAGCTTGCTGCCATCCACTGCATATTCCTTTAGAGTTATCGCTTATAACATGTACGGCATCAGCAACCCCGCCTGCAGCGATAAGATTATTGTGACCCCTTCTAAGCTCTATTTGGAATATGGTTATTTACAATACCGGCCATTTTACCGACGAACGTGGTTCATGGTCGCTCTGGCCGCGGCCTCCATTATTATTATTATCATGGTCATCGCAATATTGTGCGTGAAGAGCAAAAGCTACAAGTATAAAAGTGAGTAGAATTACATCAATTAAATTTTGATTTATTACTATTAATAATACGTATACATAATTTTAATTCGTGTGCGTAAACAATAAAACGTAAAACTTCTATCTTTATTGCAATTTGTATAAATGTTATCTTCATGTAGCTAACATTCCCCAAGAAACTACAATTTCCAGCATTCTGATGTAGTACTAATAGTAATGTGTAAAATTGAAATATAACATCCTGCATATTTAATTGAATGCTTGCGCACATCGACAGAAGAAGCCCAGAAGACATTAGAGGAGTCACTGGCGGGCGAGACAGACGAGCGCGGGTCGCTGGCACTGGACCTGTACCGCTCGAGGCAGAACTCGGTGGCGAGCGCGGGCGGAGGCACGGGCGCAGGCACGCTGCGGCGCAAAGCGCCCGCGCCCTCGCTCGCCAAGTCACCCCCGCGGCCCTCGCCTGCCTCCGTGGCCTACCACAGCGATGAGGAGAGCCTGCGCGGCTACGACGAGAACCCCGACGACTCCTCCGTCACCGAGAAACCCTCCGAGATGAGCTCCTCCGACTCACAGGTGATCACCATCAAAATCAGTGTCGTCTGAGTGCTGCGACCATAACTAAACTTTCTTTTATTTTTTTCCCCTGTACGGTCGATCGGAGCTCTCATGGTAACTATTCCGATTGAAATCTAACTAGCAATTACTCTTATCACGCTTAATACCGGCTAGCACTATCGAGATGTTGCGTTGGTTCCGTCGCCTATCCCGTTAATTGTAATATATCAATTCATATGGGCAAAATAATTTAAAAGAATTATTAAATATATTATAAAATATTCTGGGTACTGCGGCGATACTTAAACGCAAATGTGTAGTGATTGTCAAAGTTAGTATAATGAAATATTAAGTTATATTTATTCTGTGTTTGCTTTGGAGATTTAATGTTTCTATTCTCACGATTCGAAAATAAAGTAATAAAAGATCACATATTATTAAAGTGACCTCTTCTTAACTAACATTGAACATCTACACGTTTTCATTTTTACATTATATTAGTGTAATTATTACACTTAATTTCTTTGAGATATCGCTAATAAATATACCTTGTACAGGCTATGGCGTAGTCTTAAAATCCTCGTAGTGTCTATACTTACTTGGCTTTTCTTCCAATTATACGAACGATTTTATTTAAATTTCCATAATTCAAAAATTAGTATTAGATTCATGTTAAATTACAATTATTTTAATTATTATAAACTACAAAAAATTAAAACCTATTTCTATTTTCAAAATATAGAATTCCGAAAGCGAAAACGAAAGTGTACGTTCGGAGCCACATTCGTTCGTGAACCACTACGCGAACGTAAACGACACGCTGCGGCAGTCGTGGAAGAGGCAGCGGCCGGTGCGCAACTACTCCAGCTACACGGACTCGGAGCCCGAGGGCAGCGCGGTGGTGAGCCTCAACGGGGGGCAGATCGTCATGAACAACATGGCGCGCTCGCGGGCACCGCTGCCCGGCTTCTCCTCGTTCGTATGACACCCGGCCCCCCTCGCCGCAGCCCCCGCCCCCGCCCACTCCCTCTACATGTAACCCAGTGACTGGTTTGCAACTACTCTAGCCTCAACAAGGGGGAGCAACGCGCTCGCGGGCGCTCCACGTGTAACACTGCCTTTCATATGTACATATCACTTGATTGTTAAGTATTATAGCTAGATAATGTGAGCCTACTAACTATGATGCATACGTTAGATTTAGAAATATTTTTTTATTAGAATCATGGCTATTGATCTAATTTTTTATATTAATTATATTATGACGTAAACATGAAATGTAATAAAACTTTTTTTTAGAAAATTGATATGAACTGCACTTACTTATTATATTATAAAACAATCATGTAGTTACATTCTCTAGACTACTAACTTTAATAAAACTATGTTCACTTTAAAAAAAATGCTTTTATAGTAATTTTAAAAATCTAGTTATGAATAGTTATTTATTCTATTAAGACATAAATAGAATTATTGCCTATAAAGATTTAAGAGTAATATTGTCATTCCACCTCTTAGCTTAATAATGTATGTTATAGAAAATTATATTGTACTTATTCATGTTTTTATGAAAAATACCTAATTAATTAAAAAAGAAAACATATTCATGAACTATATATCGAATTATTAAGGTGAATAAATCACTTATTACGTTTAGTGAGTTAAAATACAAAAAAAACATTATTAGGTTTGCTAATTCTTGTTATTGTAATTTTATTCACATCATATTGTAACTATTTGTTTAGTTAACTATTACTGTTTTTAACTGTAATTCATATTATTGACTATTGAAATACTTGAATAAATTTTCTAATATTTCGTAAGTGTCTACTACTAAAAACTTACAACTGACTGATAGTTTTAGGATGTAATCTCCTATTGATTGGTGTAAATAATAGGAATAACCATAATGTTTCACGTGATGCAGGCATATTTGCGGGCATCGGCACAATTCTTTATAAACTGTGATTTATTATTATTTCAAATAAAATTCTTTACAAAAATAGCAATAAGTGTTTACAATTAGGATAATTATAATTCTCTTCAAGTTTAGAATTGGTGTGCACCAATATTCGGTAGGCATCTATTTTCATTTCAAATTCAATAATTGAAAAATACATATATCCATATATAGTATTCATAATGGATAACTGCAAAAATTTATTGTTTAAGTACATTTATTATAACACTGGTGCCATGAAATAGCTCCTTAAATGTAACCTTGTGTTATTTGTTAATACACATATTTAAATATACAAAGATTAGTACTTGAATAAATTATAATATGAATGAGTGTTTCTTTTATATCATTTTATATAAGTAAGCGAGTATACAAGCTGCTGGTAAATATCACCATGATAGCATATATAATTTTGTTTTAGCACAACACGCACACAGCAGAGGAAACCTAGTGTTGAGACACTCCGTTCCCTGTTGAGATTTGTAGGTTAACCAAATAAATAAAAGGAATTGATTAAAAACGTCATTTTTATATAAAAAATTTTATTTCTTACAATACAATAAGGATTACTTAAACTAAACACTAAATTTAAACTAAAATAACTAAAGTCATATCAGCTCGTACAACAATTTTTCACAAAACTATATGTACTCATTTCTGTCTGAAGATGATTGTTTTCAAGAAGTGTCAGCTTCAATGTGGATTATGAATGTAAAGCATCAATCAATAAATACAATAAATACTTAACATGATATAAGCTGACTAACTCATCATCATCTGTGATATTTATACAAATTATTATTCTTTAAATTTTTCTTCACATAGTTTACAATTTACAAGTGTTACAGATAAACGTAAGATCACCGAATGTTGAACGTTTTAACCAAACAGCATTTAAAGTCGTTCACAGAGTTCACCACAATATATCCGACATATTTATTTTCTACACTTACACACTTTCTATCATTGTGTTGATTCAAAAAGCTTCTCACGAAAGTATTTAATTTTTTGCGCAAAAAATGCTTCTAAACCGTCCGCACATCTATAGAACTCGGAGTCTTTAGGGTTAAAATAACGACAATTATCAAATATTTTGGTCATATCACCAATAAATTCACTCAACATACTGTAAGTCTGTTCATTCACTTTTCTTTCCACTGTTTGCAAATCTAAAATGAAACAATAAGAAAATATTAATTATTAATCTAATACATGCATTCTATACAAAGAGTATACTATACATACCCATTGGCTCCTTTATTACTTTGTAGTATGTGGGAGCTTCTCGTGGATCTACGGGCTCCATGAAAGGCCACGCATTTTTATGTAACTGTATTTGTTTAATTAGCCTTTTGAGATTTTCAAAATCTTTGACAGTGAGCTCTTTCATATTTGCATAGTTAACCGAGTTGTTTTTCTGACAGTTTGGACAAATATACTCGTCAATATTGTCTGCTTCCGATTGTAGAATACCAACGCACCGTCCATGGAACCAGTCTTGACATCGGTCGCAACAAATGTAAAATCTGCAAAAAAAAATAATTATAAGACACACATATGATTAAATATTCTAGGCATTATGTTCCCAAATGTAATAGAACGTACTGAGAATTATCATAAGGCTGCCGACACAAGCAGTAGAGCTCCTGGGTCTCCTCGGCGCGGCGACACTCCGAGCACACATACTCTTCCATAGTTTTACTCATCTCCTCGGTGACACCGACGCAATCGCCATGGAACCAATTGCTGCAGTGTTCACAGCCCACATAGAATCTATAATCGAAAAATAACAACATTACTATTTCTATTTACTTATTTATTTAATTTTTTATCTATGAAATCTATGAATTTCTAAGTTAGATTCTCATGTTTCACTTCATAATACATATATAAATTTAGTCAGTTATAAATAAATATATGTTCTTAGAAAATTCATATAAAATATTTAATCAATCGATCAACTAACTTGGTGTTATCGTAGGGTGTGCGGCATATACACAGTAGTTTCTCCTTCTTGGAGCCCTTCTTGCTGGTCCTGGGCGTGGCGACCCCCGAACCTGCCACGCCCCCCGCGCCGCCCACCGGCGCGCTTGCTCCGCCCGCGCCTGCGCCCCCTCGCCTCTTACCGCGCACCTCCTCTTGCTTGGTGCGCTCGGCGCGCGTGCGCATTGCTAGTTCCGTTGACAACTCTTTCTAAAAATAAGATGTTGCAAACTTGTCTGTGACTTGACTAAGGCATTTGATTGATTATTTAGCTAACATAGTTGGGTTTATATGAACAGCAAGAAATCTTCTTGGTCTTTAATCAGCAAGAGAGTCAGACAGGGACCTAGTTTTGGTCCTTTCGTTATTAATTATACACTAGTGGACAAATTCCACATAAAGTCCAATTTCACGTTTCTACCGTCAGCGGTAACGGCTGTGCGTGCGTCTATACCTCAGTCAGTTCAAGGTGTCTTCTGTATATATAT
This sequence comes from Heliconius aoede, assembly GCA_037355905.1. Classification (NCBI taxonomy): domain Eukaryota; kingdom Metazoa; phylum Arthropoda; class Insecta; order Lepidoptera; family Nymphalidae; genus Heliconius; species Heliconius aoede. The sequence continues at coordinate 139,940 of JBAIZZ010000350.1, read as the reverse complement.
AGAGATATCTCCTTTTGTATATATATAGAGATAAATGTCACACAATCACAAAATAGTAAATGAAGAAGTTATAAAGCCACATGAAGAGAAGAGCGTTCGAGTTACATTTGAACTTTAATGGAATTTAGCTTAGAGTACTTGATCCTGATCTACTAAATAATAAACATCAAACCGATAAAGAATAATGAAGAAAAAGATCAAATTTAAATGAAAAAAAAAACGCAAATCTCCGAACATAACACTAACAAAAAAGATATCAATTCACAATATGTTAAGGAAATGAATGTTCATTTATTATGAACGGAACTCAATGAAATGATAGAAAATGGGTGTCACAGTTAAAAGTGAAATATATTAAATTAACAATGTCCACATGACGTATATCATACATATTTTCTATAGTAGTTAATATTAAATAAGCGTTACCGTAATGTAACGCGACGGTTGTGGGTTCGATCCCCACTCGAGGAAATTCGATTTATTTACGTTTACATTTCCATTTCTTCGATCTGGTGTCGAGGCAAAGCACGGCGTTGAGTTCTGCCACTCATCACGCAATGCCTCCAGAATTCGGCAGAAAGTGGGGAACAGAGCCTGAACCTGGGGAACAACCCTCTGCCTACTGTGTGTGGGATATAGCGTGAAGCTGTTATATAAGCGATCTCTTAAGCCTAACGTTGATACTATTGTTACAAAAAATTTAAGTCAGTGGTTAGAAGTTAAAAGTAAAATCATGAGCATTACGGTTTACATCTATTTCAAACGGTAAAGAAGAAATTTCCTAAAATAGGTAAAATGAATAATAGAAAAATTTGAATAATTTATGAAATTTTTGTATTTTGGGAAAATACCATATCATTTGACCTGCGCAATCCCACAGGTGCGCCCTGTGTGATGTTTCTTTGTATTTATAAAATGCATAATTTTGGAATTATTTTCCTATCTTCTTTTCTTACATTCACGGTGGGAAACATAAGAGTAATAATAGAAATGAAATGTCCAAACACTTTTTAGGCTCCCACTCAGGTTATATGCTCTGTGGCTGCCTATTTAAGCTAATCAGTGTATTTAAACAATAATAATGCTCTAATTAGTTTCTAAAATATTACACTAAGTGTTTTTTTGGGCACCGACCTGTATTTCGACACCAAGTTCCTTCTCGAGCAGGCCTCTCTTTTTGATGATGTCTTTCTTGAGCATTTCTTTGTACTTGAACAAGAGGAGCAGCCGCGAGTGCGCAGAGGCGGGCCGTGCGACGGCGGGGGTGGTGGCGGGTGCGGCGGCGGGGGCGGCTGCGGTGGCCGACGGTGCGGGAGGGACGGGGGCGGCGGGTGCGGGCGCGGGGGCGACTGGGACACCGGAGAGAGCGGGCGGCGTGGGCGGGCGTGCGTTGCGCGCTCGTTTGCGCGGGCTAGCCTCGATCCACTCGTCGTCGTCGTCGTGGCGCGAGGTCCCGCGGCGGCGCGCCGGCGGCTGCGGCGGGGGGGAGGGCGAGCGCACGGGCAACACACGCACCTCACGCTCTACAACCGCCTCAGGTTTCATCTGCTTCTCCTGGTACCGCTGCAGTTGTAGTAACTTTTCCTCGATTTCGGGATTAAGATTCTCCTGTTTCAAGGCGCTTTTAATAGCTGAAATATTATATACATCGTAACAAAATCCAACTTATCTATACAATTGTGAAAATATAAATATACTGGGTAAACTCACTTTGTTGTATATAGTCAGGTGTAAGAACAAACTTGTTACTTTGACATCCCTCATTAACAGAATTGACTATATCTGTTTTAGTATTATTTCTTTGTATATCTTCTGGCTTAGAGGGCACAGCCTCTTTATGACTCACTGCTTCAGAAACATGGTCTTCACCATTGAGTAAAGGTTGACGTTTTATTTTATCCTCTGTAGCGCTATCCTAAAAGGAAAAACATAATTATATCACATAAAACATGCATAAAGTATAATAGAAAATAAAAGTAATAAACAAAATAACTGTTTGTGGGAATATATAAGTACAAATATACATTTTAATAGCATCTACTATTACTAATTTTGTACATAGTTCATCTACTTCTTGTACGCGTTACAGTTCATGAATACAAATAAAAATTGATAAACAAAAGACGCAAGTGAAAGATTGCCCATACACCCCCACAAAACAACTAATATATAAATAAGAAGTAAAATAAATGTACGTAAACGATAAAAGGTCTTGATTAAATGAAAGTCGGAAGCTATTTGAAAATTTTATTTAAATATCATATTGCACTACCCAATCTTGATTAACTTTCAGAGCCGTTACGATTACATACATGAGAGGTGGTGTATGAGCAATTTCTGTTACCAATATATTTGTATAGTAAAAATTAAGTATTATATATAGGTTATAACTACTAACTACTGCAAATTATATCATTATTATAACTTGTATTACAATTTTACTTCTGTCACTTATAACACAAGTGACATCTACCCTCGGCTGTGGGCAAGAAACATAATATATAAGATTTAGTGAAAGTAAAAATTATTTTAATAATCAACTATATTATTTTACTACTCACAGCAGAGAATAGTCTAAGAAAAATTGTTTTTATTTATAATTTTTACACAATTATTGAATTAAATAATCAAATAATAAATAAATATGAAGCTTATAATGGCTTAAATAGAAAAAAATACATTAATGGAGTAAAATACACAAGTCCATATTATATTTAATTTCGACCTTAACACAAAAATAATAAGCAATTCATTAATTAGAAGAACAGACAATTAACTACAAATATTTTTGGAACTTGCCCTTGTATGAACTCATGCATAGTTATTAGTAATTGTTTCCTAATACTATTTATTAAACATATTGAATTAATTAAGTATACTGTTACAGATCAGGTATAAAAGTGGTATACTACGTACATACATCGAATTTTTTTATTTGTTACAAGATAATACTGATATCCCTATACTTAAAAATGCAAAGAGTAACTATCAGAGTGTTCATGTAGCTAATGTACAAAATCTTTGGTAATTACAATAATAATTACATAAATATTATTGCTGTAGTAAAATATCTACTATTTTAAATATCCAGTCTTACCATAACACAGTTTACATTAAATAATTACAAACTATTATAGTAATACAACTAATTGAATTCACTAGGGTTTCAACTATTATATTAACATTATCCATATTTTTTTGGGGACAAGCAATCAAGTAAAAAATAAATATAAGATTGTTAAAACGAAATCACAATCTTGTCACATTAAATAAATAAAACGCACAATGCTTACAGTTTGCGAGGCTTAAGCTAAGCTTCGCATTTGTATGAGTGATAACAAAAAATAGAGACAAAACTATTTGGTCAATAAAACAGTTCTAATTTGAGAAACATATATGATGCATACAGATGCAATATTCTTAATGTGTTGTTTACGTTAAAAATTTAATGTTTAAATCATCAAGGACCAAAAAACTTTATTCTTTCATAATTGCGTAATCACATACATTTTAGATTTACTGTGTATATAGATAAATTTATCTTTTACTTTTAATAAAAAGAACACAAAAATAAAATATATGTTGCTGTTAGTACAAGGGGTGAAGTCGTTAGACGTGTAGTGAACACTTACACAGATGCAAAGGTCAGCTTTGATTTCAGACTGTACATAGGCAGATCTTTAATAAATAGGTATGATGACAATCTAGTAAAAATCTCCCAAGTCATGTATTTAATTTTGGTTTAATTAAATTAATAGATTATAAGACACGCATTTTTTTTAATAAGGATTGATAATTATCAGACGTGACGTACGTCACGTCCTGGTAAACAAACGCACTGACATTTTGTATTGTATGCGCGGTATTATTGTATAGAATGGTATCGATAGATTTATTAAACTTGACGTCACAAGCGACGCCATGACACTTAGGTGCGTCTTGGTGCAATTTTTAAATTTATTAATTAAAAGTTATTCTTTAACCGACTAAGTAAGTGAGGAGGATTTGATATTTTTTTATGTTTGTTACCTTAGAACTTTTAACTGGGTGAATCGATTTTGATGTTTTTTTTATTTGGAAGCTAGTGTTTCCTGTGTGGGCGGCCAAATCCCCAATTTGGTCCAAGTCTCACAAATGTATTCATAAGAAAATGACATAAATCTTAGGATAGTTTGAAGAGAGTTTGATTAGGTTCTGATTATGGGATCCGATAGAAGTCGGTTTTATTTTGTTAAAAATTGTAATTATTATACTAAATATTTCTTTTGCAGTTTCCCAAAATGTGTCATCATGGCTATTGCAATAGAGTTGTCTAAAATTATATTCTGTTTTCTTGAAGAAAATTATATTAAGTAATTAATAGTTTGGATACACAAGTTCATCAAACAAATACATGGATGAAGACTATGTCGCAATTTCTGTTTACTTTGCATTTCTGAATAAATTCATATTTATATTATATAACCTAAACCCCATTTTCTTTCTATTATATAAATTATGTACTCAAATATTTTTTATTACAATAAAAAATTTCACGATTTTTATAATTTTTACAATATTTATAAATTTAGAGTGAATAAACCTTCAACCACATCTTCAAAATTATTATTGTAACATATTATTCTTACTTAATGCTTCACTTTTTATATACATGTATTATACAATTATAATAATGTATCAATAAATATTAATAAAAAATCATTTTATATGAATCTAGTTTAAGTGCATTCTTAAGGTGAGACGAATTCGAAATAATATGGAAAAATAATAAGTTAATGTAAATTGTAAAAGCACTAAGTATTATATACGTCGAGATACTGTGTTGCAACTTTTTAAAAATATAATTCAAATTTATATTTAAAAATATAATTCAAGTATGTTACTATAAGTTTCTTCTTAAAACATAAATTCTAATATAGAAAATTGTTCAACCATCAACCCGCGTTGCATTGCATATGCAAGTCGGCGTTCCAAGACTGCCCTTCCCTAATAGTAATATATTACCTGGTGCGCTTGCGCGGGCACGGGCGCGGACAGGGCGTGCAGGGTGGACGCGGAGGCGGGGGCGGGCGCGACAGGCGTCAGCGGCGGCGGCGCGCTGGGCGTTGGCTGCACCGCTAGGTACATTTTCCGCGGACCCAACATGCCTTGTTTGCCGGTAGACTCTTGAGCTGAAAGTTTAATTTTTCGAAATGTTTATGAGCAGACAACAGAATTTTCATTTCATTAAACATAATTTTCATTTATGCAGATATATTTAAATTAAGGTATATATTACAAATAAAAAGCAAAAGAATTATATTAATAATACCTTTTAGTAGTTGCTGTTTGACTTGATGCTGAACAAGTGCTAACTGCTGCGGTGTCAGAGAGTATCCATGAAGTCCTTGCAAAACGATGCTTGGTCCGCTGCTAGTTTGCATTACCTAAACATAAAAAAATAGTTGTTGTACAACATTTTATATATTTAAATAAGAGTAACATTAAAATTTCAAGACATTCGTACCTGTGCAGTAACAGTTTTTATCACAGTGCCCGGCGGTTGGCCTGCTAGAAGACGTTTTTCCATAATCTGGTCCTCGGTGAGTGGTTGCGGGGCCACGGCGGGGGCGAGGGGTGGCGCTGCAGTGCGCACAATAGTCGCGGACGTAGGCGTGGGCGGGGGTGCGGGCGCTGGCGCGGGGGCAGCGGGCACCGGGGTCTGGCCGATGTGGGCAACTATCTGAGCCTGGTTATTGCCCGTCGGTCGAATCAAAACCTGTTGTCCATTTACAGTGGCGATTTGTATTTTGCCCGCCGCGATTTGCTGCACGAGGGCCGGGTTGTTAACGAATAACTGTTGCGTGCCAGTGGGACGGGGGCGCGGCGTAGCGGTGGCGGTGGGGGTGGCGAGGGCAGCGCGGGGCGAGGGCTGGCGCAGAGGTGGCGCAGCAGCGCGCAGAAGCTGGCCCTGCACGAGCACGGTCTGCAGGGGACGCGCGCCCGCGCCAGCCTGTACCACCACCTGCGGCGACGCTACCACCACCTGCTGCGCCGGCTGCACTACGATGTGCCGCCCGGATGGAACTAGCGCCGGCGCGGGAGTTACCGACTGACTGGAAATCCGCGGCGATTGAATTGAACCACCACTTTCTGTACTCATTTTATTTTGGGCAGAATTTTTATCATTGGCGTCGCTCAATGGAGTGTCCGAGTCGGCTTTTTGCGGGGGGGAGGCTGCAACCAGCTGGCCCGTTATTCCTTGCTGCCCGTGCATAACCACATGCAATTTACCATCTGGCATCTGTATTAATTGTTGTCCTGCAAGTAACCCCCTAACAGTTATTTTGCCATCGGGACCTCTAATTATTTGAACCTTCTGAGGTCCTTCTTTTTGAGGAGTTTTATTAACTTCAGAAGATATAATTGATTTATTGTTGTTGCTGACTGGCTGACTTATGACTCTCGTTGTGCCATCCGCGCCTTTTGTCATAATAATTCTCCTAGTCCCAATAATATTTTTCTGACCAGTGGGAGTAGATGTTTGTGTAGTTAATAATGAGGTCAATGTACTCTTCCCAGAGACTTGATTAGGTGTAGTCTTCGATTTTTCTGTAACGGACAATAATTATTATACAAGTTATTTATAACTAACTATTAATAAAATTAATATTTGTAATGTGCCTCCTGTACCTGACATCTCCAGAGCTCGTTTCTGTTGATGAGCCGCACGTTGCTCTCGCAATTGCTGCTCCATCTTGTCCTTGAGGTCGGAGGCATTGGGCGGCGCGGCCGTGTTGCGCTGCGGAAGCTTTCCGGTGGACGTGCGCGTCACTGGTGTCACTCTCTCCGCGCGCTCTCCATACTGGCGCACTTCCCACAGTTCTAGTTTATCCTCGTCAACCCATTCTTCCGTCACCTATAACGTAACATCACAATATTTTCTTACTATTATACTTTAATTCTTACTATTACTATTAAACGTTAATATTAGTAAAATATTTGTATGAAAATTACCTGCGGTTCAGTATTCTGCGGCGATTCAGCACGTTTCCTCTTTCGCAAACCACTTCGGATAGAAGTCACCTCACGAATGGTTTTGGGTAACTCCAATGGAATGACTACTTTTCTGCGAAGGTATTGAGTACGCTCTGAAAACTGTCCGATATGACGATGTTTTAATAGTTCGAGTGACACAATCTCCGTGTCAGTGGTGAGCTGGTGCTTGCCGTCGGCGGTGGCAGGCTTGGCGGCCATGTCGTCCCAGCGCAGGCATGCCCACATAACGCGCAGCTGCAGTGCGGCGCTGGCCAGCCACTGCAGGTTGACGGTGCGGTACAGCCAGCACGTCTTGAACAGTGGCCGCGCACACGGGTACGGCCACACCACCTGGTTGGGCTTGCAGCTGTGGCTGAACCCGGACACTGTGCTGTGACCTGCTTGTCTGCACAGTTTTTTTAATTCATGATGAGGCAATACCATTATTGTTTTAGCTTTGCTTTTGGTATGAAATGATGAGCAGAGAGGATATTTAACAGGTGTTCTCTTCTTTTTCTTTTCTACTGCAGCAGTCTGTACTCTCTTCAAATAGACTTTACCGTTAGGAATTTCTGTAGAATAAACTCTTATTACACCATCTGTTTTCTCTTCTTTTATTTTATCTTCTTTTTTAACAGTCCTTGTTAATCCAAAGCGTCTATTTATAGCTGCCCGATATATAGGTTTGTGTGATGCTTTCTCAGATTTTAATGAACATTCATATGAAGAATCCTGTCCTTTTTCATTTTTCATATTAGTATTTGATTTTGAGGATTTGCCACGAGTTATTTTTAATTTAGGTATTGGTGGCCGACCCTTATTATCTAATGATTCAATATTTTGTTGATCATGCTCTGTCAACTCCTTGAGAGGTCCAATTTCAACTTCAGTGTCTTCATTATTACTGCTGGTTATATCAATATCCATTTCATTGCCAACAGCAGGGACGGCAGACTCTTCAAGTGTACTTTCTGATTTAATACCACACATTAAATTGTTATTTTCATTTTCATACTTTTCTAATTTACAATTTAAGTCACTTTCTCCACCAGATTTTCTTTTTACAAAGCAATCAGAATTCTTTACATCACATTCTTGTGCACAAGCGACTGCCGACAATAAATCAGACACTATGTTTTCACTTGAATTTGAACTTTTCCCCAATAAATATTGCTCCAATATGGAAATTTTGTTATTTTCCTTACAATTTGCAAGTAAAAATGAATTACAGCTATTAGGACCATCTTTAAGTAATTGTAATAGTTGTTGTAATATATTACTTTTTTCAATACAAAGTGGGGAATAGCACTTTACTGTCATGGATGACACCATAGACAAGTCGGATTTATTGCAGCTAGCAGAATAACATTTATAGTGTTTAGTCAAATTTGTTAACATTTGGTATTTCTCTTTTAAGATCTCAATATTTTTAGGGCCTATATTTACATTCTTTGAGTTGTTTTCACCACTTTCTACACTTGCTGAAATTATTTCAGACTCAGTCTCTTCACTCTCAATGTCAACATTTTTATCTTCTTCATTTTTTACATCTTCCTCTTTTTTTATATTATTTAAAATGTTGCCTAACTTTTTTTCCTCCATAAACTTTAAATAGGTACGACGAGCTAAAAAATCATCAAGTTTAGATTTTCTAGCAATCTTAGGATAGTACCTTCTAGTTGACGAACTTAAAGCTTTCTCGACATCTATTTCTTCAAAATCCTCAGTTTCTTTTTCTAATTTCATATTCCTCATGGAAACTGGTACTAAAAAAAATATATAATAAAAAGAAAACAATATATGATGATTATTACAACAGATATTTTTTATATTAAAAACAAAAAAATATTACATACATTTTTCCGTGACACTTTGTTCAGTGCACTCATTTGAAGTTAAGTATTCATAAGTTTTAGGTTCTACAGCCAAAACTTTTATAATGCTGCCATCTCTGACTCTAACAGCAATTTTTGCAGGGCCATTACATAAGGTTAGTTTAATATTACTATTGTGCTTTTTAAATCTCCTGGTTGCAGAATTCCATAACCAACCCCATTGTCCATGGATTCTGTATTCTTCACCTTTTTGTTTCCATGCCTGCAAGTGATGTTTTTTTGTGAAATGTCTGAAGTATGAAATCTAGTATCACAATATTAAGATAAAAGTTTACCTGATGACGGAGACCCAAAGAATACTTAACAAAATTGCAAGCAGTTCTATTTCTCTCCTCTTCTTCATCCCTCTCTTTTTTCTCTCTTTTATCAAGTTTTTTTCTTTCCTCCCTCTCGGCAGCAGTTGTTCGCATTAGGCGCACGTGGCCCAACTGTTCATGCCACGCTGGCACCCACACAGCATTTTTAATACAAGCCTGTTGAAAGTTTTGGTTTCCATAACAACATTATAAATTATATTTAAAGTTTAGACCGTCGTGACGCAGTGGCACAGCCTCTTACCATAAGGGCGACGAATGTAGGTTTAATTCCCACTGCAAGGACTGAGCTATTGTTGTTTCCAGACTCATAACAAGACAAAACGCGCCATAGAGTTCTACCGCTCAATAAGCAATATCACGAAAATAATACGGACAATAAGTAATGGAATGTGTTGAAAGTAAATTGACACCCTTATAATTTTTTAAAAATAGGTAGCTTTGGTAGACTACAAAGTTCAGATTTTCTTCTAAGCTATTTAAAAAAGTTTATTTGAATCTCTATGGGTGAAAAGTATTATGAGAGCACTAATAACAAAATACTCTTACAATGCACTTTAAGTCTTTATCTGTCATTCTTACAAACATAGGACTGTGGTGTTTTTTGTTTTTTGATTTTTGCAATTTAAATATCAAATTGATTCTCAAGATATATATATATATATATATATATATATATATATATATATATATAACTACTCGAAGGCAATACTCACTAAGCTAGAATGATAATGTGATACATCCCATAACAAGATCCACATATGCAATATTTGTTTTTTCTTGCCCTTATAAAAAGGACAGACTGGACAGAACCTACAGCATAGTGTTTATATAGTGCTTGACACCAACTTTCCGTCCCATATTTCAATTAAAATATTTCAATAGTTGCGTTTTTTTTATCAGAGAGAAATATAAAACAATTCATTACCCTGAACAAGGGTGAAACACACAATCGCCACTGCACCACTACAACATCAATAATTTGTCTTTATATCTGATATGAAATATTATTATTTTTTAGTACCTGCAAAACACAAAGAGCTCTTGCAAAATCTCTAGGAGCCTGACAAAGTTGAACTGCTTGAACCCAAGGCTTCCTTAACAATGTCCAATTTGGGTGCATGAACTGCAATACTATGTTTGATTCTAGTTGGAGCAAAGTTTGTCTCAAAGTTGCTACAAATAATGGCTTTGTTGCTGTTGAAAAATAAATTACGTAAAAATAATAATAATAATAGAGCCAGAGTAAAATTAGATAAATTGTAGAAGTATATCAATTTTAAATATTTCATAATAATTACCATTTAACAATCCAACCCACTTAAATTCTTGTCCTGAAGAAAGAGAAAATTTATGGGAGATATAACGTTTCTTGTCCCTCTCTTCATTTCTTTGTGGTTTATTTAAGGCTAAAGGATTATTAGTATATTGGTTTATATAAGTTTTGAAGGTGTTTTCATTACCCAACTTAAAAAGATATGTGCCATTTGAGATTTGATTAGATTTAAGACGTGTGACTCGTTCTGTAACTAAAATTTGTTTATCACTATTTTAAAATAAGAAAAAATTACATTTATAATTTTTACATGCATTAAATACATACCATCATCGCTTCTTTTTGGAATTTGTGATTTTGCTTTAACTAAGCAATTATTTTTAATTTTTTTTGTATCTTCACTGTCAATATCATCATTGTCATATTTGACAATTTCATCACTTGTAATGGTAACTTCATTTACTATGTCACTTTCATGGACCACTGACATTTCAGAATCATCATTGTCATCTAATTTAATGCCATTATTTGGCTCTATATGTCTTTGTTCATCCTTTGCTAATTTCCTCTTCATAATATTACTTATTTCAACTTCTAAGTAAGACTTTCGGTTACCCTTAGCCTCTTCAGTTAAATCTTCAGTTACATTCATTTGTCTTAAGATTTCTTGTTTCATTTCAATTAATTCTCTCACCAAAGGTGCTTCCATTTCATTTGCATCTAATACATCAAGAAGGTCTTGGAATTGATGAGCTGCTGTGTAATACCATACATCACTATTTTCAGCCTCTCTAGAATGAAAACCAATCATATATCAGTTTATGATTAATATATATAAGCAGTACAAATAATCAGTAAGAACATACACAAAAATCCGTCTTGCAATAAACCAATATTTTCGTCCATGTCTATCAAAACCCAAATGTTCATGTCTACATAATAAGCCTTGTTTTTCAGCATCAGGCAAACAATCTGTTACACCTATTGTTTTATGGTGTTTGCATAGAGCACATTGCCAATCTTCTGATGGTACATTGACTAATGGAGGGTCAACACATTCTAAATGAAAAACAGCTGGACATGTTTCACAGCACAATAGATCACCCAAGCGATGACAAACTCGGCAATGATCATCATATTGAATAGGAGCTGAAAAAGAATCATTATATGAAAATGACTCCAGCATGAAGGAAATATTATTGAATGATAATACAAGTTAAAAAAATATGTACACATATTATTACTACTAATAATTACCTTCACTTATAAGATCATCTCGAACTGGATTTGTTATTAAAAATTGATTACATAAAAATTGAAGTACTGCTAAACGATCTTCAATAGTTGTAAAAGGATATTCACATGAATTTAAGATCCTACCTACATTTTTATCAAATGATTTATCACTTTCCACATAAATTCTTAAAACCTCAGGCCAAGTCATAATGTCTAATAGAAATAAAGTAATATTAACACTGTCTTTATGATCTAATGGCCCAAAGTGAGTTTGCTGTGCATCCTCTTCTCGTAGCAAAGCTTTCAGCAACATTATATGTACTTCTATGAGTAGATTACTCTGATCTTCACAGCTTACAGCTGCACATAGATCTTCTAATCTAAATGGCGATAATCTTACCAGATGCCTAAAATGCCGCAGTACCTCATATACACCTACAATTTGTAAAACTAAATGGTGAGGTATTATTAAATCATCTGAAGATGGTGGAAGTATAAGTGGAGGTATCTGACGTTCTTGTTGTAGCCAAAGTGGATCTGGACTGGGAGGTCTTAAAAGATTATTAATCGTTTTGCGTGAGGTTCCACCTACAGAACTGTAACTACTAATAGAAAAATCACTGTCACTTCCAGCACCGTCACGGACGGTACCTTCTGAGCTGTCACTACCGCGATCTTCTTCGGGCTCAGATCTATCACTGAATTCATCTCCAAAATCTGATCCATAATGATACTCTGACTCATGATAGTCGGCAGCTTGTGGATTGTAACCTCTCCGAGAATAGGCATTTGACAAACCTCCTCTTTTACTTTTATGAGATTTGCCTCCTCTCGGTTTTCTTGTACTTCGCCTGCTAATGTCACTTCCTTGTGGCGATGAAGCTCTAGATGCCGATGGTGTACTCGCGAGGGAACTAGAGCCCACATTTTGTGTTTGTAAATATTTTGGCTTTTTTAATAAATGATATTGAAATTTTCTATTCTTTTCAAAACTTCCCGATTTCGGGGGCCTCCCGCGTTTTTTAGCCCCCCTTCCCGTCATTGTTATAAACAACTGTCAATTTTGCACTATTTTGCACGTGTATTGAAAACACATTATTGTTTACAAAAACAAAACGATGTACATAAGCGTATTTAGGTTCATCCTAAATCTAAGGCATTCATGGTCCCAGCTTTTGAGACGCTTCAAAGGAAGAAAGTTTTACACCGCCTAAAAATGCGACTATTTCCACGATATCGTCATTAAAAAATACAGAACATAATTTACCACTAAACAGATTTGGATTATTATCTAAGAAACAAGGCACGAAAACGTAATGACGCGAAATGTGAATAGGTGCATGCAATTCTGAAACGCTTAATGCTCGCTTCTCATTGGTTGATTATTAGTCCGCCATGTCGTTTTTCTAGCTTGAGGGTTATTGAATTTTATACCAATCGAGCATCTTTCAAAAATCAGACATCGCACAGAGACTGAATACTATTGTAAAAGAAACATATTTTTATTATTTTAACTGTAACATCCATTGTCCTTTTAAACTTAATAGTACATAATAGTTGCGCACTACACTAATCACTTCGCAATCAGTCAGTCTAGGTAGCTGGCCGCCATATTTTTTCCATTTCAAGAGTGAAGTCATTTTAATACTTTTTAACACAATGAATTGATGTTAATATTTTTTTATTAATATTAAATAGATAATGTAATAAATAATTTTTAATATAATATTTACTTAATACTTTTCAAAATATAATTGGACTTAAATATTGGATAGGGAACATTAAAGTAACATTTGAATTTTGAACATAAATTTAATTTACGTGACTTTACCTATATAAGAAATAAAACGCCAATTTTAGAATTTATAATTATATATATAAAAAAAATATATAAAAAGTCCTCTCAAGTTTCGTGATCCATATATATATGGATCACGAAACTAAACATGACTGTTAAATTTTTTATGTATCTTTAATGCTAACTATTTTTGAGAGAAAAAGGATAATATGTGCTTAAAAGAGATGTTTATTTATCATTTAAAATCGCAAAAGCTGAAATTTGTCATGCCTGTCCGGAACTTATTAACGCACGGACAAACGTATTGTCAATAATATTGTGTGTGTGGGCGCCCGGTTTGTCAATATAATTGTAGATTTCTAGAAATTCTGTTTTAGCCACGACAATATTGGGAGGAGGCAGGCAGGCAATATTGTCAATCATATTGTCGTGTGTGGGCGCGCGGTAATATTTTACTGAAATAAAATATTTCAAGGGAGGTGGACTCTTATGCTTTATTAAGGATGGACAAAACCAATTTAAATAGTGACAATAATGTTTAAATATTTATTTATGTTTTCATTTCTTCGCTCTGGTGAAGTCAGCCGTGTGGTCCCGGCTTAGAATAGGATCACCCTGGTACTGTCGGTGTCGTAAGAGGCGACTAAAGTACGTGTGGAAGAGTCACGTCGCCAGTAATGGCAACACGCATGGGCAGACTCGACCGGATTTAATACCACCCCCGGCATCTTAAACCGGCGTGAAGTAGTGGCCCTTGCCACTGCGTTTCGCATTAGGTAATGCCGGGCCCCGGTGCCCTTCATCTCCACCTTAAAGGCTGGCAACGCACCTGTGGCTCCTCTGGTGTTGCATGGGGTCGTGGGCGGCGGTGATCACTTACCATCAGGTGACCCGAACGCTCGTTTGCCTTGTCCTCTCCCATAAAAAAAAAAAAAAAATAATAATAATATTACTACTTCCTGTTTTTTTATTTTATTTATTACATGTTTTAATAAATTAAAACATGGCAAACACACCAAGAGCCATTGAATATACCTATTGAAGCACATCGTCAAACAAATCAAGCATTAAAAAAAATTGTGTACTATAAAAGCTGCTCGATATTTACTTTAAAATTTAATACATCTCCATACAAATAAAGCTACTGAGCGACTGCGTAAGATTTTGTGCCGAAATATTGTCAATAGTATTGTGTAGTATATGGGTCCATATATTGAACAATATTATTGCGATAATTGTATTGGCAATAATATTGTGTGTGACTAGCCACTAGCATTCATCTGCTTGTGAAGAATTAGAACTGATGTTGATACTTGCCGTACTTTCACAAGCGTGTAAATTTATTTTTATAAAAAAACTTTTGTAGCTTTGAAAATGTATAATTCTATTTATAATAAAATAATTTAATTATTGTTTGCCTAATAATTTGGTGTACGGTACGGTATATATTTTTGACAGAAATTTTATCAAGATAAATAGATATACTGGCAGCCCGGTCATAACTTAACAGCTGGCGACTTGTGGCAACTGGTAAGTGGGAAGGCAATGTACACCACATTGCGGTTACTTGGTTAATAGTTAGTGAATAGTGTACGTTCCTTGGTTAATGAAAAGGGCATTATGTATATTATGTCAAATTAAAGCAAATAATACTCGTGCATGTGAAAATAAGTTTAGCAGAAAATAAATACACCATGTATCATATGAAAAATATCATATCTACTAATGAAGAAATAATCTTGCCAAACTGCATGTATCCATTGAAGAATTTAGCGGACATATACCAAAACGATATAGAAATCAATATAAACGATCAGGTTACCAAGGTTCTTAAGGTTTATTTCAAAAATTTAAATTTATACTTAATATTAAAATTATAAACTAGCCGTCGTGGCGCAGTGGCACTGTAACGCGACGGTTGTGGGTTCTATGCCCACTCGAGGAAGTGATTTATTTACGTTTATTTTTCTATTCCTTCGCTCTTGTGTCTAGGCAAAGTGTGGCTTTGGTTTCTGCCACTCAACACGCAATGCCTCCAGAATTCGGCAGAAAGTGGGGAACGGAGTTTCGTAACATAAGCTTCCCTCTGCCTACCCTGCTGTGTGCGGAATACAGCGTGAAGCTGAAAAAAAAAAATTTAATTAAACCTTAATTATATACATTGTAAAACCGTCTACTCCGACTCAGATTTTATGAAAGCTATACTTTAATCTATATCTCACATTTAGCAAATTAACAGAGAGACACTAATGTCAAGACAATTTCCTTTCCATCCCACAAGTGGAAATCGAAGTCACTATCGTTGTGTTTACAGTTAGAACAAATCCCACTGTAACATAATGCCCACAAACTTACAACAGAAAATGAGTTGAACTCATTATTTTGACTTTGAACAACAGTAAAGTGATAGATACTTTTATTTTCTTTAAGAAAGAACATTGTTATCTTACCTAAGCATAAGGAGCTGTCTTTATCTCATTATAATATAGAAAATAGTCTGAGTTGGATTGGAGCTTACAAACTTTACTGGTTTTCTTGTCCTTCTAAATATATGTTCTTTTCAGAAAATGCCTGCTAATCAGCTTGTTGATTTAGAAAACAGGCAGGACAAACTTCTAATAAAATTAGATATTCTTTATGAAAGAATAAAAAAGATAAAGTCATTGTGCATTTTAAATCCATGTGTAAAACAAGAATTAACAACAAACGCAAAAGTAAATAATACTGTAAGTTTAATCACTTCTACCATCACCTTTGCACTTTCTTGGAACTATCTACAAAATCTGGAATTTATAATAAACACATAGTTTCACACTTTATACTTAATGGGATGGTCAGAGAGAATGGAGGACCAAATGCTACATAATATAATAATTAAGTTTTCTATTATAAGAAATAAAAAATATATATGATCGAATCAATATTAAATTCATCTTAATAATTGTTTATTCTCAATAATATTTTATTTTTTGTTACAGGCAGAGCAACAAGAAGTAGTAATTATTTTAAATACAGAAAATCTCCCTTGGTTTTTAAATATATTTTTAAAACGTATAACATTAAGTGTGTCATGGCACATTCATTCTTCCGTTTCAAATGCAAAAGTTGCAAAAGTAAAAGCATTTTTTAAAAAATTTCAAGACTTGTATCAATTAAAACCTGAATCTAAAATAAACCTTCGACTGATATTCAAATCTGGTAAGTATTCATTCATAGCAGTTTTTGCATTTTGATGTTTTCATCTTTGAATATAGTAAAAGGTGGACAAATTATCAAGATGGTTTAATAGGTTTGTGCTCTTTTGCTTTGCGGTATTTTGTATCCCGTACACAGCAGAGTTACCTAGTGTTAAGATACTCCATTCCCCATTTTTCACCAAATTCACCAAATAGCTGAACTCAACACCAATATTTGTGTTAACACTAAAGTGAAGAAATGAAAATATTATTTTATTATATAATATTTTATTTTATTATTATTATTTTATTTCCTTGAACGGGGATTGAAACCACAACCAGTCATGTTTACAGTCACACTGTTTATATCACTGAGTATTTTACAATGTAGTTGGTAAATTTTATCAACTATTACTATATTTTAACTATTCAATTAGGTAATAAAATTTTAAAGCAACAGCAAAATATTAAGTATTTTTTGCAATAATGTGAATGACTAATGAGTATGCAAAAAATTAAGTAGAAATATTTTTCAGAGTCAGCAAACCCTGAGTTGAAAGTTTCTTCTTTAGATGTCCCAATTATTGGCAATGTGAATATCATAAGATACTTATGTCTTGTATATAATGATGTAGTATCTTATGACTACCAGAATTATCAATTAGATAGTTTCCTTGACATATGCCATCAACTGGAAACTGCACCAGAAAAAAGAAAGGAAAATTATATCAACAATATATTTAAAAATAATAATTCTAGCTGCTGGATTTATAATGATAACTTCTCTATAGCTGATTTAGCTGTTTTTAACGCAATTAAGCAGATGCAATGTGGCACAAAAAGTGTACCTAAAAAATGGCTAAATGAATGTGAAAAAATTATTTTGTAAAGTATCACCCTTTAATATACATTCAATAAAATGGCAGACATGAAATAAATAATTTGGTTATTGATGACAACTGTAGCACAATATATTATAATAAATATAAGTGTTTATAGTTTGTCATATTTTTGGCCTCTTGTAGTAAAACAAGTATAATTGTGTGTCAGATATAATTTTTTTTATTTTTGCTTCAAATTGGAGAACTCTACGAGAGTATGAATCAATATGTTAACATGATTCTACAAATAAAATAATTTTCATGAATTGATGCTTTTATTTCTAATAATTAACTGTTATTTTATCGTCATAATAATCAACTTCATAAAAGAATAATGTAATTGAATATAGTAAAATGTATATCGATCCCAAATTTACCAAAATATATCAGTGACATTAAATAAGAGCACTTTCAATCACTATTGCTATTTAGTCTTTCATTCCTCACTTCAGCAGAATTCTCGAGCATTGCGTGAGGTGAAACTCAACGCAGCGCATTGCCTTGTTACGAGATCGAGGATATGAAAATATTTCCTCTTCTTATCCTCAGAATAGCCCTTGCAATGACTGCCTCCTAATACCTGGTTTAGACTAATGAGTTATTATTATTCAGGCTATGATTTCGATAGCAATACTATTCTCTGTCAGACATATTTAATCCCTTAAAACCATGACCATGGACATGTTCTACACAAAATCAAATGATTATAATTTATACGTCGTATAAATATTTAAATTACAAAATATAGTAGGAATTAATAATCGTAAATTTACTTTGCCTTTGTACTGAAATAGTAATATCATATTACATACGCAATATAATTTAAATATGTGAGTAGCAAGACGGGATTGATCTTAAGGTGATAATTGTGGGTTGCTATATTTTTTCAAATATTTCCTTACTTTTTTTTATGGAAAAGGTATAGGCAAATGAGCGTTCGGGAATCGGCATTGATGAATATTATTGTGTGTATATGGCTAGCCTACAAGAATTGACACCTTAACTTATGGTCCTTAAAATATAATTGTCTAATCAATAATAAACTTATGATAATTAAAATTAACTTAAAATTCATTTTTACAGTAAATGTTTTATTGTTAATTTTTAAACTTAATTTCAATTTACCTACTTTTAATAAAATATTTTACAGTTTTTAATGTTTTTCGTGTATCCGATCGTAGATGACATAAAAAAGTAATTTTGGCAACGAGGTTATGTTTACTGGATAATTTTGTCGAGTCAGATCGGTTATTTGTGCGAGCTCAGAAATTTTTCATTGTATTCTATATCAGCAGAAAAATGTTGGTGACTTTAAAAACGTTACAACAACAAACATTTCAAATAGAAATTGATCCTGATGAAACAGTTAAGGCTTTGAAGCTTAAAATTGAGGTTGAAAAAGGTAAAGATTATGCGGCAGATAATCAAAAACTTATTTATGCGGGTAAAATTCTTTTTGATGATAACAAAATATGTAATTACAATATAGACGAAAAGAAATTTATTGTTATAATGGTAACAAAACCTAAATCTCCGGAAAGTCAACAAGCGTCATCCGCTTCGGCACCCGAGGCCGGAGAAAGTGCTTCGACAGAAAGCGGAGATGGTAAAAGTAAAGCTCCAGAAGAAAATACTGCAACTGTTCCTGCCGAGGAAACTGAACGTGCGGTTGAACCCACTATTGCATCTAATGAACCCGATTTTGAATCTACTGTTCAAAGTATTATGGATATGGGTTATAATAGGCAGCAAGTTGAACAGGCGCTCCGCGCTTCTTTCAATAATCGTGAAAGAGCAGTAGAATATCTTATAACTGGTATTCCCGAAGAATTACTACAGGAGCAAGAAGCTGAAGAAGGCTCTGATGATGATCCATTAGGATTTCTAAGAGAGCAGCCACAATTCCAACAAATGCGGGCCGTTATTCAACAAAATCCTAATTTATTAAATACTGTCCTTCAACAAATTGGTCAGAGTAATCCAGCACTTTTGCAAGCCATAAGCCAGCATCAGCAAGCATTTGTTAGGATGCTTAATGAACCTGTCAGTACACCAGCTACTGGTGCTGCACCAGACGATTCTACTGTGGATAATCCTATTCCAGCAGCACAGCAACCTCAAAATGTTATTCAAGTATCACCTCAAGATAAAGAAGCTATAGAAAGGTTAAAAGCGTTAGGATTTCCTGAACATATGGTTATTCAAGCCTATTTTGCTTGTGAAAAAAATGAAAACCTTGCAGCAAACTTCTTGCTATCTCAAAATTTTGATGATTAATAGAAAATGAATATTGAGCATTACAAAATATCAAATTATTAAATATACTGTTTTTAAGTAAAGCCTAAATATAGATTTAAAATTTTGCTTAATAATTTCTTCTTTAAGTGTAAGTTTGCACTAAATTCAGTAGATTCTGTAATACTTACACAGTCAGCAATACCCTATTCTTCAGCTTCCAAATGTTTGTAGTAATTTATAAACTGTAGTGTCCTTAATTTTTATTAAATGTAAGGAAATATAGTTTATATTTATTCAAAATTAAATTAAACAAATGTTTCTTTTTTGTGAATTGTCTATTAATATTACAGGAATTGTAATAAAATTTATATTATCATCATCTTTGTGTTCCACAAATAGAAATCGATAACTGATTGTTCTAACAAGAATTTGTTTTTAATTTGACCAACCAAAAATTTGTTTTATTTAAATAACACATCATCAAACATTATTTTAGTGTTCATCCATTGCAATTATAATTAAAGTTTTTGGAATTTTATAAAAGAAATATGTTTTATTGATGTATATTTATATCAATATTTTATTTACAATTTATATTAGTTAGTAGTCAATGAAACGTTAATAATATCATCACACAAAGCTTTACTTACAAGTAAATAAATTTAATATAATATGTTCTATGCCTCCTATACATATAGTGAGTTTATTTTTTTCTTGACATGTTACTAGAACAACTATACC
The DNA here is from genome assembly GCA_037355905.1 of Heliconius aoede. Lineage (NCBI taxonomy): Eukaryota > Metazoa > Arthropoda > Insecta > Lepidoptera > Nymphalidae > Heliconius > Heliconius aoede. The sequence continues at coordinate 119,368 of JBAIZZ010000350.1, read as the reverse complement.
TATAAAATTGTATATATTATAGATTAAAGGAGCAATAAAATTAATAAGTAAATTAGATGTTATGTAGACAACACTTATGCCATTGATGTAAATAGAATGTAAAAATAAAAATTAATTTGCAAGTGTATTATGCTACACTTTCTTTATATATCCATCATACTCATCAAAATTTCGATGACCATTGCTTGTTTTGGGTAGAAGGCAGAAATGAAAGGAAAAAAAACGCTTTAATGTAGTCAAAGGTACGTCTTTGTAATAATTGGTAATACAGTAGAAATTCGACTATCCGGCCCTCAGTAATATGGATTCACGATTATCCGGACTATCAACCCCCATTAATTATTTTACAACCTACTACAATGAAACCTAAGAAAATTTATTTGTACGTAAGTAAAATGTATAAATCGTATGTTGGAAAATGTTGATAATTCCTTAATAAACGTTTTTCGTTGATATGTACTTGTTGCTTTTAATTAACATATAAAAATTTTGTGATTATATATCACAAAATAGTTTTTCTTTATACATTTGATTATCCGGATTTTCGATTATTCCAATGACTAACTATTAGTCCGGTCAATCGAATGTCTACTGTATATACTATATTACCTAATGGTGCCTGATATACCGAGAAATGGCAATTATTGAGGGTGGATATTAGTTTAGATAGCTTTGGAGTGAAGTGACCAGATTCGGAAGTAAGTAAATTATTATCATTTTTTATAGAAATTTTCGAGTTGATTTCTTGTTATATTCTTACTAAATTCATGTAAACTCTGTTATAATTCTTTTGGTTTCCAAATTTCTTTTGATTACAGGGTTTTACTTTTAATTTCTGGCCAATTAAGGCTCGATCTGCAGAGTAGTAGAGCAGACCGACAAAATTATCCTTTTAATAACATTAATTGAAATATTAGGTTGGAAACTATGAAATGGTAGGAAGGTTACGTAAAAAGTATGAGGACCCTCCGGTTAATGACAGTAGACGAGGCGAAAGAGGTAAGTGGGGACCGTAGCGTTTGGCGCTCCGTTAGATAAGTAAAGTAACTATGAAAGGGGCGTTTTTGGTTAGTCTGTGTTCAAGTGCGACATAGAGATTCATTATAACGTGCGCTCGATATTTTTATTTATAAATTTTAAAAATATTCTTACTCATTTTGTAAATTTTTTTCATATTTATTTGTGTTCGATTTTTATTTTATATTTCTCCGAAACCAGATGGAAACAAAACGTGATATACATTTACTTTTTTAAATGAGTATAAATTAAACCATAGTGCAGCTCAAGCTTCGAGAAATATTAATCAAGCATTTGGAGATGGGTCCACCAATCAAAAAATGCTCGATATTGGTTCCAAAAATTCTCGCAATTTGAGCATCGTCAATGATCCTCGAGGAAGACCATCGGTCCATGTTGATAACGAGGAATTAAGGACGACTGTGGAATCTAATCCGGATACAACCATTCGTGAACTTGGGACTAAGCTAGGAACTAGCCATACGGCTGCGTGCAATAAATAAAGTTAAAAAATTAGACCCATATGTACCGCGCGAACTGACAGAACTACAGATGGTGGACCGCAAGATTAAGTCCGCATCTTTGATACGCAATGCACGATTGCCATTTTTGCACCTCATCATCGACGATCGAGCAAATGGGTTAGTAACAATACACCGCCAGGACACACCCCTAAACCGAAATTCCACCAAAAGAAGATTATGGTTACCATATGGTGGAGCGCCAAAGGAGTAATCCATTATTCCTTTCTACAATCTGGCGTAAACCATAACAGCCGAGTCCTATTGCCGTGAAATTGATAAAATGCATGAAAAACAACCAGCATTGCTCAATCGGCATGGCGTAATATTTTTGCAAGATAACGCAAGACCGCATAAAGCTTCAATCACTGTTGACAAGTTAAATTCTCTGAAATATGAACTTTTTCCACATATTCCATATTCACCAGACATCTCACCGACCGTTTATTACCTTTTCCATAATTATGAATTATTTTTGAGAGAAAAAAAAATACAATAACGATATTATAAAAGAGTTTGAATTGTTTATTAATTCTAAATGAAGATTTTTTAAACCGGTGTTTATGACTTGCCAAATAGTTAACGGAAGATCGTAGGTGCCAACAGAAATTATTTCGATTCAAAATAATAATAGTTTCATAGTTTCCAACCTATTAGTTAATTTATAGGTTTTCATCATGTATCATTCGCTTGACATCGCTATGTAGCAGTAGATTTCAAAATATTTTAATGAGGTCGCGCTTGCCCACCAAAACATCTATAAAAGTAAGTCTACACGAGGAAAGCTTTGAGCGAACATTACTTTTTCATATTCTATATATAGATAAAGCTACATTAGCAAAGTTTTAGAATTGGTCATTTGACAAATTAAAGAAAGTCGAAAAGACAATCGAAATTGTAGGGCGTAATCCAATTTCGTAATAATAAAATATTTAAACTGAATTTAGTAGTCAAAAATCGCACATGTGTAATTCTAGACGATTTAGGTAGGAACTCTTCTTAGAAGACTTGGCTTAGCCCTAGAGCCCTTTCATCAGATATCTCGCTTGAACATGGTATTAAAGCCGCTAGGGCTTTCATACCATTATGCCCCCCTTTTAAGGCTATTATTTCTAGGATTTAATCATGAATGTATAGTTTCCTGTACTAGTACTACCTGTATATGCCAAATTTTCTAATTCTAGGTCAACCGGAAGAACTCTTATTAATTTTCGAAGGCCCAGGTTCGCCAATATATGGAGAACTGTTCTCATCTCTGGGCTCGTGCACCCCAGCATCAGATTTAACCATTTGGTGGCATACAACGTAAAGCCAACGTACTAGTACATGAAAAAATCTAAAATAATAGCCTCGAAAGGGGGGCAAAACTTAATAATAAAGTCACTTGTGCTAGTAGTGAGGTATCATATGAAATGGCTCTGGCTTAGCTAAGTCTTAATTTCAGAAAAAACTCGCGAAATCCAATTTTTGTCAGGAACCCTCAGTGGGCGAGCTCGACTCGCGTTTGTCCAGTGTTTACATTCCAGAACCATACATGCAACTTTTCCTCCTTAGTGCCCTTGCCGATTCAGCCACTTTACGAACTTTAAATAAGACAAATATGGTTAAGGGGAGAGTAGGTAAAGGAAAAAAAAAAGGTACTGTTAAGCACTCCGCTAGCAATTTTCGCCGAGTTCTACTCAGTATGTTGTCACGGTCTTATAACGAAACCGAAATATATTTGAGTAGAATTGTACATAGTCTTCTTTTTAAGCCGTTTTAGCAGAAACGTACCGCGGTGTCAAGTTCTTCCACTCAATACAAGCAATGTCTCGGCAGTGTTGTTTCTAAATTTCAAAGATAAAGTAACTGAAAGTAGTAATTAAATGGTCATAAAATCCACGCATAGGAATTCCTGAGCGGCTAGTAGCACTCAATAACCTTGGAAGATTGAATACTCACTTTAATATTTTTATCGGCTAGTCTCTCATCAGCCTCTTCTTATATGCTCTTTGAAGGATATTATTATACGGGGTCGTGGGCATCGATGATCCACTTACCATCAGTTGACCCGTACGCTCATTTGCCTTGTCGATTCTATAAAAAAAGGACATTCATGCCTCCCTCCAGTAATTCTACAAACGTATTCTCGTATGTCAACCAAGGTACTTTCATTACACATCATACACATTCTTCCATTACTCTTGTGCTAAACACACACAGTACCAGGAGGGTACTCGTATCTGTATTCTTACATTCTCTTTTATCATTGCATGCACCTCAATCAATTGCGAATTCTATTAGATAAGTAGGCGTATATTTTATGAAGAAATCATATAACTGCTATATCAGCATTTACTGCCATTTTTAGCTCTCGAATTTAAAACTACAGCACTTTGTCATAATTTACATAAAAATAAACGTTAATAAATATTTCACTTCCTTGAGCAAGGGGACGAACACAACCGTCGCGTTAGTCACACCCTCGTGCCGCTGCGCCACGACGGTCTCAAATTTTAATATCTTAATGGCACTTAATTATGTTTAGATAATTATTATTTAAATGCTTTCCAACGATTAAGTAAATCTTTAACTTAACACAAACTAAAACAAGTCTGCTAAAAAATATAATTTAAAAATAAGCTATATGTCATTCAAATACAAAAATATAATTTAAAATGCTGAACTCTTTGCATAAAGTATTAAAGATACTAAAACAAATAACACAAAATTACATCAAAACAGTTAATATTATTAATAAAGCATAAGTTAACATAAAAAGCTATGTCAGTATAAACTTTATTCATTTTAAATTTAAAGGCACTTTCCACAATGTCTTACATTATCTTAAAATTCTTGCCATGGCAGATATGTGGCAACGTAAACAATACCAAGTCACGTAACACCATCATAATCATCTTGAATTAAATAAAATCAAACAATATATTATAAATATTATAACACTACACACATCTAACATGGCAAGTGTTTCTTATAAAAATCTTAATTTTATGTCATCAATTAACTTTACCCTTCCATAAAAATACATATTTGTTTGTATTTTTGTCGTGAACCGAAATGATGCATGATAAATAGCAATATGTATAGATAACAATAATTTCAAAGTAGTTGAAACTTCTTATGTATGGATGATATGCAACATCAGCTTCTGTTCACAAATACATTATACCTTGTGTATATATACAAAATAATTGAAATTTTAAAAATACACTATACATAAAATCTACTCTATACATAATGTACAATTTCTTTTCATTTCAATTTATATTTTTCTTTTTAAAAAGGACTGTGGGGTACATTACTAAATCTGTACATTGCAATATATTTATTGCACAAAAAAACTAAATATTAACTTTGGCTTATCCATTACGAACACCAAGGTGTGGTGTCAACTGTTTATACCCAAGCGACTTATATTTCCATTTATATAATAACAATGGGTAATCTATCAAGTACTTTTTGTCCCATCACAGAACAACATGAACATGTTAATTTATGTGCAACAATAAACAGAAAGTTGAAAAACAACAGATTAATTTACAATTAGAATGGCACAATTGACCAATTTCATATAAACAGGTTTTTGTAATATTAATCACTTATTCAATATGGAAACAGATATACAGCAACAATAGATTTTAAAATGAAACTAAGTCAACAGTAAAATTACAATAACTTTGGATTAAAAAAATATAAAAATTTGGAATGATAAATTAATAAAATATTGATATGGACATTTTCAAAATATTAATTTTTCCGTTTTTTTTAAATTAATATTAACAAGTGGTAACATTTAAACTTAAATAATATATTATGTCACATTACATTGAATTGAAACATTAAAAAATATACTGATCAAATTATTATATTATAATTATCAAATTATAATTTTGAGGCCGGTCGTGGCACAATGGTACAAAATGTGCTGCACAATCGATTGGTTGTGGGTTCGATTCAAACTCGAGGAAAGATTTTCGCTCTGGTGAAGTCAGCCGTGTGGTCCCGGCTTAGAATAGGATCACCCTGGTACTGTCGGTGTCGTAAGAGGCGACTAAAGTACGTGTGGCAGAGTCACGTCGCCAGTAATGGCAACACGCATGGGCAGACTCGACCGGATTAATACCACCCCCGGCATTTAAAACCGGCGTGAAGTAGTGGCTCTTGCCACTGTGTTTCGCATTAGGTACTGCAGGGCTCCGGCGCCCAACATCCTCCACCTTAAAGGCCGGCAACGCACCTGTAGCTCCTCTGGTGTTTCATGGGGTCGTGGGCGGCGATGATCACTTACCATCAGGTGACCCGAACGCTCGTTTGCCTTGTCCTCTCCCATATAAAAAAAAATCACGTAAATTAAGATGACATATTACAGTCCACTTCATCAACTTGGACATGCCAAGTGTGTACTGCACACACCAAGGCAGTACTGTTAATGTGTGCCTCTAGGCTCTTACCGGCAGGGCAGCGGCACACCTGGTTAGCCGGCTGGACCTCATTCTGTTTTTTGTTGGCAATAAAGTTCTTTTAATGATTTTAATTCCTCTATAAGAGCCTTGTTTTGATTTTCTAACACAGCAACTCGATTTTCCAAACATTTTATATATTCCTTCTTTTTACGTCGACATTCTCTAGCTGCTTCTCGATTTTTCAATAATCTTAGTTCCCTTTTACGTGTTTGATCTTCTAGAATAGGTCCTGTAATAATAGCACGATTTGTTCGTTCCCTCTACTAATATTTTATCAATGCCATAGTTTAATAATAATCCAAAAGTCATATAAACAATACTCACCCGGAACATAAAATTGTGCATCTTGACTTGTTGCATATTGCACTATAGCACCACCACCAGTAGTACCTGACACTGCTAATGTATGCAGGCCACTATCAGTTTGCAGAGCTCCAGCTGGAATCACTATTCAAAAATATTTATATTTAATATAAATTTAGTGTGTAACTGTAATTGTGACGGTTGTACATTTAATTTTCACTACTGGGAATTAATTATTTTCATTATCTCTATCTGGAAACAAGATGTAACATCTACTCAACTCCAATAATATTAAAATTGAGAGTAAAGTGGGGAATGGAGTGTCTTAATGCTAGATTCCCTCTACATACACTGCTTTATGCAGTATAGACATAGAAGCTAGGAAAAAAATATTCAATTAAAAAATATAGGAAATGCACAGTGAATATTAAAGTGATAATATTGTCAACATTAAAATGCTGTTTTATTACTCAATAAAACTTATATAGTAAAAATGTACCCCATAATATTTTATTCTTGTATAATTTTAAGCAATTTCCTTTTACAATGCAAAAATACTATTTAAAAGTGTTATAAAGTTTTTTTAGACTTATTATATAGGTTACTAAAATAACTAGTATCTTATTCATTCTTCATTTTCATACTAATCATGACGTCATCGCCTTCTTAGCTTGTTTTCGATTACGTCATGCAGTCATACTATAAATAAACTGTTTCTATTATACACATGAAAAAGTACAATTTTTCCATATGATATATCATAGGAATATTTTCAATATTTATGTGCAAAAGACAAATATTAAAGCAAATAAATACAACTTCGATTATATGAGGATTGAGTAATGATTGAAAAGAATTATAACACATATGCATGTTGGTGTTTGATGAAACAAGAATAATGAAGAATTTTTGAAGCCGATTGTTATGAGCCACAAAAGTAAATTGTGAAATAATAACGGTGAATGTAACAGGTTAGTGACACATGTTGCACACATAACAAAGTGTCAGCTGCAGCACATTCAACTAACCTGGTGCAAACGACAAAGAAGGTGACAGCGACACCTCATTTTCCAATCCTTTAGTTCCAATGCGATTTTCTGTAATTATTATCAGATACTTATATCTTCGCTGTTAATTTTTTACTTTATGTAACTGTAGCTAGCTTACTTTACTCTAATATACCTTATTTCAGTCGAAACAAAATCCCCATATCTTGTTTAGCCTGGTCTTAATTTATAATAGTCACTTATATAAATTGACAAAAAGACATTCTATAGCACACTTTTTTATATATATTAATATTGTAATAAACAAATAATGTTGACTAATATTTAGCACTTTAATACTTATATCTAATTTATTTCTTTAGTAACAAACTTACCAGCAATTTCTGCACCTCCAAGGTCATTGAGAATTTTTCTATATGAAGGACGCCGAGTTAACATCTCTCTATATTTTCTTTTAGGACTGTCATCATCACTACAGCTATCGTCACTGCAAGATTGTCCTTGTGTACTGACTACACTATTCGGTTCAGGTTTAATCTACAAAAATAAAATTCTACATATTACATAGTTTTTTACATAGATATAAGCAAGAAAATTATTTAATTAAATTTACTACAAACCTGTAATGTTTGTAATGTTCCTTGTGTAGTGTGTATAACTGAGCTCGGTTTGCTAACCAAAATAACATTTCCTTTAGGAAGTTGCACTGACTGTATATTAGATGCTGTTTGAATAACAGATTGTTGATTTGGCTGGATGACTGACTGGACCTACAAAAAATAAATTTCTTTTGAAATTATAATAAATAAAAAGTAAAGTGAAATACAATAGTTGAAATAGAATAATAAAAAATCAAAAATTCTTTCATGTTCCTATTCATGACATTAATATTAATAAACACTATTTGTGGCAAAAATATGACACTTAAATACTACCAAACTATCAAAATAAACACCTGTGCTGACGGGGCTTGTGTAGGCAACGTCAGTTGCACAATGCTGGTAACAACGACGTGCGGCGTGGTACTGGCGGACGAGCCTGCACCCGCCAAGGGATCTGGGACGCCCGCAGCGCCAGATGTGCCGTTCTCCTCGACCATTCCGTCCATGCCCACTTCGTTCACCTAGAATATTCAAGGTCACCATTCTGTGTACTCCTTGAACTTCAGAAGCACTAAACGATTGGTTGATATTATTATCTGCCTCGATTAGAGACACACTTGATATAAGCATTGTAATAGAGAATAATCGCGTCATTGCAAGAAAATTTTCTTATTGCGTCTATAAGCTTATACGCAACATATTTTGAAGTTTTTTATCTTGAACATTTTATATGATAGAGCAATATCACGGAAATGATATCCATATTCGACAACCCAAATGTAAGCGACCGTGACAGACCGCAAGATGTCTTCAGTACGAGCACTCACCAGTTACGTATTCCTCGTCACCGTATATGCTGCGTCCGGAGTGGGCGAACGGGACAGTACGTAGTAGCCACGTCAACTGCGAGAAGACTCGTCACTGGCGGAGACCTATGATCTTGTATGCGTCATAACAATATGGCCGAAAGGCGAAAATAGTCAGACGCATGCGCTCTCGCCCTTACCAATTGGTTTATACTTTATAGTTTGACAACAGGAAGTAGTAATGTCAAAAATTATTAAAACAAAGAGGATACATACTAATATTCTTCTTTACTTCATTGTAAAGTGGTTTGTTTTGACTAAAATTAAATATGAATTGAAAATTTAACTTTCAGTACAGGCGCCGAATTCTTAATAAGGTTTGCTTTGTTCTGAATGTACGTACATAACGTTTCTTTTATTATTATACGGACTTATGTACGTACGTATCTTTTATTATTATATTTTAAAATAATTTTAATTTTGTACATATACTATCGTGTATATACAAATAAAACCTAAAAGCAGAAAACATATTAAATTATTTTATTTAGAAGATATATATTAATAGAAAATTTTAAAAAAATTGTTTAACACGATATGAGATACTTCAAACATTTTATATTTTTCCTAGTTAATTTAGTTATAAGTACATTTTGAATTTAGCAATTAAACTGTATTATATCATAATTTGTTTTTATCAGTAACTCTTGTAACCGGAAGAGTAATGATTTTAATTTGCTAATTGAAACAACTTTAGTTCAGTCTTTTGTTATGGTATTAATGATATCGCTGACTTATTATTGACAGTAGATATTTAACAGTTGACAGTGACGTGTTATCTTGACAATATGAGAAAGTCTTTATATTTCGTATTTTTCTTTTATTTGTTCTTCAATATTAAACAATTGTTCGCATATTAAATAAAGAACAAGCGGCACATATTAATTAAATCATATATTTTATGAATTTATGACTTGCTACCAAAATATGATAAGTTTCTGTTTGTTATAGCAATGTCGTCAAATTTATATGACAAAATTATTAATAAGGAGGGCTCCAGGCCTTACAAATGTTGCGAATACGCGAGTAAGGTATCTTTAAATTTAAACATCTTTAGGAGAGATGGTAGGTTTTGTGACATAGATCTTATATCAGGAAAAACGAAAGTTAGGGTGAGTATGAAGATAATATGTGACTAATAAATAATTAATTAAGACTAAAATCATAGTCTTTTAAGTCATATATGTGTAATTTTGAAATTATGATTTTTTTGTATATTAAAAAAATTGTATCTTTTTTTAATGTTACATATTTTAGGCACACAGAGTTGTATTAGCTGCAAGTTGTGAATATTTTGATGCTATGTTCAATGTAGGATTAGAAGAGAGTCAAAAGGGTCGAGTAGTATTACCTAGTGTCCCTCCTGGCATTTTACCTTTGATAATTGATTTTATATATACAGGTGAGGATCTAATGTAAAATAAATAGATAGAGTTGACAGTTTGTGAATTTAAACAATTTACTTCTATTTTTCAGGTGAAATTTTAATTGATAATGCTACAGTGCAGCACCTAATGATAGCAGCTGATATGTTTCAACTTAGGGAGCTTGTAATTGGTTGTGGGGAATTTTTAAAAAGGGAATTGCATCCTTCAAACGCACTTGGTATATTTAGGTAATTCCTTCCTTTTTAGATATTTGTTATTATAATTGTTTTGTTAAATACTTTAATTTATATGAGGTCATAGTGGTGCAGAAGCATAGCACATGACTGTTAATGCAACAGTAGTGGGCATAAATTATTTCCACAATTTGGTAAGACAAAACATATGGGTACAATCAATCTCAATTAAGTGATTCATTGGGAATGGGGTGTCTTAATACTGGGTGCCCTCTACATACCCTGCTCTATGTGGGATAAAGTAAGCTTAAATATAATAATGTAATAATGTATAATAACCTAAAAAAAAAATAACTAAACTCAAATTTTATTCTTTTTCACAAAAGATTTGCTGAAACTCACAATAGTACAGAGTTGGCTGATGAAGCATTAGCACATGCTCAAGCTAATTGGAATCTGGTTGCAAATGGAGATGAATTATTAGAGCTGCCTTTACAACAGTTAATAACATTATTATCATCAGAACAGCTCAAGGTGGATAATGAAGCTCAGGTACTTATATATTATTTGTTTTAAATTTTTTCTAATTTTATATATATTACATGTATTTTACATTGTTCTTTCCTTTTATTTAATTATTCGGTATGTCAATAATGTTTTGTTTTAATTTTTATATACCAACTTATACACAAATTTTCATTTGTTATATATCTCATTTTATTATATGACATTTTTTTTTACAGCTTCATGCTGTAACCCGCACATAGCAGGGTAGGCAGAGGGAACCTCGGTGTTAAGACACATTCTGCTGAATTGTGGAGGCATTGTGTGTTGAGTGGCAGAACTCAACGCCGTGCTTTGCTTCGACATCAGAGCGAAGAAAAATGGAAATATAAACGTAAAGAAATACTTCACTTCCTCGAGTCAGAATCGAATATTTTTTACATATTAAATACAAGTAAACATATAAATATAAACTAGGCCGCTTAGGCACATTAGGATAGCTTCTTACTATAAACACAATGATTTGGGGTTTAATCCCCACAATGCAACACATAATAACATCCATGGAGACAAATCGTGGAGATTGCAATTTCTTGACTCTAGCCATTCCTTACCTAACTTGTGGGATACAAGTGTAATAAAGTGTGAAGCTATTGAAGCACCATAAAGTTTATACAACATATTATATTCTTAAATTACCTATTATGTTAATATGTATTTTAATATTCTTGTACAGGTTCTATACCCGGCACTAAAATGGCTTGAACATGATCCTACAAACAGACGAAGGCACTGTTTTGAAGTTTTAAGTCATGTACGGTTACCACTTATATCATCACAAGTTTTAGATGATGCTATAAAAACTGTCCAAGATCCTTCTATAGCAGTTGCATTAAAAACAGTGAGAGTTGATATGGTAAGAATATATAATATAATATATATAGATGCCATTAGGTATTTAGGAGAAATACTCTTATATGCATAAGAGTTCTTTCTGTGTACCACAGAAATCGGGGCGTGGCGCGCTAGTGTGCCTTTCGGCGGAGCCGCGAGCGCGCGCGCGTCGCATACTGGTGCTGGCGGGAGGGTCGTGTCACGACGTGGCGCCGCATCCGCCCCACGCCGCCGACAATATACTCTCGTCTGTCCTCAAGTTTGATTTGCATAAGAGGTATAAGGAGATTATAATTTATCCATAACAACCGTAAATAGATTGATAACACAATACCTTGAGAATTCGGGGAAAAGTGGGAAGAAACTATCACTACCTCATGTCGTTGTGAAATTTTTATTTTGTCTGATATGTATATTTATTATGATGCGTGTATGCTTCAGAGTTAAAGTTAAATAGTGAAAATATATAATATTTACAATTCAGTAATTGTCACGCAAGCCAAATGCGGGGCATTTGCCTTAGCGACAATGCCTAAGATATTATGAAAGAAAAAAAAAACTTATTCATGAAATATGCTCGATATATAAAAAAATTAATGAAAAAGTTAACACAGGACACGGGCTATAGTTAAATAATGTGTTTTTTAATTTTTTAGAGAATGGGAGGAATTATCGCCTATGGGTATAGCGAGAATTCAGCCGGGCGTGGCGACGCTGGGCGGCCGCGTGTATGCCGTCGGAGGGGAACAAGGAAGTCAAATATTGGCGAACGGGGAGGTTTACGATCTTCAGGTGGATTTTATGCACACTATTACGAAGAGGCCGATGTGGCGCAGTAGTAGTGTTCGATTGTAAACTCGGTGGGGGATAACAACCACCCGCAGAATTGATTCTATTTAAATTATTTGATTATCTTTGCTTTGGTTGACAAACCGCAGTGTTGAGTTACGCCATTTAATAAGCAATGTTATGTCTTGGCGGCGATATAGTAAGCGATCGCAGCGAAAAGGGCCTAGTGAAATTTGTCAGTTTTATTTTCAAAATGAGCCTGCGTTATGTAAATTGCCACTCCCCTCAATTCGGCGGAAAATGGGGAACGGAGTGTCTTAACACTAGGTTCCGTGTATCTACTCTGCGATATGCAGGATACACCGTGAAACTAAAAAAATGTTTTTGTATAAATAGATCGCCGTGATATTTTTGGGCGACAAAATTTGCAGTAAACATGTTATATAGGAGATAAAAAATGAGATGCAGAAGAAAATCCGAGTTATGTTTCCACGATATTGTCTAAAATATACGGAAAAGAGATTTCAAAAGGAGTAAGAGAAGTTGTTGGTATTTCATCAATAAAAAACCACTATGAACTACTAGAAATTGCTGGTGTATCACTCAGTAATTAAGAATTTTATTCACCAAATTTTTTGTGACAAAACACTATGCACACGACTGTACTTTGGTCTGACTTTGGTATTACAATGTGGTGACAGACTGACAAGTGGTCAAACATAGCGCCGATGAAGGAGGCGCGCTGTGAGTTCGGGCTGACGGCGTGGAGCGGGCACCTGTACGCGTTCGGCGGCTGGGTGGGCTCCGACATGGGCGCGTCCGTGGAAGTGTACGACCCCGCCAGTGACGAGTGGACGCTCACCGGCAGGATGCCCGAGCCGAGGTTCGGCATGGGTGTTGTACATTTTGAAGGTGACCGATTATTATTTTTTATAGGTTCACACTGTATCCCGCATATAGCAGGCAAAGAGAACCTGGGAACCTCATGCGAAGGCACTCCGCTTCCAATGTGACCGACCGACGGACATTTTCCACCGGATTCTTGAGGCACTGCGCTTCGAGTGGCAGAATTCATCGCCCGCATTCCGCAATCGCCGAGTGGATATTGGTACCCACAACCGACTCAACAAATGTAGGGTAGTGTCTTAGCTTCTCTCTCTCTCTCTACTTTGCTTAACCCTGGACGTTGTCATCGGTGACCTTGGACGCTCCCCAGCTTTCCATCCATCCATCTCGTCTTGGGTCTTCCAACAGAATTTAGACCAGCGATGTTCCACTTTAGCAAATAAAGCATGAAACTAAACAATAAACAATGTTAGCTAGTACGTGTTTTTTCGTATGGACTTTATTGCTGTTGACCTGGACTGGTCTTGACAGCGTCACCGGAAGGGAGAGGGGCGAGAGTAGTTCGCCCTTGAAGAGAAAGTATGAGCTTTAATGGACGCTCGTGAAGGGTTGGCGATCGCAGGGGAATGCCCTGCGTACGCTAATTAGTGGGGCGTTCGAGCCCCATCGCGCCGAGGCGCGGTTCTGCCGAAGCTAGTATTAGTATTGAATGGTACGCGCTATGCACTGTAGGTCTGATTTACGTGGTGGGCGGGTGCACGCACACATGGCGGCACACGCGCGACCTGCTGTGCTACGCACCGGCATCGCGCAAGTGGCGCGCGCTGGCGGGCATGCGGCGCGCGCGCAGCCAGGCCGCTGCTGTGGTGCTGGGTCGGCACCTCTACGTGCTGGGCGGGAACGCGCCGCGCCGCACCGTGCTGGACTCCGTTGAACGATACAGCTTTGATCACGTATGCATACATTGCTTACTTAGCTCTCATATCATACTAAGAACCCATCCATTAAATTTGTCACACATTAGGAAAGGGAGGAGATCGACAAAGTGTGATGCGCGTGGAAGATTCCAAAATTTCGTGGTGTCACATTTCTATATATAATATTCAACTTAATTTCTAAATTGCTGTCTTAATTTAATAATTTCTAGGTATAAAATTGCGAAATAAATGACTTCTCAGAAATATGATAAAGATGGAGAATGAATTTAAAAAAACTATGACAGTTGTGTGACGTAATCTATGGAAGGGTTCCGATTGTTAATAAGCGTTTCACATTATTAATGAACCATAATATCACTAAAATTTAATTTGACGCACCTAACTTCATTTAATATTGTGTTGATTACACAACTTCTTTTTGCGAAGATCAATATGATGTAACCTATTAAAAAAAATATCGGTTCTTTGCTAAAAAAAATAGTTATTGTATTATTCAATTAGAAAATGGAATAAACAAATTTGCACGCAATATATCCATAAATATTTCATATCCATACTTAATAAAAATAATTAAGATACGTCAACAGTTTAGACGTAAGATTTTTTTAATTTCGCCAAGTTTATCCATGCTATCCATACGATAGATACTAATAACGTAAACACTTACTACTACAAAAAATCATGTTTGTCAAAAAATTGTTTATTTTTTCATGTTTAAACTTTTTTTACTGAATAGATGACAATTATACTAAATACCACGCTTACGAATTCCTCAATACAATACAGTGTTTGTTCGCAGGACTCGTGGGAGGACGTGGCGAGTATGCGTTCGGCGCGTGCGGGCTGCGCGGCGGGTGCGGCGGACGGCGTGCTGGTGGCGGCGGGCGGCGACAGCGAGAGCGCGGGCGAGCGCGCCTTCTACCGCGCTCGCACCACGCTGGCCTCCGTGGAGCTGTACGAGCCCGCGCGCGACGCCTGGCTGCCCGCGCCACCGCTTCCGCACTCGCGCGGCGAGGCGGGCGCCGCCCTACTCTGACACCCCGCGTCCGTCGCTGAATACTTACATTTTATTTCGTTGTGACTTGCACCACTTTGTATTGATAGAATTCAATTTATCCGTAAACATATTCTTTTGAACTTCTTGGATGTTGAATGGATTAAACAAATCGACATAACGTCAGTACCAGTATAACTGCCAACAGATAAATGATAATGGTGTTTGTAAGAAAAAAGTGATAAATTGATTTATTTAGTTTAGATCTGTAAAAAAGAAAGTGTTAGGGAAGAGCGATAATGTTACTGTTATTTTGACGCAGCTAAGCATTGTAAATCCATGTTTTTAAAACAAGAATCTGTCAATGTATTAGTTAATATTAATATAGACATGTATTTATTTTATAAAGAAAAGTTCTAGAATTTTATTTATGTATTATCCTTGACATCTTGTGTCGTATTTCCATCAAATAATATTTTTCCCTTACAAATTTCTATGAATCTTATGAATGTAGGCTAAGATTATGTTGTACAAAAAATTATACACTTATTTATAGTTATCGTAATGTGTTTAATATATTCAATATGAATCTAGCATGAAAATATTTGTCAAGCATTATAAATTGTTGATTTATTTGAATTATTGATTTATTAATTTGAAAGCCATAAAAACTGAGAATTTTAAAGCTATATAATCGAGCTTACGGTCGTATTGTCCGAATGGGCCACATTCTCTAATCAGGTAATAATACCAGGATTGACCATATCGTGATTATTATACACATGTTTGTTTTTATTCAAAATACACATAAAAATATTTAATTTATATGAACTATTATAGAAGTCAACTATTTATTTTGCTAGTAATTTTATTAAAGTAAATAATATTTATCTCAACTATTTCATGCTTGATCTATATTAGATTTAACTTTATTGTTATAATATGTGATTCATACATAATAGTTTTGTATATTATTAGACATGAAAAGTGGTGATTAGAATGTATGTTTTCGATATCAATTTTTCTTACAGATTGCTGAAAGAAAAATGATCTATAATAAAAATAATAATTTAAAAGATCATTGAAATCATACATTTTACATAAAATTTCGCGATAAGGCACACGTCCACTTCTACTTGAAGGTGGAGCTTGTTAATAATTGAACAACCTATCGCATTACTATTAATTAAAAACACATATCTCGTAGGTAGAGAACCTATATTGTTGTGTGTTACCTGTTACCTGTTACAATCCGTTCTCCACTTCCGGCCCAATAAATTCCGGTTTATTTTTGTGGTTAAAGAAAATTGTCAAACTTTAATTTCAGGTGAAATATATAGGCTAGGCTTATATGATTTTTAGCCTGTGCTTGTTTTTTATTAATTATGCGATATAATAAAAGCTATTATATATATATATATATATATATATATATATATATATATATATATATATACTCCGATGTTGATACATAGATCTTAAATCCATCTTGTTTTTTTACTTTTTCGTCGCAATGCACTATTGCTTCAAACTTTATTATTTATTTATTGATTTACGCTGTATTTTGCACATAGCAGAGAAAGCAGAGGGGACCTGGAAATGTAGTGTTAAGATACTCTGCTCCCATTAAAACACGTTTCCCACTTTTTGCTGAATTTTGGTGGCATTGCATCTTGAGTGACGGAATTCAACTTTGAAAATATTAAGTATTTTATCTCTTCAAATGGGAACCAAAAACCTGTAGCGTTAAGATTCACGCGCTTTTGCTCCTGCGCCACGACTGGTCACAATATAAGAATATTATATTAAGAAACTTTTTTTATAATATTATTACTTAATGTTAGTTTGGTTAGGTTGATAAAGTGGAGGTGCGTGTTACTGCCCCTTTCAAAGAGTTTGCTTATGTATATTATATTATCAAATTAATTTTGTTGAGGAGTTAATTACTGTAGGTTTGAAACATGCATGTCTACCTTAAGGAAAAGTGTTTCTTAGTTTTAAATTTCTATCTACTTCTCTTACTATTTTGTTTTAAGAGAACTGTTCTGAACTGTGACATTTTTTCAATCTACAATATTGAGAGCTTTTATATATATATAGTTATTGATTACTAATTTTTGACATTGTGTGCTGGGCATCAGACTCATCAGCGACTTGTGAAGTACATGATTTATTAAAATATAAATATCTTAAACATCCTTAAAATGTATTGTATGACTGACCAACGTTTTTATAATAATTTTATATGATACAAAGTCATAAAATGTGTACAAAATTATTAAATATGTGTTATTTATTATTTTCCCTATAATCATTAGATCAAATATTTTTATATTTTGAAGAGATCATTGATCGTATTCAAAATGAAATACAAAGGTTTTAATAAAACTTTCGCAATGACAATTTAAAAATTTATTTACTGTTAATATATGCATAAAAAGACAAATCGATTTTATCGTGATTTCTATATTTGACAGAGAGTTGATTTTGTAGTTGACAGAAGTTGGAAATATTTACGGAGTAAAATTTTCAATAATATATATAATAAGTAACCTATATACACATTTTACGTTTTCATAAATATTGCTATAAAAATTAAGTTACTTGAAATATAATTACAAGCACATAGCTGGAAATTTGGCATTAACAGGTTGTATAAGCTCCTCTGCTAAATACAAGCGGCCGAGTAATCCCTCAAACAAGGAAGCCGGTCGGTCCGGTCGATGTATTTCCGTGCCGGGACGCTCCGCCATACACCACTCCATAAAATAACACGCACGATACAAATAAGCTGGACTCTAAAAGAAAATAAAATATTTTAATTTTAACGTGACGGCGATGGTCTTGATTCTCACTCGGGAGAACAAATCTATACATATAATAAAAAAGTAAAAATGGCGCGTCTTTAGATTGAATATATTTACAAAACAATAATTGAGGGGGGTTCAGGAATAGTAATAGAGCCCAAATCCATTAAAAAATGTCTGTACGAGCTAATGTAATGTAATGTAACATACGCAAACAAAATTACCTTAGTAGTTTGATAAAGTTCTAAGAACGCGTAAGCATTACCACTCACACCGTGGCATATACTGTAGCCTTTACTACACAAGCCTCTTTGCCATATTACTTCTCCACATTTTTCAGCAATTTTAAGATACTTTTCCTTATTAAATACCTGTTAAAGATGGAAGAAATGCCAATAAAATTATTGTTTTATTACTGCATAAACATGAATAACGTATAAACCATACCTGATATGCCAACAGACATAGGGGTACAAATCCTGGTGCTCCGTGACACCATTGAACTAGTCGATCACGTGACTTACTTTCAAGAGACGATGGAAAGTTTCCACTAGGAAATTGTAGATTCATCAACCAATCCAATGTAGGCTTTATATAATTTTCCAAATCGTTAGATTTAATAAAAGCTCTTGCCTGAAAATTTTAGTTATTTTAAAAATGAAATATTTATAAATTGAAAAGTTAAATATTGCCATTGTCAGACGAGAAGTATGAGTTTAATAGATGTATAATATAATAGGGTAGTAGAATAAATAAATTTACTTGCAATAGAATATACAGAATCCCTGCTATTCCGTGTGCCGCTCCCAGGTAAGTCTTTTCGTGCCATTGCCACATAAGAGGACAATTACATTTCATTCGAAGTGCGAGATCTTTTCCAGATTTTAAAATTGCAGAAATTACCTAAATACGGACAATGAGTACATATCTGATTTAGAAACAAGATAAAATTGAGGAAATCATTAAATCACTAAATGCAAAAAAAAACAAGCATATTGAAATTTTAACTGTACACGATTACCTATTAACGTAATAAATGATCTGTTAACATAATACAAGTGTGTGTAAACCCAATGCCCATCTATCACTTTAAGTAAGTCAGTAGGTACATCAGTTATTGCAGAGAAATCAGTTTTTTTGGTATATTTTATAATGAAATAGAATATATGTCATACGTATAGCGATAAAAATATATTGCTGTCCAAAATTAAAATTAAATAATATCAGAATCGTAATTAGTTTTCGCAATTTACTTCAAAGTGCTTCGTGTCCTGTTACCACCAATGATATTACGTAAAAGAATTCTTGTAAAAAACTGTGGGTACAGTATAATAACCATACCTTTTCCATGACATCTGCAGGAATAACATTGTTTTTGCCTGTGTACTTATTTACAAATAGTAATGCATAAAGGTAACCAGCTTTCCCATATAGCATTTCATCAGGTGAGTCATTTAGTAATGTTTGTAAATTTATTAACCTACAAGATTTTTTTTTAAATTAATGTCTCATATTCATTAATTTACGATATTCCGGTAGTGTCTGACAATCATTTTAACAGAAACCGAATTACCGGCCCCAGAATCGAAACTTGTCAAGACGTATTCTCTAAAGCAAAATATAATAACAAATATTATTAAAATGTAATTGATTGTTAATTTCCTCGAGTGAGAATCGAACCCACAACCTATTGCATTACAGTCGCACGCTTGTGCCCCTGCGCCACACACGACTACAGTTTATTGATCTACACGCTTACAAATAAGAAGCAAGTTGAAAGTGAAGTCGTAGTTTATTATCAGTGCTAAGTTTTAACCAAAACTACTCAATGTAGGTACAAAAAATCTATTTTATGTTCTTTTCTTATTTAAATAATTTTTATGTTATTTATTAAAACGTATAGGACGTTTTAAATAAATAACATAAGAATTATTTGTAAAATATACCTATTTCTGAATATTATAACCATTTATCATCAATTAAAAAAATATTGTGATAATTTAAATAAACAAAACCTTCATAAACTCATTTTTCACTGAACAAATGAATATGTTAAATTAATAATAATTTTTAATTATTTTTATAAATTTAATTTTTTAATTTTATTATATTGGGAGTTTTGATCCTAATTCCTGGCTCAGGTGAAATAATTGTTTTCACTTCTTCACTCTGGTACGATAATGCACAGATCTGATGAAATTATAAGAAGTTTTTTTTAACCATCTCCGTCTGTTATGGATAAAGTGGCATCCAAAAAATTGTACTAACATTATAGCTAAGTTTTTTAAAACTGTAAATAGTGATAAATAAATTCCATATTATCAGTTATTATTACTATTCATCATAACTAAAATCAAATACACAAAACATTTCAAAATTACCATTACCTTTTAGTTAAGTGTTCATATTCAGGTAAATCAAGTGGTCTTTGGTTACCAAGCCTATAGGATATTACAGCTGCTATGGCAAGAGGCCCAGCATCGCCACACAAAAAACTTATACGGCGAGCTTTTAAGTTATTTATATTCACATAAGTCGAGGACTTCTGTAAATAACATTTAAAATATTATTATTTCAAATATTGTAGAATTGCTATTGATGTGATTCTGGAAATAAAACCATACCAGTAATGTGTCTATACAAATTTTATTTTTCTTTAAAGAACTTGTCAAGTAGAATAAAGCCAATCCAGCTGAACCAGTGTACACAGTTCCATCATAAAAAATGTCTTTTTGCATATTATTAACCAGGAATAGTATATTTGTATCTTTGAAATCAATAACTTTTTGTTGGAATTGATTTGATAACTAAAAACATTTAAAAAAGAGATGGTTAATTTCTAGTAATTTATATTGCATTAAGTTGTTTTAAGTTACAATTAAATGTTTTATATATTAAGCCTTGCTCTCTCCAATGTTATACACTTATCCAGGTTCCTCATACTTTTCGATAGATGTCCTAACCATGTGTAAACGGTTGTGGGTCATATTCAACTCAGGGGAAGAACATGTTCAATACTTTCTTCGCTTTGGCAACAAAGCAATTCCAGTACTCAACACGTAATGCTTCAAGATTTCGGAGGAAAGTGGGCAGCTGAAGTATCTTAATGGAACGAATGGAACGGTGTGTCTTCACACTAGGTCCCCAGGTTGCCGTTGCCGTGCGCAAGCCTGCCTACCCTGCACGGGATTCAGTCAATCTCACTTTCTAAATCAAGACATACGGCTGGCTATTGAAAAATATGTATGTATTTAAATATAAATCTCTTTAACCAGACAGTACCGCATCTTTTTTCGCGTTTAGAATATCATTAGAAGTATCAGAAAAATTAATTATTGGATTTTCAAAGTACACCGTTGAACTCATGTTTGTGCTTTACAGAAACAATTTAAATAAAAAAATAAACTAATATACAAAGATTAAATAAATAGATTTTGTTTTTAAAAGTTTTTAATACAGACACTGACGTTTGTCTTTGTGACAGTACTCAAATTTGTTTATGCGTAGACATTTGCCAAGCCTCGGCAAACGTATAGACAAGCTCTATTATACCGCGCTTATATCTTTGTATTGGCTCGACAAACCCTCAAAATTTCAATTTTGATAAAATGACGGCCTCGGTCCATTAATTTGGAATGATAGAAGTAATATTTTACTTTTTATTAGGAGCGGAAAGGAGAGGGGGTAGTTCTAGGGCAATACTCTGACCATTGGACCTATTTCCGTCCATATATATAAACGGATTTGTGCTGGATATGAAACCTTAACTAGAGGGCCCGCTTGTATCGGAGGAGAAGAATGATGAGCTGCAAATACAATTACTCCAACCTGATATGGCTCTTGCTTAAGGAAGGCTCAGTTTCGACGACCATACTAGCAGCTCAGGGGTCTGTTGGGGGAGGGAACCCTAGGGGATCTTTGTGGGTCTGAAGAGAGTGCAAATGCCACGGCGCAATGTGACGAAAATAGTAATGATCCGAGAGATTAACATTGTGGAGGATGCGGGCAGCAAGTAGCTCTTCAATACTCGGTTCTCGTACATGTACCGAGGAATCTGGATGACGTCGCGGGAGCCACGTTCTGCGTTGCGTGAAGCTAACTATAGCAATCACTGATCAGTGAATACTACGCCGTGGCTAGCCTTGCGCCGTGGGGCCTTTGTGTGTAGCGTGATCTTAAGACTAGAGGCAGTTGTGTTCCTTGGCAAGATTTTAAAAACTAAGTATGAAAGAATTTCATTAAAACAGGTGAGTAAACTTTATATGCTTTAAGTATGATATAAAAAAATACCCAATGATTAGTGACAGCGAGATAGGAAATATTTACTTTTTTAACGTTTATTTAAAAAATTATGAATTCCAATTTAGTGTACTTTAGTTAGATAATTATATCATTTTCTATTCTAGATGAAATTAATAAAATACTAACTGAAAATTATATTGTCGTCGTGGCGCAGTGGCACAAGTGTGCTGCCCATAAACCCGGCGGTTGTGGGTTCGATTCCACTCGAGCAAGTGAAATATGTCTTTACATTTCCAGTTGTCTTTGCTCTTGTGTCGAGGCAAAACACACAGCATTCAGCAGAAAGCGGGGAAAGGAGTGTCTTAACATCGAGGCTCCCTCTGCCTACCCTGCTGTGTGCGGGATACAGCGTGAAGCTGAAAATTATATTAATGAAAAAGCATAAGATCATGAATATTTTGAATTTCTGAGAATTATCCCACCACATAACAGTAAGGTTTTAGATATTATATATACAAACATAGACAACTGCTGTATTGAGACGGCAGTCAATGTCAAGTGTCATTTTCAATAAAAAAAATATTAATTGTCATTATTTACTTCCCTAAATTCAATAAATACATAAGATTTGAAGTTAACATTACGGAAAGTATTTATAAAGATTTTAATTTATAGTAATACATAATGTTTGCTTCCATAAAATCATTTTTCAAATGGAATTTATCTAAGAATAATGGAGATAAAAAAAATGCATCATCTTTGTTATTTGTGATATTTGTAAATATACTTGAAGATGTTCTATTCTGGAAAAAAATGTGGCTGTCTATTTTATTTTTTATATTATTTAATATTTTATTTGTGTAAGTATTAACTAATGCTTATTTTATTTATTATATATAAATGTACTATACATATTTTTTTATTTTAGCTTCTGTGTTTATCAAGAGTTAAATTTGCTACAATTTATTTTTGGATTTTATATGATAATAGTTATTGCTGATGCATTTGAAACGTGGCTTAAGTATAAACATCGGACGTCGTGTCTTAAAAGATTAATTAGTCATGATAACATTAAAATTAAATCAGTAATTTGTAAAATACAAACATGGCTTACGAAATTGCAAATGGGCTTTATTTATCTACGACATAGAAACCACACCAAAGTAAGTCTTTTTTTACCATGCTTAAACTTATTGTTAATTATTTACATCTTACTTATATTATTTGTATATTTTGAATTTTCAGGCATTTTTATTACTTCAAATTATATTAAGTGTCATGCTATTTATTGGGAAGTATATGAATGGATACACTTTAATATATATTTTATGTACAGTATTATTTTTCATTGATAAACTCATACCTCCTTTAATTAAAATTTTAAGAAAAGTACAACAAAGTGCAGGTAATAAAAAAAAATTACAAACATTACTGCTCAATTTTACATTATGTGAAATTTATTTAAAATAATTATTTGCAGAGTCTGAATATGAACTTGAAGGTCTAGTCCCAGAAGAATCTGAAGTTAACTTACAGTTATTATCTATAGAATTAGAGCAAAAATCTGATCTGATTGATGAAAAACAAAGTTTAGGTAATTCATTTGAGAAGTCTATGTGGGCCGTAGTAAGGCCAGAGTAAAACTAGAAAAATAGGGCAAGCAAATAAGAGAAGCCCATCAAGATCCCCTGTCCCTTTGCTGCTCTAGAACTAGTGTGAACTTAATTAGGACACTTACGGAATTCAAATAGATCGGAAGCATTTGACACACTTAAGATTTGCAGATGATGTTATACTCTTTGCAAGTTCTGCCTCAATCCTGTACCCAAACTGTGTTTGAAGAACTTCCAATAGATAGTGCACAGATTAGGTTGACAATGGACAACTTGGATAAAATTTAAGTGATCACCCAAAATATATTAAAATTAATAACCAAAGTATAGACTATCTTAGAATATACATACCTGGGTCAAATTATCCCCATGAACAATCTATGTAAAATTGAAGCTTGCTAGTATAACGTTTTTGCCCATTAATTTATACAAACTGTTTTATTGAATTGGTCTAGATCTTTAGTTTTCAATGTTTTGTTTTTTGATATTGTTGATAAAATTATTATTTGTATGAAGATAGTAATAATATGGGATTGTATTAATGGTAAACCATGATTTCAAGATTTAGGATTATCCAAAATAAGTTGACACCCTCCCACGCAGCCATTTAGTTCTTGCCATTTCCCAATGAAAGGTAGAGAATGTTGTGGAGCATTTAATTTATTTTTATCTTAGAATTTTTGCGGAATCGCAATTTATGCGGGAAAAATTACGTTTGCAGCAGGCGTATTGTTACAGATTACCTAGAGAGGAGTGAAATACTACTACTACTAGTATATTTCAAAAATGTTGCCTTATATGAACTTTAAGAATTCCTTTTTTATATAATTATTTCAGATTATTGGAAACCTGATGATTTACCTCTAGAAGAAGAAGCAAGTGATAGTTCAGACAACAGCAGTTCACTAGTAACTAATTTGTCTACAGAAAAACTGCAAACTCTTTCAAAGGATGTTGACATCACAGACTCAAGTGAAGATGAATACATCCCTCAAGGTAGTCATAATAAATTCATAATAAAATCAAATGTTTAATATCTTAATTTTATTTTACATTTTTGTTTATTAAAATTTTTATTAAATTTTAATAAACAAAAATTGATATATTAAAAAATTACAAAAATTAAATTGATATATTAAATCAAAAACACAAAAATTAAATTGATATATAAAAAAATTAAAAACATTTTTTAATATATCAATAACAATTTTAATGTAGCAGGATTTCAACCCACACCTCTTGGAAACCTAATCACTCTGACCACTAAGCTAAAATTTGTGCAGTTTTATACTTTTATTAGCTTCACGCTGTATCCCGCACATAGCAGTGTAGGTAGAGGGAACCAGGGTATTTAGTATTATGACGCTCCATTCCTATAAACTTTTATTTGAATTTACTGAAATGATTTTTTGTGATATTACAGATCAACAAGCTGAGCCATATCAAACTTCTTTAGAAATACAATCCACTGGGAGCTGGAGTGGTGCAGCTTATAATGTTTTATCTAATATTGGAGGTGCTATGGCTAATATGGTGTACAAAACACAAGATGAAAAAGACAAAAGAAGAAAAAGGGTTTCTAGTATGGACTCATCAGATGGTTTTGAAATGGTTGACAAAAATGAATTACAATAAGGGTACTTAATCCAAGATGAACCAAATAAAATTGTAATAGTCCTTGCAATATAGAATACAGTTTATTTGACATATCACATACATTGCCTTAAATAATATTACTCAACATTAATTATTGTCCAATTTAGACATTAATTCTTTATGATGTTTTTTTAATGCTTTCAACCGTATACTACTTAAAGTGTTTCTTGCAACAAGGGCTTCTAACATAGGCCGTGATACCTGAAATTTAATAGATTTAGTGTTGTTAAAAGATCTTAAAGATTTAAATAAAATCATAGCCAAGATGCATTTCTTTAAATAAAAAAATCCTTTCTTCCTCATTTTCCATGGGTTTTCAAGTATTATTCCTGAATAGTAAATTATAACACAGATTTAGTAGTATTACGCAGATGCTTCCATCCTGTATAATTATTTGGGAATGATCCTATGAATATAAAAATCACCTTTTCTACAATGTGTCCTATAGCTATAGTTCTTACAGCTGCATTGTGTTGCATATTTATTATATTGTCTGTGTCAATTTCCCCTGCTTCATTTTTGAAAGCTTCATCTTCTTCCTCTTTTAATATTGCTGGCAATTGTGTTAATATCTAACAAAAGAATATAACTTTATTAATATTGGTTATACGGCAGCGAAACATGGGTATTACAGAAGAAAAATGAAAGTAAGATGACAGCTGTAGAGATGCGATCTCTTCATAGGATATGCCGAATCAGTTTAGATATCCAAATCCGCAATGAAGAGATACACAGAATGGCAGGTACTAGCGAGGATGTTACGGTGAGAGTGAAGAAGAACGTGCTCAGCTGGTTTGGGCACGGCTGAAAGTTTGAAGCACAACTCAATTCTGCTTTGTCTTATCAATATGAGAAAATGAAAATAATGGATTTCCTTGAGTGAAAATTGAATCTGCAACCATTGAATTTACCACTAGTATGTGACAACCTTAAATTGTTTGATTATTATTTGTTAATTTCATTTAATTTTGAAAAAGGTTAATTAAATATACACTTTTAATACTTACTTCAAAATTATTAATAGTAAGAGAATCATTATTATTCGTAATTTCTAGTTCGATTTCTCTCCGGCTTTGGTTTGAACAATCACTAATGGATTGAAAACATGTAATTTGAACCTTAAACAAAATCATTATTGGAAACCTACTTCAATAATTTTAATACTTTTGTTCAAACAATGAAAGTATAGAATATTTACTATAAAATTGAAACTATAAATATAAAGGTAATCATAATGACACAAACATAGCATTAAAAAAGTATATAACAAATAATAAAAAGATAATATATATTTTTTAATTCAAAGATGGCAAAAACCATCTGGTTATATATCTATTATATAGTCTTTAACTGAAAACATTCTTTATTGGAGGATTTAAAACATCCAGTTTATAAAATAACAATCTCTACTAAAATTATCTGTTAATGTGTTAAATGTGTAAATCAATGTAGTTTTCTTACTGAAGGAGCTTTAGCTGTTTGATCTGTCAGAAATACAGCAAAAATTATTCCAACAAAGCTGGAGTCCATTCTTTGATACATACTTTGTGTAGCAAGATCTAAAAAAATGGTTAGTAAACTTTAACATATCTAAACTTAGAACATATACAGAAGAATAACAATATATTATAATTTAAAAATAATTAAAAAAATAATATTAATAGGGCACCAAGCACAGTGGTTACTGACACAAGTGCAATGGCTACAAGTTTCATTTCCACTGTAGTGGAGTAATATATTTTGGTTTCTACACTGGTAAAAAAACAAAGCATGGCACTATGTTCCAGCACTTGACAATGTATATTAATATAATATTTTAGTATCCATTTTTGGGGACATTGAACCTATAGTTTCCCTCACAGTATCCTGATATATGTGAGATGTTCCATACCAACATGTGACGGCCATACGGTAATATGTGGATGAGAGTGATACCATCCTACTACTCTAAGTGGCCGTCCTACTTCTGCTGCTAGCTCTTCTGCTCTTAAAGTAGCCTGCACGAGTTGCTCTTCAGAAATTTCAACTCTATCAGGTTTTTTATCCAAGCGCCTTAATATAACCGATGATACTATTGAAACCAGGGTATTATTATTATGGACCTGGAACATTAAAATGAGGTTATTGGTAAGAGTATTTAATGATCATGAAGTTTTTATAAAAATAGAGATAATATTAAGATAAAAAATTGTGTTTCAGAGTTATTTTCATATATACCTCGCCAATCAATAGTCCCATTATTTCTTCTTTCTCAGTGGACAACGCATGCTGTATACTCACTAAAGTTACATCAGTAGATAACAAGACCTTTTTTAACATTTTTATATTTTCAGTGAAGAATAAAAATAAATTTCAATAAGCTTTAAGTTAAGCTAGTAGCAATAATAGTTTCAAGTTTCAAATCCTCAATAATACACTGAAATTGTTGTTTATTTACGTCTCTGTATATTATGTTTGACAATGACAATTAAAATGGGTAGTTATTTGACATTTAATGTCAGAATATTTCTGAAATAATAATAAATAGGTAAAACAACATATTTTTCTCAATAAATATTGGTATTATTTGGTATTTTAGTCATTGGTAGATTAAAATAATAAAAGAAACTTATGTTTTGAAAATATACGCATAAATTCCGATAGTAATAGTAAATTATATTTAATCTAAATACTAGAAACGCAATTCCGAATTTAGGAATATGAAATGAATAGTTAAAAGTATGAAAAGTAAAATTGAATAGATTTTTTTGAACATTGGCAATGTAAACAACAATAAACCGAATTATTTTCTTTTATTTATCTCTAAAAATCTCTAAAAAATATTTATTGAAAATACTATTATATATGTGAGGTCGAAAGTCATTGTAGAGTAGAAATAATAAAAATTAACCTTTAAAATTGTCCATTACGCTTTAAACTTTATATATATATATAAAAGGACTGCTGCCTGGCTGCCCACCACCCTGGTAACTACAGCGAAGCTTTAAATACGTTGCTGGCCTTAAGATAAAGGTAGCTGCTAGTTTTTGCAGGTGTTTGCATCAGCAGGCAAAATGCTGCTACATTTACTAATGTTTACGCTATATAAAATACGTAATTAATGATTCTTTTTGTATAAATCCAAATCATTCCTCTCTATTTAGTGCCGCTATTTTCCCAATTTTTGAAGCCTTGATCTTGAGGTCTTTGGTAACTCCATCAAGCCACCTAACTTTAGGTCTTCCAATCCTGTGTATATCGTCTAGGTTCGTATCAAGCAGATGTTAGTCAATAAGATGCTTTTGTTACCCTCTTTCCGCCGAATTCTGGAGGCATTGCGTGTTGAGTGGTGGAATTCAATTCTTGTTTTCTAATATAATGTCGATCATTGGTGCTTGACTGTGACTGGTGCCAGTATCCTACATAGAATGACGTAATAAAATGTATAGTGCATGCTTAAGCTGGAAACGATTATATATGTGGTAACTATTTATTCATTTTAACTAGCTAACACGGTATGTTTAAAAATTATTGTGTAATATGGTACAAGACAATTGACGTCAATTAATAAAATATATTTGTTATTTTTAACACAACAAGTACACTATATTCATTCCTTCAAAGACTGTTATACAAGCCATTAGGCAATATCCGCAATTTACTCCCTCATTCATAGAGTTGAACCCACAAAATAATTTATCGATATTTAACATTTTTTTGATTTATTAAAAATATATCACTAGATCTAGAGGCCGTTGTGGCGAAGGCAACTTTAACACGACGATTGTGGGTTCGATTCCCGAATTCGGGTTATTTGTTCATACATTTGTTTCTTTGTGCTTTAAGGTGCGGCATTATGTTCTGCCACTGAACACGCAATGCCTCAAAAATTGACAGTCTTCATACTAGGTTTCCTGTGTCTTTCCTCTTATATAATATATGTGAGATGCAGCGTCGAGCTGAAAAAAATTTATATCCATCAATAAGATAATTTATTCGGACTTACGATCCATGATTTTATGATTTCCGTATTTTAGTTTATATTTAATTTACGAAAAAACGTATACTTTTAAATATGTAAGCGACCAATAGTAAAAGTAGAAAATCTTATTAAAAAATAAAATACAAGATAGCATAAAACAAAAAAAAAACAAGTCTATTAGTTTCTTGCGAAAAATTTTTTGATTAAAAAATAGGTCCTTTTATTTAGTTTTTACAACAAACAAGCAAACGTATACATAGACTGATAAACACAATGCTTACATTGCGCAGTTGGGTAATATGGAATAAGTAGAGTTTTGATATATATTTTTTAATTTATAAAATGTGTACATTTATGATAGAAATGTATTGAATGTGTAAAATTTATTTTTAACGATATCTATATCAAAAATTTGTTTTGCATGTCTCAGCCCTCGTCTAATCAATATAGGATCGCAGATAATGACAGTTCTTTGTGGGTAACACTTCACTAGTCTAGAGTCTAGAGTATTGATATTTGAAATTTTATCTTTGAAGGCGCTCGCATTTAAATATCTTTTATCAAAGTATTTTAACGCTCAATGAAAAATTGACGTTGTTTAGCTCTGATAAATGCAGAATCCTACGTTAACGGATTGATATTATCTTATCCAAAAGTGTATAGTGATAAGAATTATATAGTTTTAAATCTTTTATGAGTTTTATGGTAAACTGTGAATTGATTAGTTTCTTGGTCGCATAGATTTTTCTTGTTTATATCTGAAGAATTCTCATTTTAACGTGTATTGACAAAGCTCGGTAAGAAAATGTTTTGTTCGAGAGCGCAGTTAATGAGAAAACAGATTAAAACTTTACCGTCGCTACAATGTAAGGAACAATTTATTTAATTTATATATATTTTTTTCAACTTTATAACATTGCAATTTATTATTTAGACGATATCTCAATAATACATACAATAATAATAAATATACGTGACTTTTAATACATAACTCCTGTAAACTTTTTATTTAACTTTTATTATATCATCAATCAACAAAAAATAATCATTCTTCACTTTACGCCGAATATTTCGACGCATGGCGTGTTACGTGGCTGAACTTAACGCCAGGTTTTTGACTTGATGCCAGAGTGAAGAAATGAAAATATATATAATAAATTCCCCCGAGTGAGAATCGAACCCACAAGCGCTTTATTACAGCCACATGCCGTGGAATGGCCATATTTTTTAATTAAAAAACATATAGCTTCATGCTATATCCCGCACACAGCAGGGTAGGCAGAGGGAACCCAGTGTTACTCACCCTATGCCCTACTTTCCGCCAAATTCTGGAGGCATTGTGTGTTCAATTACGCAACTCAACGCCGCCCTTTGACTCGACATCAGAGCAAAAAAATGGAAATATAATTTTAAATTAATATTTCTATTCCTTGAATGGGGATCGAACCCATAACCAAACCGTGTACAGTCCGATTGTGTGTACCTGTGCCACAATTG
The DNA here is from genome assembly GCA_037355905.1 of Heliconius aoede. NCBI lineage: Eukaryota > Metazoa > Arthropoda > Insecta > Lepidoptera > Nymphalidae > Heliconius > Heliconius aoede. The sequence continues at coordinate 88,287 of JBAIZZ010000350.1, read as the reverse complement.
GTTTTATTTAAATTAATTTTAACATATTATTTCTTTCTATATTCCTGTATCAAAATTGATTTTTCATAGGCTCTAAGAAAATTTCAAGTGTTGTAGTAGAACCAGAAAAACCTAATATAAAAACCTCAGTTCCTGGACCAAGAACCAAAGCACTCTTAGACGAATTATCTGCACTTCAAGTAAGTAGGTTTTTGTATTAATAATGTGTAGAGATAATTAAGAATGTCAAATACCTAGAATCATTAAATACATTTAAAAATAAAACACTTGGTAATTTTATGGATGCAGAATATTTGTGATACAAATATAAAAAAAAAAGTTTTTACATATTGAGGAACCGCATGTCGACTAATGGGTATACATCAATAGGGGTAATGCTACAAAAAATGTAAAATAATACAAAATAATACTTTTTTAATTCCGAATTGCACCTGAAAGGTTAATGTACATTTTCACTTTTCATTTTGTCTAGTATTTGTTTTTTAATTGTTTATTAATCTTGATAATTGATTTGCAGCAAGCAGATTCTGTACAATTGTTTGCTGATTATGACAAAAGTATTGGTAATTATTTTGTGGACGCAGATGGAAATGCCTTTTTAGATGCCTTTACTCAAATTTCCTCTGTACCTCTTGGATACAATCATCCTGAGTTATTGAAGGCTTTTGACGACCAGCATAATTTGGTAAGTCTAGAAAATATATATCACACTAATCTACTACAAAACTATAAAAAACTAACTAAACTATAAAAATTGGTTGTTTGCTAACAATAAAAATTGTATTGTAATTATTGTATTAAGTTTATTGATAAAATAATATTGAAGGAATATTTTTAGATTTTCAAGTTAAGCAAATAGTTAAGTAAATAAGTAAATTGATGAAAGAATCTATAAACAAAATTTGTATTTGAATTAAAATTCAAAATATTCTTCATCAAATAGACTATTGTTATTTTGTAAACACTTCTAAAATCGTACATATTACACTTTTTATCCTTTTTATCATATTTATATTATTTATGTAAATATTCTTAAACATTTGGAAAGACGTTCCATCACGTAATAGTATCACAACATAAATTGAAAATGTATTGTGGTACAATGAAAAAATACTAATTGATGACTTCTTGCAATATAGGTACTTAAATAAAACCACGCACTGTCTAGATGTTTGTAAATTATTCAGATAGAGATTTTACGTAATTGCAACAACAATATGAGTTTCCTTCCAAAATGGGCCTACAAGCAACAGCCGAAATTTACTTATTTCTTTGGAAAGGACAAAACTGCTGTTGATCTGGTATAGTGTTTACAGCGTCACCTAGCAAGGAGAATAAATATAAGCTTAATAAACTTTGGTAATAGTGTGGAGCCTTGCGGGACACCGGCGCGGACGGGTCTAGTGGATGATGGTGTCCCTCCTATAGCCTATATCAGAATGTATGATTCGACATGTATTCCCGAATGACGTCTAGGTGAGAGTTTCTTCTTCCCAGTCGGTAGGAAACGGAGCAGCCTTCTAGAATAGCGTTGAATATTACCAACAAAGAAAATAAATGAATCGGAAGATTCTTTAGGACCTTGTTAGAAATATCGTCGGACCCGGGGCCTTTTTGAGATTAAGATCCGCCTGTTGATGGCATCGATTTTGTTGACCTTGGTGTTTATATTCGAGACCTGATTGACTTTTTTCCTAATGGACTTTATTGCTGTTTACCTGGACAGGTCTTGACAGCATCACCGGACGGCCAACAATTGACACAATTTAATTGCTTTTATAGTCTTTTTCACATTCATCCATCCTCTTTTACTTGATCTTGCTCACAATATTAAATATAATTAAATAAACCCATAATATAGAATAATTTACACATAATATTTTTAATGCTCATATATTAGAAACATACATATGCTCAAAAATAATTTTTATTTGTGGCATAATGTTTACTGTGAATTTTGTATTTTTTAAAATAAATACATTGATATAATGTATGTGTGATAAATGATATAATGTTCTGTTAGTGCGTTATAGATTAAATATTTTATTAATAAATTGTTTATGCCATTTACAGTAATAGGTGTTTTTTTCTTATTTCAGAAATCATTAGTAAACCGCCCAGCCCTTGGTGTTTTTCCCGGAGCAGATTGGCCGAAGAAATTAAGGAGTGTTCTCATGGGAGTTGCACCACATGGTTTAAATGGAGTGTCCACAATGATGTGCGGTTCATGTTCAAATGAGAATGCATTTAAAACAGTTTTCATGTGGTACCGCAAGAAACAGCGCGGAGGTAGCATCGATTTTACTCCTGAAGAAATGTCTTCGTGTATGATTAACCAGCCACCCGGTGCTCCGAACTTATCAATTATGTCATTTGAGGTACTAATTGTGTATATAAAAAATATATAGTCGTAACTGTAATTTTTATGTAGTAGTAATATTAGTGATATTTAAAATTACAGGGAGCTTTCCACGGCCGTACGTTCGGTGCACTGTCTACTACGAGATCTAAACCAATCCATAAGCTGGATTGTCCTGCGTTCGACTGGCCCGTAGCACCTTTTCCAAGATATAAATATCCACTTGATCAGTTCCAATGTGAGAATCAAAAAGAAGATGACAAGTAAGTTAAAAGTATACTTAATTAATTTTGACGTTTTTCAAAATGTTTAGCTCTCGCGTAAGTTCCACAAATGTAATCAATTTCTTGTACCCAATAATATGTCCATCGAATATCTTGCAATAAAGAAAATATTTTAAAATTTAAATAATTTCATAATCAGATTTTAAATATATATGACAGCGCCTGCTTAGACCTTAATACTATTGTTAAACTGTTAAATTGCTATACTGTTAAATTTTTGTATTTAATAGAAAAATGTTCAATTATATCACATCTGTCTAGGTAACCGTAACTGTAAACGTAGTTTTTCTCCCTCTCTTTTATTCTCTATTTTCTATATTATAATCATGTAATCTTGAGATTTTGAGATTTTTTAGAAAAATCTCAATATTTATTATATTATTTACTATTAATCATTATTATGATTTGGCCAATTCAATATAGCAGTTGTATAAAATAACTCTTTTACAAAGGAGCATTTTTGTCGAACAACATACTTTAAATTGACGTAACTTTTTTATCGTATCAAAATCAGAATAAAGAGAACATTTATCATATATCAAAGATTTATAATGTGATGCCGTAAAAACACGCACATATTTATGTGCGTGTTCCTATCAAAACGTCTTGCGCGAACGCTGTAACCATCGTGTTGACCGCACGGGCGAAACCGCGAGCAGGACACTAGTTAACAATAATTATAGATTAAATAGTTATATTAGTTATATGCGAGTCTCCTAAATCTATCGCAAAAATAATTTTCTGTGATAATGATAACAGCTTGAGGTCCTATCAAGGTCGTGTGATAAGTCGGTACTCATAAATATACACAAGGGCATGTTATATTGTCTCTTTCATAATGAAAGTCACGAGATATGCAATCACGGCCGTGTTATTGCGATTTATTTACTGGAAAACAATGGTATATTTACACATTTTGTTCAGGTGTATTATTATCATTAATAAGTACATATTATTAATATAAATGTATACGATATTTAAAAAATCTGCTTCACGCTGTATCCAGCATACAGCAGGCAGAGGAAACCTAGTGTTAAGATACTGCGTTCCCCACATTCTGCCGAATTTTGGAGGCATTGCTTGTTGAGTGGCGTAACTCAACGCCGCGCTTTGCCTGGACACCAGAGCGAAGAAATGGAAATAAAAATTTAAATAAATATTTCATTTTTTCTAGTGGGGATCGCGCCCACAACCAGTTGCATTTACAGTCACAAATTGCGTCCCTGCGCCACCACTGGCTGCAGTGTATTAAACAATATATATTAAACAATTTGATCTACTTTTGATCTGTTTTAATTAAACTTTTTTATAGATGTTTGGAGCAAGTACAAGATGTTATTGAAAAATATAAGAAGAAAGGTAATCCAGTAGCGGGTCTGATAGTGGAACCCATTCAATCTGAAGGTGGGGACCATGAAGCTTCACCGGAGTTCTTCCAAAAATTACAGAAAATTTGCCAGAAGGTTTATATTTTGTTTATATTTTTATAGTTTCATGTTGTAATCTGCATATATCGGGGTAGGCCGAGGCACGCTGTGGTGAAAACTACGTGTTATGACCGAAAAGTCTGAGAATTGCATGTTGAGCGGAGTAATTCAACATTGTATTTTGTCCTGTTACGAGAGTGAAGAATTGAATTATTTATTAATTCCCTCGAGTGGGAATCGAATCTACATCTGTCGCAATAACATTCAGACACTGTACTACTGACCTCAAACGGCCCTAAAATGTATACAAATCTTTATATATATTTAATTATTTATGTAAATTTAAATTATAATGTATTATGTAAACGTGTAATGAAGATTAGGTAATAAACATGAAATAAAATGTTCACGCAAAATAAGATTATTTGAAAGCTGTACACTTTAAAATTTTATCATGGTATTACAACATGTACAAGATACAAATAGACATTTTTTTTATAATTTCTGGAATTGACAATTGTAATACTTAGAAGATATGGTGGCACAGACGGACAGCGTATTGATTACGCATTCGATGGTGGTGGGTTCAATACATATCCCGAGAAATGAATTATGTTCATTTTACCGCTTTCGAACGCGCGACACTAAGTTCCATTCGTTACCCCTCTCTAGTCATATGCAGGATAAAACGCGAAACTAAAATAAAATACGACTTTCAGAATGGCGTGTCTTTAATCATCGACGAAGTGCAGACGGGGTGCGGCCCGACGGGAAAAATGTGGTGTTACGAGCATTTCAACTTGCCTTCTCCACCAGATGTCGTTACTTTCAGCAAGAAAATGTTGACTGGTGGCTTTTATATCAATATTGAACAGAAGTAAGTGTGGGGGCATAATATCTTCTTGAGAACATTTATATTGTGCTTCATAGATTGCTGGCTGAGCTAAAACTGAATTTCAGAAAAAAGTCTTGACCTCCAATTTTTGTACGGAACCCTCAGTGGGCGAACCCGAGCTTGTCCATTTTTTATAGTTTTGCTTGGTTCCATGTCTGAATATAAAAAATTATAATTTTATGAGGAATCCTTATAAAATTAAATGTCTGAGTTATATTTACGTTACCCTGCTATATGCGGGTTAAAGCATGAACTTAAACAAAAACTTACTATTACAGACCATCACATCCGTACCGTGTGTTTAACACATGGATGGGCGACCCCGGCAAGTTAATACTTTTGGAGAGAGTATTGCAAGTAATCAAAAATGAAAATCTTTTGTGCCTCGTCAATGAAACTGGAAAGTTCCTTAAAAATGGTCTACATGATCTAGAGAAAGAGTTTCCAAATATAATAAACAGCGTCCGAGGTCGCGGTACATTTTTATCTTTCAATTCTGATTGTAGAGATAAAATTAATGCGGATTTAAAGAAAAATGGTGAGTCTTATGCTTATAAATTTATAGAAGCTGTTAAGAAATATAACCAGCCTTTTAAAACCAAATCCGTTATTTAGAAAATTATTGTTTTGGATCCTATTTATTACATTGACTACAAATGCCCCCAATAATGATTTTTCTGATCAGTTATGATTTTATGACAAGTAAAGATCAAAATATACACAATTTACAATACGGTTATAGTTACTGTAACTTGTAATAAAAAAATAACAAATTTCCAGGTGTACTCGGAGGCGTGTGTGGCGAAAATACTATACGCCTCAGACCAGCTCTAGTCTTCCAGAAGAAACATGCTGAAATATACTTAGATATTTTGCGTAAAACTTTAAAAGAAATATAAATATATTTTCTTTTCTTCCAATAACTAGGATATTAATGTTTTAAGTCTGTGATGACTTACAGTATTATTTTAATGTTGCTATTTTAAAACTATGATATATTGTAAAACTTTTAAGTGCTATATATATGTAGTTGTGTAAGTTCAGTTTAATTTTTTTTATTTTTGATCTACTTTATGGATTTTGTTATACTTCTTGTAAATCTTTAATTGCATTTATATACATTCTTGATATTAAATAATCGTATTATAGTCAAATGCCTCAATAATGTCTTCCATTGGATAGGTAATAAAACTTTGAAGTTAAACTACTAAAATGTTTTATTTAATATATAATATATTCTCTTTTATTTTCCAAATTAACTTATTACTTAGTAAAATTTGACAATTATATTTGATTTCATGATTTAAATATAATTACTATAACGTATAATATGTTAATAAAATTTTTTGATAACTTTTCAATAAACATTTTAAAATTATGTCATTTGAAAATATATAAAAATAAAGCGTGACGTTATGAAGGGGGAGCGTGCTGCTTCACATGCCTCACTTGTTGTAACCGATAGATAAAAATCACTCGACCATGTTTTTTTGCATTATAGCACTTACCAGAGAGCTTTCTCTTATACGACATTATTTATTTTAGAAATAAATACTCTCATTTAATTTTAATCACCTAATTATTACATAATGTTTGTGCGAAACGCCAAAGCCACATACATACTGGTCATATTTAAAAATAATTTACACAATATTTTTTATATAATACTTAGATTCGAGTAGATTAATATAAAAATTAATTAACATTTTTTTCGAAGGTTACACTAATTAAATTACGGTACACATTTATCCAGTATTACCTAAATTAACATCATACATCGATATATTTAAATTAGCTACATTTTATTCACATCTTTTAGTATTAAGTGCACCACAATCCTCTAACTTTCAAAGTCCAAGACATAAAAAAAGTCAAGATAGATCATACAAAATATTTCTGTTTTGGTATCGTCTAAATAATAAGATGTATATGCTTGAAAAATACGGCTATTTTGAAATCACAGACAGACCCTATTTTATTTATATTGAAATATAAACATTATATTACATATTACGCTCTTTTTTATATATGTAATAAATATTAAAAAGGAGCGTAATATTTATTATAATGTTACAAAATTTCCTTAATACGATTGATTCTTTACACATGAGGTCAACTTACATTGGAGATACCTACCATCTTAAAATCTCAGTATTTTATATCATCTTATCGAATGTAGTGATTAACGTAATCCTTGCTCCACCTTCCGCCGAATTCTGGAGGCATTGCGTGTTGAGTGGCGGACCTCAAAGCCGCTCTTTGCCTTGACACCAGAGCGAAGAAATGATAAATAAATATTACATTTTCTCTACTTGGAATCAAAACCACAAACGTCGCGTTACAGATGCACACCCTTGTGCCGCTGCGCCACGACGGCCTCATAATTAAATTGTATTTAAAAACATGATTTATATTATCTATTCAGTTGGTAATATTTAAAAGTGAAACTTGTATGAGCTTGCTTTCTTAAACAACTCTTGCCTACATCTAGTAATTAAATTAAATCATAAAAAGACAAACCGCTTTCGTATAACGTAATATATACAAGACTGCTAGTTGGAATCTAGTTTAGGTGCTTTTTTTTTAATTTACGTATTCATTTATCCAGCCTTACTACAAAGCTTGTATAAGTGTACTATGTTTTTCTCCTTGGTTTTTTTCCAACAAATGTATTTGTAGGTCAGAGGGCATTCGATCTATCTAAACAACAATTATTTGACATTAAATGGGCCGACCAAGAAAAGATTGGGTACGGCTAGGGCGCCGCCGTATAACGGCGCGCAGGCACGTCCCTCTATTGCAGTCCCTCTATTACTTATTGCAGGTAGATACCTACCTGCAATAAGTGGATAAGGGCAACCGTGTCAAATACTTACTATACTAGTCTTAGTTGGAGGGTGCATGAATGAAACGTATGAACTCATTCATAGCGGTTTCAGACTTTTTGCCTCAATTGTTGAAACTCGAAATTTGAAAGTCCAAAGAAGCGATGGCTGGAGGTTGTAATGCATATTTGTTTCTAGAGGATGGTTTATTATTTAAAATGAAGAAGTAATAATTTTTTTCGACCAAATTAATTATCTCTTACCTTGAGAAATACAGCTATTTTAGCTCTATCTGCGATTCGATTTGTCATGAAACGAAATGGCGGGAAGAAAACTTACTGTGCTTAATGTTAGTAAAAAATATAGATTTTAGCTAAGCTTAGTGTTGACAATTTATATTTAAATCCTTTTTTTCTGAAGTTAAAAAATGTCGATTATTAGTCCTATTGTTTACTAGTGCCATTACTATTTGCCAAATTTAATTTCTGAATCATTGCTTAGTATCATAACCTAAATTTAACCTAATGTAAAGACACTCTGTTTTCCACTTTCCGCCCAATTTCGAGACATAACGTGTTGGGTCTGTGGTGGGCTGGTGGCAGTCATCACCGTCCTTTCTCTATCAGTGCGGGGAATTGAGAATAATTTAAGTATAATCCATCTCTCGAGCTGAGATCGAACTTACAACTATTGCACATACAGACAAATTCATTGTATATATATGTACAACTTGTTATATCAATTTGATAAAAATTATTAAGTATTTAATTTGTAGCCACTTAGCTTTCACAAATTATAGCCAGAAATTATTATATGGATCAAGTTAAACATGCGTCAATTTTAAATTTGAAGGCAATTCATCACAGTTATGTGATTCTCCGATGTTAGAAAACATATGTTTTCACTAGCTTTCTCTTTTAACTTTGTAGGTTATCGGACATACGACGAACTACGTGTTGCGACGTTGTCATTATATATACGAGAATATAATAAACACTTTTTATTTTCCATATCAATGTAGGCCTCTGTAAACATCATTAAAAAAATAAATATTCTATACATTTCATAAATATATTTAATACACAGACTCAATTTTTTATTCTATCAATATGGATAGGTAGAAGATATGGATGTTGAAGACTGAAAATAGACATACTTACTGAGTCATAAACATGTAATCATGAGACAATATGTAAATCACTGCACGGTAATGTAGATAGCGCTAAATTTATAAGAGAATATATATAAGTACACTGAACAGTCTGAATATTAATACATTGCTATAATTAGATCAGATATTATAAGTTTGTAACTACAAACTTATAATTAATATATTTCAGCTGATCTAAATTTAGAAGAGGTACCTATATGTAAAAATTTATACGAGAAAGTGTCAATAGTGGCATTTATAAAGCTTTTAAAACTAGACAATCCTATGTCGGATTTACTTACTATATATATATGTATAAAACATATGTATATAAGTAATATGTAATATGACACTTAAAGCATGAAAAGATATAATTAGAGTGCTACTATAGTTAATTCTATAAAAGAAATTGTGTAATTCACATGTTTAAGACTAAACTCGAGTTTAAAGTATGAACGATTATTGTCTATTTATATATAGATAAAAAAATATTTGATTAGTTTTGAATAGGTATAGGTAATATCTGACATCAGACTGACCTTCCACAACACCTACGCAGCGTGGGCGGAGTGCGGCGCTATCCGTATTTTCAGACTAGTTTTATATTAGTTACAACTGAAAAATGCGCTATTTTTACTCAATTTTTTAAAACTGTCTCTAAAGATGTTATAGGTTGCGAGATGAATTAGTGAAATTTATAATTTACGAAGTGTAATAAATTATTATTATTTAGTAGAAAATTACTTAATTACCTTGCTGATTTTTTTGCGAATAATTAACAAACTCAAGTTTCCGAGCACTCATATGTAATGAACTATAAATATAAGTTTGTAATGTTCATTATTTTTTTCTATGAAATACCTATAAATTTTCACGCTTAAGATTTTTTCCTTTATTTGTATTATAAGTTCTTACTTTGCGCCAAGCTTCATAATTCTAGGTCCACGGAAAATATCCTATAGATTTTGATTAGGGACGCGGCGAGTTCGATGCATAAATTCTCGTAGTTCGTCCATTTTCTATGCTTTAATAGTTTTATAATAATTTGAGCTTGATACCTTCATGGGATATCGAAATAAATGGTTTTGATAGACCTTTTGAGGTACGGACCCCTAAAAAAGATAATTAAACAAATTAAAGCCTTGAAGGAAATCCAAAATATTACTTTAGGCTAAGTGGTTAATATGCCAAACATGTGTACGTAAGTACCTATTGAGTTCTTTGTGTTGGAGCCGGTTTATTGGCCTAGTTAAGCAATGACTCGTTCGCGGTTAAACATAAAGGCTGTAAACGTACAATTACAATGATGGTCACTAACCAAAGTATCATTGTCATTAACAATAGTGCCTTACGGTTTTATTCTATACATTGGTATTGAAATTTGCATATAATATAACGCTAACGGTTTTTTTAATGTTTATAGTTAAAAAACTCTTCTTCATACTCATGAAGAAGGGGGCAAGGGGTGTGGGGGTGTCTGGTTGTAGAGCATGGAGTTATAAGATCGGTTAATAAATAAAAAAGTTACATAATTTCAAAGAGTGTTGTTCAACAAAATTAATATAAATAATGTTTGCGCGCTTTTATTGATTTGGCTGAAATCTACTTTCCCATAAAGCTACAGATATTGTTTTTAAAATGATAATATTAAAAAACGAAAATAATGCATTTTACTAAATTCATTATTATATACCTAGTTCAAGCGGGCGAATCTAGCTAGCCGCTCGCAGCTTGTCATAATTTATCTGTCCCAGTACGCCAGTATATGTTTCTTGCAGTACGCCTATTTATATAATTACATCTCGCTCTTTCAAATATGTATAAAAATCAATTAAAGTAATTTACAGAATTTTTAATACCATCAAATAATATATAAATTTATTTTCATAAGTGCTTTTGTCAATTTCCAATAACTATTCACTCAAACAATATAATATACATACATAATTATATATATATATTATAACTATCAATCGACAATTTACTTCACAGCTTATTAAAATAATCCACTACATGTCTTTATTGAAATGTCATCCGCAGTGTTCGGATACTTACTAGTTTATAAACGTTTTCTTTTTATTATTTCTAGCAGTTAAATATAAACACAACAACATGTTATGTTATATAATAAATATATAAATAACAAATATATGTTTTACAAGGGGCTAGTTTTTTTCAACCTTTGTTTTATTTAACAGAATGTATGAATTAATTAGAAATCGAATATGTACTAGATTTTTTTAATATTAATATTTTTTTCTGTTAAACATTCGCAAATTAACATGCTTTTAAACTTAAATAACAGCTACTGTATTTTGATATAAAAAATAATAAACTAAATTTTATATAAATAAATATCTAATCACAGTGTTGTGCTTTTAAGTTTAAATTATCTCTGTCATTAATTTTAAACTTAAATTAATTTAAGAATTTAAATCAAATGCATTTAAATTTGCCTTACTGAAGTAGCCTTCACACGTATGTAATATTAAAAGTTAGAAAAAGCGAATGAATTTATTCAGTTGAGTCAGTAATCAACTACAGTACTCAGTTCTCACTTGATGTATCGAACCAGTCGGTGGGTGAAAAAATGTGCACAGCATAGGTCAGGACTGTTAGACTTAGAGTTTCTATTAGTCACATTCAATTGGTAGTAGAGTGTAGTTAAAAAATATATTTTTTAATATTTCAATCTAAAGAATAATTTCCTACTTCTAGTCTTATGTTTATTGATTTTGTTTGCGAGAATTTTCCACTAACTGACGATTTTTGCCAACAAAGGTGTGATTAGATTACAGTGTTATTATTCTCAATAATACGAACGATCGTTAGTGTCATTGAATAAATCCGATCATCCGTTGAGTCCATGTGCATTTCAAGTGATTGATTTAACAGTTTTGTGATCACCTAAAAAAAGTTGACTATATATGTAACTAGTAGTGATAAGTTTTCCATTGTGTCATTACGGGAGGTTGGCGAATATTTTGCCCCCCCGCATTTACCTGCTCATCTCAAAATTGGATGTTATTACTAAACAAATGCTATAAAGGTTCGTACGAGTTCATGTAATTAAAAAAAACGATAATTTACTTTTCATTTACTTATTACGAAATGGCAGGTGTCTTTTACAAGATATTGGATGTTGTGTCATTTTAACATTTAAGTCTACATCATACTGTGTAGGTGTTGAAAATTATTTTATAATTTCTCTAGATGTACGTAATTATTCATGACGATTTAGCTATTTTTAAACAATATAATTTTAGATTCAAAATATTACAAAAYCRAATACTTTTGAATCATAAATTTTACATATTATAGTATGTAAAATTTATGATTCAAACTATCCTAAAACAAATTGAGAATCTATTTTTAATATAATAAAAATATGTATAATACATAATATCTTTTCTATAATTAAAAACAAATGAGTGGTACGATATTTCACACTGTGTACTGATTCATCAATAACATTAATAAGTGAGTGATGCATTACTAAAAGTCATAAAGTATAGAAGCTTTGACTGTTGACTTTATTGTCCATATTTGTTATGTTAGATGAAGTTTTGAAGATTTTTTATAAATATAGGGTATATTTATAAAAAATCGTCAAACTTCATCAGTTTAATCAGTAATAAGGCATTCTACAAAGTAACAATAATTAAAAAACTAGTTACTGTGTCTAAATTTATATTTAAGGCAATTGTCCATTTACTCATCTTTTCACTATAATCAACTATCAAATGTTAGCAAATTTGTTAATCACTGCATTCTATTATTTTATTTCATAATATTATAAAAATTTGGAATATGCAGCAATTTAGATGTCAGCTTCACACACACAGCAGAGTAGGCAGAGGGAACCTAATGTTAAGACGCTCCATTTTTACTGAATTCTGGAGGCATTGAGTGTTGAGTGGCAGAACTCAATGCCACCCTTTGCCTCGACACCAGAGCGAAGAAATGGAAATATAAAAGTAACTAAATATTTCCCTTCCTCAAGTGGGAATCGAATCCACAACCGTTGTGTTACAGTGACACCCTTGTGCTGCTTTGCCACAACAGACTCTCAATTTTGATGTAATAGTTTAATTACTGCTTTTGTAACATATGCAATCCATTGCAATTTCTGTTAAAATTAGAGCATAACAATGATAATGTCATGTTGTATACTAAAGTATTTTTTGTAATTTATTTATTTTCTATTCTAATCTAATATTTTAAAGTAGATACTTTATGAAGTATTTAATTCTGGACATAACTTAATGTGTCTTTAATTTTGTTAAAAAAAATTTAATCAATTATATGACATTGTCACTAGAGTCCTATGAAGGTGGGTATATTAAGATGTAACACTCATTATGATTGTTATTTTAAAATTGTAAATAGTGTTTTAATTTCTAAAAATGTGTAAATCTTTTATTATAATACCAAGATAATGAATAAAACCAATTGTTTTGATCAGAATTTGTAAAATTTTATCTTAATATATTAGAAATTAACATAAAAGCTAAATAATAAGGTAAAGGATTAAGATGCATCAAATATTTTTTATTGTATCATGATGGGCTTAGGTATACTTTTATTTTTTATTGGATTCCATTTCATTTGAGTTGTTTTGTAATTTGGTATCCACTTTTCTACTTTTTTATTATTATTATAATGTACAGAGACACCTGTGCAATATATGTCATATTATTTCTCTACAGATACTCTCTCTACTGATAAGTAGCAGTCTTGGATCTTTATTGTTATTGAATTTAAAAGTTAAAACTTGCTTGGACATGCTGATACCCTATTTATAAAATTGGTTGGTATGGCATAACAACCAAAACCATAACTGGTGCATTTAGAGCCACTGGGCCACCTTATCCTCAGCATTATATAAATGTCTTGAATAAAATATTGACTGAGTAAAATATTTTAAAAGTTGATGACATTGCGGTGCAGCATTATTTGAATGTGATGCAGTAGTTGAGGGGATTCCTACTTGTGGGAATTATTTTCTCATGATTTTTTGAAAATACTTATATTATGATATTTTTTATATATAATATTTCACCATTTTGAGCATACTTTAATATATTTGATCCATCAAAGAAAAGAAATTAAAATAAATAAAACTTTGTACTTTATGTAATATTAACTATTTTTATGTGTTATAATCTATACTGAAATAAAAAATCATAATTGCAGATATCCTAACACCCCTTGAGGGACTTTAGAGATGGTGGACTACTACAGAATACTTGGTGTTTCTCGAAGTGCTACAGATGCAGAAATTAAGAAAGCGTAAGTGTTTGTTTGATATTTTTTATATATTTGGTTGTATATAACTATGAAAACTATAAAATAAATTAAGTAACTGTTAAGTAAAAATTAAGTTGTAAGAACTATGTTAAAAGAAACATTTTAGCAATGTCTAAATATGGAATTTATTATTGAAATATTGTACATTTTATTCATTCATTCATTTATAAAATATGAGCTGGCTTGTTATTTGATTAATGTAGCTATATCTTAAAAATATATATTGTGTATGGTATTATATATATTTGTATAATATATTTATGATATATTTTGTGTAATTAACAGTTACAGAAAATTGGCCTTAAAGTGGCATCCCGATAAGAACCCTGATAATGCAGATGAAGCCAACCGAAGGTTCAAAGAAATTTCTGAAGCATATGAAGTTTTATCAGATGGTAAGAGTTTAATTATATCTTAAAATATTATGGAAATTATATATTAGAATATTATCTATTCTTTAAGTTTATAACTAGTTATATATCATTATGGGATGGTATGAATTGTAATTCCACAATGTATATTTTTTAGTACAAATACTTTTAAATGTATAATTCACCTTTTATAGAAAAATTGTTAATACTAGATCACCTCTATTACACATATAAATTTATATGACAGTTTCTTTTAATGTTCATGTAGAGTTAATATAAAAAATGTTGATATAGATAATTTGTTTGTATTATTATAGGAAAGCATATGAATATATTTTTATATTTCCAATGTTATAGTGTTTATGTTAACACTTTACAGCTATCAATCACCTGGCTTTAAGTAATTACATAAAATGTAACAGCTAATGCTATCAATTTTTTTATATAATAAATGTTTATATTATATTATAATATAATATAAATAAATAATATGTATACATAAATGTAATAAAATATTAATATACAGAAAAGTTAGAATGTTGTACAACATAATTTTATTGTTGGGTAGAAAACAAGCGGAAATTGTATGATGCACGGGGATCCAGTCACCACACTCACAGATATCAAAGCAAGAATGGAGTTAATGGCCATCGGCACTTTAGCTTCAAAGGTTTTTTTGGAGATACACCATTCCACCGTTTTTTTGGTAGATTTCCACATCATTTAGGGATTTCTCAATTTGAATATTGTCATTTTAACCATATTGGGTATGAATACATTTTGAAAAATGGAAGCTAAAACTATTTACGATTTCACTTTATTTATTTTATGTGTTTTTCTTTTGTCTTTTTGTCTATATATTTTAAAGTCCTACCCAATTAAGGTTATTTTATATATAATAATAGCATGATATGTGATGGCAGTATTCAAATAATTAATATTTTAGTATCATAACAATGGAGTTATTTGGCAGCTACCCACTTAATTATATTGCTATTAACAGTTATTTCCAGTTGTGTTTCTTAACACTAATCATATGCTACTTTGAGCAATCTAATGACCTTTTTCATTATCTTTTAATGGTATATATGAACATTACTATATTAATAAATAATGTGAAAGTATGTTGCGTGCGTTTTGGAAAATTTATTGTTGAAATTTTTGCCTGTTAAAATGCTTATTGCAGACAAATATACTTTTAACGCCGTTTTGCTGGCGTAGGCTTGGCGTTCAAATTTATGGCAGCGATTCGTGATCTTTCTTATTTTTAACCCCCGACTTAAAAAGAGGCGTGTCATTAGTTTGACGTGTTTGTGTGTCTGTCTGTGGCACTGTAGCTCCTGAATTAATGAACAGATTGGAAAGTGGTTAATTTTAATTAAAAGCCTTGTTCATCGCGGGTTCTTAGCTGTTGTAGTTTTATGATAATCGGATATAGCTATTTTATTATTACACATTAGTGTTATTTATGGTCGGAGGTATTTAAAAGTTTAACATTATTATAGTAAGGGAAAAGTATTTATAGATGTCAGCAATAATTGAAGACGTCTTATATGATTATAAGCTTAATTGCCTTATCTAGGTTAAGGATCAATAGGGATCAGATCTTCATATGTTAATACGTCATGCTTATATCGAGAGCATTCATATCAGTTGTTCGGATATTTAGCGCTTTACATCCAAGCAGTTGTGTTTATGGAAAATGACAATTAAATTGTGTTTTTGTGTTTTCAGAGCGAAAGCGTCGCGTTTACGACCAGTATGGTAAGGAAGGGTTGAATAATAGCAGAGGCCGACATACTACGTCCGATGAGGACTATGATTTCGGCTACCACAGCTATCCATTTACATTCCGAGACCCGGAGGAGGTTTTCAGAGAATTTTTTGGCGGTTCTCCGTTTGGCGAATTATTTGCTGGTAAATAAATGATGTACATATTAAATATTGAAATTATGAT
The DNA here is from genome assembly GCA_037355905.1 of Heliconius aoede. Classification (NCBI taxonomy): domain Eukaryota; kingdom Metazoa; phylum Arthropoda; class Insecta; order Lepidoptera; family Nymphalidae; genus Heliconius; species Heliconius aoede. Next base: position 71,709 of record JBAIZZ010000350.1, on the reverse strand, counting down.
CTATTATGTTTGACTGGCAATGATTTTATAACATAATAGCACACAACTGATTAGATGTTGTTAATATTCTTCTTCGTCGTTACACTCATGTCAGAGCGTTATCATAAAGATAAAGTGACACCCTAGTAAACTCCCCCCACTGCAACTTTAATTTATTTTTAATTCAGATATAAACGGTCACGGGTGCCACCGCCGCAGCCACCACCCGGGCACGTCGCTTACTACGTCGCTGTTCGGTCCTTTCGGGTTCGGCATGCAGGGGCTCGATGACATATTCGCGCAGGCTTCCAACGGGAACAGCTTTACTTCCTTCTCAACCTTCAATAGCGCTATGGCGGGCCCAGGCAGCGCTAACATACGAAGCACCACGACTACCACTCGCATTGTTAATGGAAAGAAGATTACTACTAAGAAGTGTGTATATTTTTTGTTTTTTTATATATAGCTCCGTTCACAGCGAGGTGAGCAGAACCAACATTCTGGTATTGCGGGTTATGTGGCAGAATTCAACGCTGCGCTCTCCCTCGTTACCAGAGTGAGAAAATGAAAATATTTCACTTTCTCGTGAGAATCGAAAATTCAACCTGTTTGTTGCATTTACGGTCGCACGATGGTCACACCATAATCTTAAATTTGGTTTGTTTGTATTTTATAATACTGGTTTTTTATTGATTGTTGTCTTTTTTCTGATATTATTAATGAAAGTGTAATATTATAATAGTTTTGGTTTAGTTTCGACTAGACTGAATGTAAAAGAGTAAACAAAATTTATCAAATTTTGTAGTAAACGAAAAAAAAACATTTTTGAGCTATACACTGTGTCCCACATATAGCGCCGTAAGTCAAGTGAACCTAGTATTATGACAATTAGTTCCCTACTTTCCGCTCAATATCGCCTCGAATATTGAACGAAAGGTAGTGGATTAATTTAAAATGCATAGAAAATGAAAGTATAAATAAATACTAATGGTTTCAGGGTAATGGAGAATGGCCGCGAGACGGTGATGTCGTACGAAAATGGCGTATTGAAGTCCAAGACTGTTAATGGCGTGCCTCAGTCGCTCACCTATAGTTAAATAATACCTTCGGCGCCGACAACCAAACCAGATCCAAATGACAACTACTCAATATTACTACTATATTAAACGAGTAACATGTTCCAACTTATCGTTTACTTTTGCTTAATTTAATTAATGTAGTTCCGGCACTGTATATTTTAGTTATCTAAACCCAACTTAATTTAGTAGTAAGATTTGCTTTTTATTTGATTTTTTTCTCTTTTCTAGTTGTTCTAATTTCTTATTTTATTAGTTTAAAAGGGCCAATGGCGTTGACAGTTAAAATTGTCTAGGCATAGTGTTCGCATGGTTTTTGATCTCAATCTCTGGAACACAAAGATGGCTGACGCTTTATACATATGTGCATATAACAGTTACTGTAGGCTATTAAATAACACTTAATATTTGTAGACTGTTATTGGCTCCGATTTATATGTTAATATTAAATTAGTCATGTTTTAATACGCCTATTTCACCATTATTGCCGGCTCGGGTTGGATGGTTATTTTTAAATTGATGAAGCTTTTTTATTTTTACGCTTCGTTATTAATACATTTAAATTTTATACTAAATGCCAAATAGGTATGCGATTAAATATTTTTAGTTAGTGTTTTAGTTGTTCTTGACCTTTTTAAAGTTCAGGTCAAATGCTCAGGGGACTACAGGGTCCCATTTGATTTTTTCATTACTTTTTCTACGAATACGATTCTGTTATTAAAATTCTTGCAATATATGAGTAGTTAGTACATATCTTTAAATAACTTGAGATCACATTTTCTTTGTCTTTTTTACGATTAGCATATGTAATTTAATTGAATGGAAATTTCGAGAAGCTTTTGTAAAAATGTAATCATTTTAAGTATTTCACTAGCATTCGAGTATAGAAACTATAAATAAAAATTAGTCCTATAAAAATATATTTTGTATATCGTAGTAGATACTAACTGACAGTCAACATCACAAGTGAGAGTGATCACTGCTTTCGTGGGTTATTTTGTCATATTATATAAAATTACATAAAAAGTTAAAAGTAAAACAGAAGCTTGTTGTCGTACAAGGCGTTCAATGTATTTTGCTATGCTATTCAATAGGTACTTAATATTTTCCTATTTATGTTGCAAAAAATGTATTTTTCTTTAATTAACTGTTTTAATATTGTGGCTTTCTACGACATTCTTTTTCTATAAATATGTTTTTAGGTTCTCACAGCAAAATTTCTTACTGTTCACACGAGTGCCATTGCTATTTTAGAACTTTGCCCTTATGATTGTACTGATTGTAAAAAGTAATTAGTTGTAAATAAAGAATATTACAATAAATTGTTCAATACTTTATGTCTTGCGAAATTATTGTCAGCAGGTAATGAGCACTGTGAGATAATAAACAAAATTTAATTGTGTAAATTTGTTTTAATTTTTTTTTCGATATACGTTTGTCGCTACGTTTTTAAAGCGGCGTTGAGTTCCACACAATGCATCAGGAATTCATCGGAACGGAGCTGTCTTTATGTGAAACAGTATCTTAACAGGTCCGACACCGAGCCCGAACCGAACATGTAGTAACATGCGGGCAGTATCATCAGCATGAAACTAAAAAATGAAGGTACAACCTCACTTAGGTTGGTTGACAGCAATGGTGATTTGTACATGTATAAAATTAGAGACAATTATATAAGTTATAACAACTATATTTTTAACAAAAGGTGATAGCAGAAATCGATACGAATCGCACGCGATCGTAGGCGACGCGTTGTCGAGTCATTTTTATTTCAAACACAAAGTTTTACGTGGGCTCGTCTAAGCTATTTTTATATAGTCATAACTTAAATTATTACCGTTTTAATGGCTTTCGTATATGGCTGTTGTTTCTGGTTCTCACTTCGCCTAGGCGGAATATTGATAGGAATTTGGTCGCTCGTATGTAAACATTTAATTTTAATAATATTTTTTATGTACAACAAAAGCGCTTTAAGTATTATGGAAAAATCATTGTTATAGTTAATAATTTACTTTTACTCTAGGGACATGCTACATTCACTGTAGTTATCTTATGTCTTGCCTATAAAGATTCACATAGTGTGAAATATGAAGTATCAGAATGGTTAAAGAACTTGAATTTACTTTACATGGGTGGTTTTCTGCAAAATTTTTTGGCAGGTAGGTATATATTTATTAAATTATAATAATAGTAATATATTATTCAAATTATATAATAAATGTATATTATAAAATCTTTGATCGAGAATTAAATTTTCTTTCAGATCCAGAAACATATTTATCCTATCTTATAAGCGTGTGTTGTATTTACATATTTTTTTGTTTACTTTATATATATGGAGCGTATACGGTAAGTATTAATGCATTTAAATTAAAATATATATAAGCAAATTTTCTATACTTTGCGACGCGTAAATGCGAACCCTTAGTCGAAACCCCTGGGAAAAAACTATACGGTAAAATTAGGAGAGCACTAAAGAACGAAGACTCAAAATTCATATCAAAAATGGGAAAAAATCACATTTTAACGTAATCGCGACTTTAGCCTACAACTGGTTAAGTATTAAGTATACTTATTTTTTGGCGGCGTTATGTTTTGACACTCAACACGCAATGCCTCTAAAATTCAATGGAAAATGATGAACGGTTTCTTCTGTCTACCCATTTTTTTATCAGGAAAAGCAATTATGAGGAAACTCTTTTACGGGTACGCCCCACCGAGTGGGCGATTCGAGCACGTTATGTGGGACTCATGGAACAACAGATATAAGTCTTCCACACTAGAAATAAAACCTCACTTTATCGTATTGAATATTTATCATGATTAAAAAGAGGCCATCGTGGCGCAGTGGCACAAGGATGTGATGGTAACGCGACGATTGTGGAGTCGATTCCCACTCGAGGATGTGAAATATTTATTTACGTTTATATTTCCATTTCTTCGCTCTGGTGTCGAGGCAAACGGAGGCGTTGAGTTCTGCCACTCAACACACAATGCCTCCAGAAATCGGTAGAAAGTGGGGAACGAAATGTCTTAACATTAGGTTCCCTCTGCCTACCCCGCTGTGTGAGGGATACAGCGTGAAACTGATTTTATTATCATTAATAAACGCCTACCATTATATAATAGTTGATTTTAAAATATTCTAAATTCTTGAAGTGTTGTTTTGCAACGGTTTTTTTTTCAGTGTAATAATATTTTGATGGCAATGTTTATTTTGGCTGACTTGATACGTCTTATCATGCTTTCCATCATAGCTACGACATGGTTATTAATCCTCAAACAGAACACTATGGATATTGGGTTATTAATAGCGGCTAGTGTAGCGAGCGGTTTTTTACTCTGTAAGTTGTGTAAGTTTCTAGCTTTAGCTGTAGGCAGAGGGAACCTAGTATTAAGACACTTCTGTTCCCTACTTTTCACAGATTGTACTAGGGAGAAAATGAACATATTTTATTTCCCACAGTCGGAATCGAACCCACAATCATCGTGTAATAAAAAGGAACCTAAGCAGGTACTATAATAGATTATTTGTTACCATCACTGAGGGTTCGAAACCCTGTCGGTGAAATTTCCACCACTAATCTCGTAATTACTTTTCTTTTTATCAAATTTTTATTTAGTCTTCTTTATAATTGAACCTTAAACTCTGATTATAATATCTTAAATGAATAATTTCTATGATGTGATAACTTTTTGTGAAAATATCTATTTATAGTATTTATAGATATTTCCGTAAATCAGTTTAAATAAAATATACTTCTACACTGCAGAATATTTTTGAAATCAGTTTCTTAGAAGTTTTACTATACGGAGCAATATAAACAAAAATTAATGTATTAAGTTCAGTTCTATACATTTTAGTGGGCATGTTTTATTTATGGATATGCGCCGCCAATTTACCAATACTTATAAACGAAATGGAACGAGAAGAACAAGAGGCTACAATTGTTAAACTTCAACGTCTACTCGAAGCCAAGGACCACCGCAACAGTTACGGGAATTTCGATAGAGATATTTATGGAAGGAAACCGTTCTTTATACCAACGACAAATAATAAGTACAATTCTATAAGAGAGCCATACCATTCGACCTTCATCAATTAACATATTGAAAGATTTCACGTAGATATTTGATTTCTTAGGGTATTTGCAGAAATCGATATGTTTAACAAATCCTCCTTAGTAAGGCCAACAGTCCTCGATACAAATATGCGTGACTTTAGACTCGTCCATGTTTTAAGTAATCAGACTGAGAAATATTTACTTTTTAATTTTTGCTGTCGTCTCGTCCAATCTTTTCTTGACCAAGGAACACTTTTATATCATTCTTGTTAGCAGGAAACACCATGCAGGTATTTTGTGTAATATAAAAAAACTGTAATAATTATGTTAAGTAGAATTTTGTATATAAAAGTCATTCTCCCCAGTGGGAATCAAATTCACAATTGATATATCTAATTTCTTTCATATTTCATAAATATAATTATTGATGATTATAGCTTTATAATTTTAAATTCATTATGTGTACCTATTATGAGACATCAATATAATTATGTATCCATAGATTTACTAGTGAATACTAGTGAAAAAATAGGTGAAAATAAAAGGTTAAATTTGTTTTAAGTTGACCATTTTATTACAAATATATGTAGGTATACCTATTAAAGGCCTATTAACAATTATGTCAATCATGTTTAGTACATTATGTTTATATTATCTTAATTCATTATTAAAACCTCATTGTAACCGCAGATGCCTATAAATTATCATTATATTTCATAAAATTTTTTTTTATTTATTGTATAAACAAACAGTGCACATACGTGTAAGTAAAAGAACAGCATAACAAAATATCTAAATGTAACACCAACATCGTTTACCACATTCGTTATATTTTATCTATTTAAATTAACAAAAAATAAAGTATATAATTTATTATATATTTAAATTATTGTTACAATAAAATTAAACGTAAATTTCAATTTGATAGTTTAAGCTACCGCCACGTTCGCTTTTCAGGCGAATGTTGGCAAAGGAAGACCCCACGCCGCCAGCAGTTATAGTTGCGATGGAATCAGTACGGTCCAAATCTCTTGCTATTATACCCTGAAAATATATTAAAATCAGCTTCACGTTGTATCCCGCACACAGCAAGGTAGGTAGAGGGAACCTAGCGTTGAGACACTCTGTTCCTCACTTTCCGTCTTGCCTCAACAACGGAGCGAACATATGAAAATATAAATTTAAATAAATATTTCATTTCCTCGAGTGGGGATCGAAGCCACAAAAGATAGTATACTATTATTATAGATCGACTTCAACAAAAATTTAGAAATATATTATTTAAGAATGTAATAGGTCATCATACTGTGATATGTATAATAGGTACATGAATTCTGTATAAAATTGATAACGAATAACTATTATTTTTTATTATGATATTATATACCTTGTAATTAAGAGTAATTTCTAGTCGAAGTCTGTTGCCACGAATCGAAATTACTCTATTATCATATACTGATAAAACCAAGTGAAATATATCTAGCTCAATTATCTATTCCTTACTACAACTATAAATAATTATTGCTTACAGACAAAATAATTTAAAATTAACATATATACAAAACATACTCAGGTAGATTATTTTACACTCACTTTAATAATTTGTTGAGCTGGATCTGAATAGAAAACTTCTTTAACCCGTTTTTTAAATGGTATAGCATTATATTCCGCTTTCTGTTGCCATGTTAGTCGAGTGTTGTAGCTGGTGCCTACTGTCATGTCGCGAGCCAAACATGACGACAGGAAAAAGAGAACAACAAAACAAAGAAGTATTTGCAGCCTCATTTTTTATTTACTTCAGTATATGTACGCACCGTGCAAGGTTTTGAACAAACTAACGAGAAGAGTGACGAAGCAGCACATATTATACTGGCAGTGATCCATTAAAACTTCATAATAACGATTACATGAAGAGTTCACAATGAGAGGCTGATAAGAATGAAGTTGATTTACATTATTATTAAAATAAAATCGTGACGGTAAAGTTTATTTTATAAGTATATATTATGAAATAACGTTGTATAAATCGCAAACAATATTTTTTTCAAGTAATAAGTATATACTGACTTATTGGTTTCTCAATATGTTATTGCGATAGATATGAATAGAATACGAATATTAAAGTTTTTCGCTTTATTTATTTAATATCTGTAAATATTGATCATTATATTTTTTATAATTGATCATCATAAATTTATTAGTCTTACTATATTAATAATTATTTAATAATCATTCTTAGAAACATTCTTATCGATATTTAATTCTTTTTATAATTGTATTTTTTTTATAGATCAAAATAAGATCTTGCAAGTTGTAATCTTTTATTTTCTTTAAAATATGGAACCAAATTACATTTTAGTAAAAAGCTTTCGAGTTTTGTTGAAAGGATCATTACTTTGTTATTATAAAAGTTAATCATAGTCTTATTATTTATAGATTTAATAAATATATTTGTAAATAAAAAAGCACTCTTTAAATTAGTTCTTTTAGTCAGGATGTATTTAATTTTTTTAAAGCTATAGGATATAGTAGACAAAAACAGCAGGCAAAAGACAATAAATATGGACGTCTAACCTAACTTACAATTAAGCAAATTTATATAAGTACTGTATGTGTTTAAGAAGTATGAGTAATACCTAAATTTAAGTAATTTATAAACTGTTTCCAACCATTACCACACAAAAAATAATTATATGAACATTTTTTTAAACCTCTTAAAATGTATGACATCTTCTAGCTAAAACTTTTTTACATAATATGAACAAAAAAAACCCACACATTTTCCTTTAGCGTCTTAATTTCTAATATATAATGACTAATAATTTTACAAAACATCACATATAGGGTAAACCGTAAAATTATTGCCCACATAGATTACACATTTCAAATATATTCTTATAAAAATAATGATATACAAGTTTTTACACAAAATTATCAATTTTACACTTCAAATGTATGGTTTTACATATCAAAGTTGCAACTTTTCATTTTGAATTAATGCATAATAATAATTAATTTCTAGTTTTAAATATGGTGTGCAGAACAAATTTAAAGTGAAAAATATATAAATGCAAGTTAATTATTAGTCATTGCTTTATTTTTGTACACAAGTAAACTCTACTATAGGATACAATAATTGCTCGCAGCTGAAATGGTCGCTACAATTCAAAATCTAACATACAACTTCTATTAAAATCAGAAAATCCTCTTAATTTACTTTTATTCACAAAAAAAATTATAAATAAATCACAGAATCATTTACTAAAGTTAACAAAAAGCAATATTTTGCTTAAATGGGTAATCATTAATAATTCTTGTAGGCAATCACCCTTTTACCTTACCACCGGTTTACCCTACCTCTACTATGAGAATAATTCTATAGAATAGCATACAAGCATTTATACAGAGCTAACTTGCATAGCAGCAAAACGGGAGGTAGTTTCCATATCCAGGGAATCGGTTGTCACCTGTGATCTAGTATCAGAATTATCTGCACTATTGTGTACTGATGACATTGAAATTTCATCTTTAAGGCTGCCATTGCCATCATAACCATCGATCACATTTTTCTGTCCATCTGATGTATCTCCACCTCCACTGAGTGAATTCCAAATGCCCTTAGAGCTGTCTTTGAGAGTGACTTTTTTATCAATTTTTTCTTTTCCATCTTTAGTCTTTTTACTGAGTACTGGGAAAGCGGGCAGTTTTGGCTTGGAATTGCGACCGCCAGACCCTCTTTGTATGGGAGCGTCTGCTTCACCTTCCTCTGTGATGGAAGTGAGCATGTCAGCCGCCTCCGTAGAGACAACTTGGCCAACTTGTATTGGAATGTCATCTACGAATACAAAATTAAAATAATACTTAATTGACGTTGCTTAACATTTTTAAATAAAAACATAGAATACTAAAATTAATGAGGCAAAAATAATAAGTCGCTATTTACTTGACTTTATAAAGGAAAAATAAAAATATTTACATATTTCTAGGCTTCATTATTTAAACTGAACAACAATTGTTAGGATTTATTGTAATAAAAAATTGTATGAATTAATCTGTAATTAGAACATATATTTATAAACATTTTTGGAATTTGTATTAATTTACTTGAAATAATAATTATTTACCTGGTAATTTTTTGGTGCGGAATGATGCATTTGTTATCATTGATTTAGACATTGTTACAGTTGTGGTCGCTGGTGATAATGCAACACTTATACCCATTGGACCGTCACATGGTTGACCTTTATAACATGTTTAAAACAAGTTAATCAAAAATAAGCATTGAGCAAAAAATATGTTTGATGCAATGTATGAAATTTATAAATATGGTAGGCTATAGTTGACAGTGCAAAAACCTTTACAGCTTTAATTCATTGTTTTATTTCTCCTGTTATTATTTCCATCAGTTTATTTAACCCAGTAAGTGATATACTCCAATAATATGGTCTTTAATTTTCGCAAATATTACGCTTTTTAAATGACACTATTTTACTGAATTAATCATGTATATTTAGTATATTTTTAGAAATCTGACATTTTAAACACTATACAGTGGACATATAAAACTAAGCATATACATATTTATACAATATTTTACAAAAAATAATCTCTATATTATTTCGAATAAGTACTAAATATAATATAAGCTATAAATTTAGAGCTAAATGCCTTATATATTTAAATTTTGGACTAACCTGAAGGATTATTTTTAAGGGAATTGATGACAGCACTAGTAACTAGCATAACATCTGGGAACAATTCATATTGTGCCCGCCTATCAATGTCCTTCACAGCCTGGTATGCCAGAGTGTAAAATTCATTGAACATTGCAAAATATGCACCTTCAATCATTTCTAGAAGAAAATTGGGAGAAACTGGTATTCTCTGAATCAATTTGCCATTAAAAGCACCTTTTTTCTTTTGGAAACCTTGTGTTAATATTCTGAAATATCACTCATTCATTATTATAATTAAAATATATATATTATTGGCCGGTGAGGCCGTCGTGGCGCAACGGCACATGGATGTGACTGTAACGCGATGGTTGTGAGCTTGATCCCATTCGAGGAAGTGAAATATTTATTTATATTTCCATTTTTTCGCTCTGGTGTCTCTCTTATATATATGCCTTATATTTATTATTACAGTAATATGCTAAAACTTAAATCACTAAAATCACTAAAGAATTAGTTCTTACTACATGTGAAGAGTCACCTATACCTTAAAATTTTGAAAAAATTATGAACAATACTTTTATTTCTAATTATTAATTTATTTAATTATATAATATTTAATTAATAGATTAAAATTAAATATATTTTTCCTTATAAAAGGCTCAAATGACAATTATTTCATATCAATAAGATATGTACTTTATGGAGAATCAACAAAACAATAGATTCTCCATAAAGTACATATTTAAAATTGCTTACTTTGAAGATGCAATGCAAAAGTGTCTTAATGCAAGTTTAGGCAACAAACTGAGTTGTCGGTTGTAAATGAATAAGAGTGCTGCCATAACTTTAAGACGATTTTGCGCATTAAGAACTTCCACTTGAGAATGAGGTCCCCAACTGACTAATTTTGTATTGCATTCTTCCCATCTTCGTAGAGCACTTTCAGTTAAAAATTGAGATCCTAGTGACAATGGCTGAAATTAGATTTAAATCATCAGTATTATTATTATATCAGTAAGCATTTATTTGTTTATTATCAAGAATTTTATAAAAATCTTTGTGGCATTTGGACAGCATCTGATTGTAAACTAACATAAAAATAAATAACATAATATTAAGTGTAGTTAAGGTGTGAAGTTAAAAAATATATATTATTACCTCATGATATATTGAAGCCTGTGCTAATGAGGGCAACCTAAAGGACACAACTTTAGGCTTACCATTTTCATCTACTACCTCAAAATTATATAAACCTGAAATGAAAAAAGAAATGCATTATAGTACAATATGCTATTTTTATTAAAACTAATATGAATACATATATGATAAAGCTAATAACACACCAATGAGAAGAGTTTCTATGCACCGACAATGTTTTGTGTTTCCTTGAGCTACAATACTCAAGTATCTATAAATGAATGTTGGTACAAATTGCAGTGTAAACCTTTGAAGCTCTACTTCTTTAGATCTATAAAAACTAAATAATTGTATGCAGATATTTTCTAACATCTGAAAATACATAAAAATTGGAACTTTTTTTATTTAATCACCTTATATTTACAATTAAGAATCTTTGTAATACATACTTGTTGATCTTTTTCTTCATTACTTTGGTTATTTGCATTATCAGGCTCACCATATAACAAATTGAATATTGCTGTTGCAATTTCATGATTATGTTCATGTTCAGCAGCAAAGCTTTTTATTTCATTGTCTCTTAGCGCTGCGTATTCATTTAGCCATTCAGATACTAAATGTTTCCATTCTGCCATTATGGACTAATTTATATATTTCTTTAAAATCTGTTCTATTTTTGATAATTACACCTACTTCCTATATAAATGTGAGAGATTTAAAAAGTTTTATGTAACAGTTTAAACCATACCTGTACCATAAAAAAAATCATACCTGTTACTTATAATAAAATCACAATTCAAGGATACTGTGAATTTTAAGTAATTAAAAAAACATTTCTAACACAAGATATTTTTGTTTTTAACTAATAATTTTTGTAACTGTTGATTTTGTAAATTTGTGGAATGTAATGTAAAAGTGAATATGTAAACCAAAAAGGGAAATCAAAATATAATTTATTTATTAATTTTGACGTTAAATAATTCTGTAATCGCAATTGACAAATGTCAATCACTACTTTTTGTTATTACATGGTCACAGATTGGTAATAATAATGATTGAAATAGAGTAAAATAATAATACTAATAATATTGACTTAGGGACACGTACAATAATATTGTTAATTAAGTACGTATAATTTTTATACGTACTTAATTAACAATATTATTATTTTATTATTTTAAAAAGATAAAAAGTATTTTTACTGTCAACATTCATAAATATGCATTTCATGGGCTACTAACTCCTAAGTAAGTATGAACTGTGTATTAGGAGTTAGCGACTTCCCTGTCTTAAAACATATGCTTATGTGTTATTGTCGCGAGCCAAAAATAGAAAAAACTAAATAAAAATATAAATAAAAATGATACTAATAATAGAAAATTATAAACAAAGAATTTAGTAACTAAAGGCCAAATATGAGCAGAACTTGCCCGCTATGTAATTAGACTAGTGTTTGTGCGCAGATTTATGTGTGGCATAGAGGCTTTGGTTGTTCAAATACACGCTATATTATACATATAAATATATATGTTGTTTTATTTTTGCATACGTATTGTCAATAATATTGTGTCTGTGTGGTCAGTTTGTCAATATTAATGTAGATTTCTAGAAATTGTTTTTAGGCGGGCGCGCGGCAATATTTCAGTCGAATAAAAGACTACAAGGTAAGCAGCTTTTATAACGCACAATTTTTCTTGACTTAATTTTGATATGCTTCAATAGATGTATTGTGTATAGCTACGTGATTATGGTCGCAAATTATTTACGGTACCTATATTTATTTTGTAAACTGTTGTATATAAATTTTTTTTTTTTTCGCAAAGCGCCACGTTGGGACACCAAGGGACATCATACACGTAATGTCTGAAAAATACGGAATCCATGAAGCTAAAAAATATATCTTTGTTGATATTTTAACCTATTTGTACACTTTTCAGATATATATGGAAAGGACTTACCACTAAAAAACTTGTGCACCAAGTTCGATTCTATTAAATGATTAATATTGTTTACTGAATAATATAGATTATTGCCTCTGCCACGTATAGTTCTAATATTGTCAGTGTCAAAGTTGGGGCTGTCATTGCCAAGGTGTTTTTTTATTTCAAAATAGCTCATAATTCTGGAAGCTCCCTTTAAAAATATAATAAATGGGGTCTTCACAAAGCTCTGAAGTTCCGGGAGGTGGATCCGAAGGTTACCATATTTTGAGGGTGCGTTTTCAGAATGTTATTGACAATAATTAAGATTAGTTTGCTATAAAACACATAACTTACACGTCAATGTTTTGCAGGTCCAAGACGGTTCACCAGGACAAAATGTAAATCTCGAACCGTTTTTTGATTTTATAGTAGCTATAGAAAACACTAGGCTAGACCAAGATAATGATACCCTTAAAACACTCTTAAAACAAAATATTGACAAAACAATAAAGATGCTGATTTATAGCACTAAGACTCAGTCCGTGAGGGAAGTTATGATAACACCTAGTGCAAATTGGGGTGGACAAGGCCTTCTAGGTGTCAGTATAAGGTTTTGTTCTTTTGAAGGTGCAAATGAAAATGTTTGGCATGTACTTGTAAGTGACTTATCATTGTAATGTTTTTACTTATTATTTGCTTTTTATTTCTTGTTGTAAATCATAGCAAATGTATTTATAGTAGAAAAGTTTAATATTATTAACTTGTTACTTGATTTTTTAATTTCTTGTTTACTTTTGATTTAATTTATCAAGCTTTAGTAACACAATTTGTTTTTAATTTTTAATATGGATTTAATTAAAGTGAAATATTATCAAATGATCCCTCTGTAAATAATAATATTTGTAATTATATGGTGAAAATGAATTACATTTCCATTTTAGGAAGTACATCCATCATCACCAGCAGAGTTAGCTGGGTTAAGGCCGTTCTCCGATTATATAATTGGTGCAGATTCTATAATGCATGAGAGTGAAGATCTTTTTACATTAATAGAAGCCCATGAAGGTAGAGCTCTAAAACTCTATGTTTACAATATTAATGATGATACATGTCGTGAAGTTCTTATTACACCAAATCAAAACTGGGGAGGTGAAGGCAGTCTTGGGTGTGGAATTGGCTATGGATATTTGCATAGAATACCAATTAGAAGCAGTCAACCAGTGCCAAACCAAAAACAATATGTGGCAACTATGCCTATGGTAATGTTTATTTTTTTTTTTAGCAAATTCTCACTTTATTAACAAAGAAGATTGATTCAATAAATTAATTTTATAGTCACCATCACAAGTGTCAAACAGATTTTGTTTTATAACATAGTAATATCATCATAAAATTATATTAAATAAAAATAAAGCAGCTTTATTCTTTGCTTGCATATTAAGGCAGGTACAGGAAACATCTAGTGTTATAATACTCTGTGCTCTATTTTCGGCTGGATTATTAAATATTGTTAGTTGAGTGGTAGAATTCAATGCTGCACTTAGTCCACCACAGTGGGAAAATGACTATGGCCAGCAATAGCCTCAATCTCAACATCATTTCATATAAACCATAAATTTATTTTCTTAATTATTTTCTTTCAGGTATCATCACAAAATACAAATTTACAGCAAGACATATTATCAACAGGTGTACAACATCTACATATAGCTAATGAGACACCTATGAATGTTAGTAATTCTAATCAGGGCACAAATCAGGAAGAAGTTCAAGTAACACAACCCAAATTTTTATCTGGTGTACCAATGGTAAATCCCGGAGGCTACTCAGGTCCTATAGAAAATGTAACAATAGGTGTAGCCACACCAAATATGACAACTAATATACCGCAGTCATCAATGTCACAAGCACAATCCATGGTATCAAATATGGCTGCTTACTCTAGCAGTAAGTATTCAATTTATTTAGTAATATACATCTGCTAAGTATTTTATACATAATATAAACTATTAATATTATTTATTTACTAATAGGTATTTAACTTTCTAGATCTTGCAGATACAACATTGACCAATTTGGGCAGCATACCTTCAGTTTCCAATGTGCAGCCGCCAGCACCATTGCCCAACTTACCTGGTATACCAATGAACCAGCCTCAACCATACATACCAATGATGCAAAATTACACACAATCTCAAACTATATTGACACCTTCAAATCTGGATGCAGTTCAATCTCCTAATTTAGTTCAAACACCAAGTTTAGTACCAACATTTGACATGAGTAGTTTTGCCCAAGCTCCTATTCAACCCCCGCCAATGAATAGCGGCCTTCCAATAGTTACTCCTGTGTCATTGCCCGGCATGCCGTCCATTACAGTGAGTGCAACTTTGCCAGTATCAACTATGCAGGAAATTCACCAGCAGCAAGTACTACAACAGCAAGACTTATTATCCTAATTATATTTGTTGAATATTTTATTTTTTGTTTTTACTATATATGGACTTCTTGCACAGATTTTTAGTTCTCAATATAATATATTATTTTACTGCTGTATATTTTCTTCATTTTGAATTTGCTTTCCTTATTCTATTTTATTTTGCTGTTATAAATTTATATGGCATTTATTATTTATAAAAATTAAGTGAAAATTTGTATAAGAATTATATAAATATAATCGGTAGGTGTTGTTTGAAAATTTAATTTTGCCTACTCGTTAATGTTCTGCCTATATAGGTTAATATATAATTATTTAATTAAAAATAAAAAGTATACAATTTAAATCTTTGTATTATTTACTAAGACACAAATTATAATAAATTATGAATTCTCAAATCCCTGAATTTTATAGACTGATAAAATGTATTTCATAATCACAAATGATAATATTTTTATAGATACAAATATTTTTAACAATGATTTTCAAAATTAAGACATTCACGTCCGAATATTTGCTTATAATTTTTTTATGGATCTCATTCAGAACTTAGCAATTTTAATACACACTGTTTACATTTACATTCTTTCTGTATTAATTTATAAATATATAACAAAAATATTTTTTTTTTACTTAAAAATATAATTTAAAATCTGAATATTGTATAAGTCAATAACCATACCTACTGAAATTGATTCAAATGAAAACTTCTTATCAATAGTAAACTCGAGACGAATCGATTCGTCTTGAATGATAAGAGTGTTATTGGAAGTGACGTGATTGACATATTTTTAATTCGCTTACATTACTATTTTTTAATATAAAAAATATTACCTTCGTGATATTTATTGATCATATTAATATTATTTAGTAACAATTGGAACACAATAAATTAATATTAGCCGCTGTTTGTACTTCACGTTTTTTGTTTATATATTTCTTAAAATAATATAGGAAATATATTCTAGTAAATATAGTACATTTTAAGTAATAAAAATAAATAAGAAAAAATATTTAAATGGCGACGCTCTCCAACCGTTAGGTTCGTTTTGTTTAAGGGCCATTAATAATTTAAATGAAATTTAACAAGTGGACGTTTGCGGTCCGCTTGGATCTACAGGGGGGTCGAGTTTGAAGCTCCTCCGTTTATATTCCTGAGGCGGCGGTTTTTCAGAGTCGAGGCCTAAAGCGAGGTTGTCATGACCGCGAGTGAGTGTGGGTGCGTCGCTATAGAAAACGCCGCCCGCGAGCTCGGAAAGGCGTCGCCGACGTCTGGTGTCCTTGTCGTCGGCCAAACTTGGCGGTCTTACACTAGAACTCCTTCGCCTCTCAGAGCCAAGTCGTGTTGGTATCTTTAATGCTTTCTATATTGTACAATTGAAATTTTATTGAGTTCATTATACTTTAAATATATAACATTTGATATAATTTATTACGCCAACGTTATATCCTTTACGATATTGTATTATATGCTCATATTATATATTGAATATTTTCAACATTACCTAATAAGTATAAATAATAATGAAGATAATGAGGAAATAACTAAACTTACCTTCAATTTGATCGGTAGAGAATTCAGAAAACTGACAACAGGTGGTGAAATAAGATCGATGGGTACATCGGCAGGGTTCGTCGCACCGGTGGCTACTGACACTGTCAGCCCAATGAGTAACGTCGTCAAGCAACCTATGGCTGAATACCATAAATATGATATTCTGAACAGCCAAAAGACGTCATTGGGGTTGGCGCTGCAAAAAGTATATATTTACAATTGAAATTACTTAATGGTTTCAAGAAATTTGGTTTGAACATAAAAAATAACCCAACGGAGTTAATATCTGCTATAAATGTTAAATATTGTGGTCGTAAATGTAAAAAAATATACTTATGGTAAGACAATCTGTTCCCCCATTTCTCGCTGAATTTAAAATAGTAAATTTTAATAATATATTTTATTAATAATTGCTTCCAATTATAAATATTTCTCTACATTTAAAAGTAGGAATGTTAACACATAAATAGTAGAATTTGGTGATATCTTACGTTGCGGTTATAGTTTGAGTTATATTTAATGAAGCAGGACACTCCTCAATCGATGTAGGTAGACGTGGCAAAGGCACTTGTGCGAACTGAGCGCCCCCTCCCGCTACTACCACCACCAAGAAGCCAAAAACACCTCCTGCTATAGCGCCCTGTTAGGTTAATAAGCAAAATAAAATGTTAAAAAAATAATATTTATTTCATTTAATAATCAAGTGAAATATGAATACTAATGGTACGCATATATGTATTTACATATTGAAACTAAATATAAAAATATTTATATTTATAATTAGTTAAGATATATAAAATAATTGATGAAATGAGATATATAGAATGAATTATATTTATTAAAAACCTTATTATTCGCCCAGGGAAACAGCATGCCAAGGCTGAACAGTCCAAGAGCAACGCCTCCAGTCATGCCATTAAAAGATAGAGCCAGTTGCAGAACGGGACCGAGCTTTTCTACTGCAAATACTAACGCAAAAGATAGAGCCCCGCAACCGAGGCACACCCATCTCGCAATCTGTGAATTAAGACGAGATTAAAATATCTATAGACGTCTATAAAACTAATTGGATTCTAATTATTCGTATACTACTTGCAATTTATGTTGCGTCATATAAACGATATAGCTGTATTGTGTAATGTTGTAATATCTCATACGTTTAGCCAGTTTCAACATTTTAAAATCTTCGTAATCTTAAGGAGATTCTTAATAAGACATATTTGCATTTAATATGTTTTATTGCAAATTTTTGTTATTAACATTGATTTATTTTTTTATTATTATGGTAATTAAATTGAGAGTTAAACACTTATTAAACTTATTTAAAATAATATGCACATGTACGGTTGTATCAACATATAAAGGAATAAACAATAACAGAGATAGCTTGTAATTGTATTTCATTAATAAGTGTACGGGTTATTCTAATTAAGAATCAACTCCGGTGTCATATTTTAGTTGTTATGTAGATGTAGAGAAATCAATATCGACATACAACGTTCTCTACTTTCCGTCCGAAATTAAGATTTTGTGTCAAATGGAACTCTACGTCACGCCTTGTCTTACTAGACAGGGTAGGGGGAGGGGGAGGTCCAGGTAACGGTCGAAGTCATCAGTCATCATGTTTGATTTTAACATTTTTATAAAAGAAGAATAATAAACATACTGCTGCTCCTTTATCCTCAGGTAAAGTTATACCTAGTAGTCCGGTAGCTAAGTCTTGACACGCAATCGCGGCTAAAGAATTAAGTGCAGATGCTACAGTCCTGTAAAAGTTATATACTTTTTTATAATTGAAATAATTTTAATTATATAATTTTTTCCTTTTTATTAAATGCTTGTATAGATCGAAAATATCATTTGTATGTATCTAAGTGTAATACTACACAAACACTTAGTAACATCCCAATTATTCGAGGCATCTGAAATTGAAACTAGTGTTCCACTGGTCATTTCTAGTTAAAACTTAATTCAGGAATCAAGCCTGTTCCTGAATTAGTGTCCATGTTGAGTTCATACGCCTCGGTACAATTGAATATTACGTGTTGTAAATTTTGTGTGCTTTTAATACAGTCTCTGACATTTTGTTTAATTTGAATTTTTTTTTTGTGGAAATAAATTTAGATATAATGTTGTGAATACTGTTAATTTATTAATAGTTACTTTTTGACTAAGTTTTTGGATGGCAACTGAAATCGGAAAATATGCTTACCCAAGACTGGCAGCAAATATGCCTGCCACGAAGAAACCAGGGACACCCCGATATTCACCAAGTTCTTTGATCACATACAAGGGGAGGAGACGGTCTGCATCGCTTATGGCACCGGTCTGTTAAAAACAGGTTTGTTTTTAATATTTTCATTATTACTATTTATAAAAAATATAATTAACGTTAGAACATATTAATGTTATCATAGTATCTTCAAATTCCTTGTCATTTTCGTCTAGGCAATAATTATGATACACATTTTGTTTAACAAAATGTAGCGTTTTTTTTGTATCTTATTCTAATGTAACATTATCTTAATACAAATAAATGGACGTAAGGCCCTATTGCTTTAGTATACCAAAAAAAAAAAAGTTTTTTTTTAAAAAGGAAAAGTAATATATTTCCAAAAAACTATGTATAAACATAAGTTATTAAACTTATATATATAGTTCTTACCTGTATTGGATCACATCCTGCATAGTGAGCAGCGAGCAGGGCCCCGGTAGTGAAGTTAACAGAGTAAACTGCGATTAACCCAATTGCAGACACCCAAAGGGCAATACGAGCTTGAGATATACGTTCGACGGACAGGTACTTTTGTATCGAAGCTTGATTGGCACAAAACATACTTATCCAATAAATTGTCCCGCCCACAGCCACCGACCAAAACGAGTGACGCACCGTAGGATCAGGATTCATGCTAAAAATTATTAATAGCATTAATATTAATAAGAAATAATAAAATTAATTAGTTTTAAATTAGTACATTCTCGTCAAATAAATTATCTACAAGTAAATATGTAAATTTTTATAATAAACTTTTTATATGTCTGTTTGATATACTTAATACTATAAAATCATCACCAATGATGATTTTTCATGTCATGTCAAAGAAATTAATTTTATTAGCATAATAATGATTTAATTTCTGTAATAAGTACCTATTTGCGTGTCTGCAAGATATTGCACACTTATATTAATCATAATGCATGTCACATAGATGTACCTGCTTCCTACTTAGGTACCTTCTTCAAAATGCTCACTTCAAACCAAATATTTCTAGGAATACGTATTATGTATTTATATATTTACTATTAATCGGTATAATTTTTTTTAGTTTAAAGCATTAATTATGAAAGACATTAAATTACATACTCTAAGTTTATATTTAGTAGCGTCTGCAACTCGTATTTTCTTAGATAGGTATATTCTTAGATAATAATATAACTGTTTTTACTAAGGTGATAGGGCAAGTCGTCTACGGAAGATCTACCATTCTCTTTGCCGTGCAAAGCGTGTTGTAATAGAATGGAATGTACTAATGTTTTTTTTTTATTTTCTACATTTCATTTGTGCTTAGCGTTCCATATTTAAAAAATACTGCTATACTGATAATATAGAATCTTTGATCTTAATTACACTAAATAATGTATGTACATCTATTATTACAACAATATAGCGAAAAACAAACTAAGATAATTCTCATCAGCTCCTTTATACTTAAAATAAGTTTATCTACCGGATACTATAATTAATGACAACAAAAAAAAATACGTATAAAAAATAGTTAAAGAAACTAATAATGTCTGTATTCATTAAACGTTACTTAATAAATACATTCAGAACGTAATAATAATGAGAAATTCACGAAAACGTAATAAATAAATCTATATTGAACATAGTATTTTAACTTTTTCATCACATCGTCACTTTAAAGCTTGGAAATTCTTAAGTTGAGGGAACCTGGTGTTTTGTAAAAATTTTCACCGATTTTTTTCGAGTTATTGCGTGTTGGTACTTAACGACGCACTTTGCCTGCGTGAAGGAATGAAAATATTAATGTATAATAAGTCATTCAGCTGAGTGAGAATCGAACTCACAGCTGTCACGTTTACAGTCACACGTTTGTGCCACTGCGCCATAACGGCCTCGAGATTCTAAAGAAATATAATTAACTATATTTTAAATATTTTAAGTATAAGTATAGAGATTTTACATGGATAGTGGACGAGAGCACAATATTTTATACAATAAGTCGGCAAAATATTATATAAGTGGTGTAATGCTTGAACATTTCTTAGAATGAACTTTTAGCCTCTATGCCGTAAACATTGCAACTGCGGCAATCATATAGTGACTTAATATATACTTACTCAAAAAAGTGTAGTCGGTCTGTATTCCGAGCATAATCCCAAATGGAATCAAACCCCCCAGTGACATGTGCGGCTCCCAGCGCTAGTACTGCGGCCAAGGAACCTAAGAGAACTGCTGACTGAAATGTGTCAGTCATAATTACAGCTTTCATGCCGCCCTACAACGGTAATATTTTATATAGAAACAAAAATTTTGTTATTTATACTCAATTTTAATGTATCCATTTTCATACCTGAGAAGCGTAGAAAATGCACACGATGTAAACCACAGATACCGCTAAATACGTATTTAAACCTGTTACTGTAATAAAAATGAAAGTATATATAATAATAATATGCATATTTATTGAATTTCATCATTTAACACTCGACAACTCATTTACAATTTTTGTCATAACTACATATAAAAATATTGGTAGAGAACGTGACGGACTGTGCATAAATAAGGATTTCGTGGGTATGTTACGGCTTACGAATAACAAAACTTTTGATTAGCGGGTCCACTTTTGATTTTAAATATACATTTAATTCAACAAAACTGTGGAAATATTGTTATCAACACATTATGATAAATGTAGAACATTGTTATGGAGGCTTAGCTATAGAGCTTATATAGTATATTATTTGATTTCTAAAAATATATAAATATAATATTTCTAAAAATAAAATAGCAGCAATTGTCGTTAAAGGTTCTCTAAATGTATTTGGACCCTTTCGTCATTGAAATATTTTTGTATAAAGAATTTATTTTCAATAAAGTGCGTGTTGAGGGAAAGGTACATAATATAGAATAAGGGCAATCATGCACTCCTCAATTTCGTTTTCTTTCATTGGATATGAAAGAATTAATTTTTATTTAAAAAAAAACAAACTTCGCTTTACTAGCACGAACTGCAACGATCCACCTATTTTGGAACAATAGATTATTTTGAATTTGTATATTTATTATGCAACATCAATAATATTTGTATGCTTTTATTATCTGTATTCTAGTCAGTGTCCAAGCGGCACTAAGCAATATTAATTATCAATTATTGAATGAGAAAGTTATGTATATTATAAGAATAAAGAATATTTTTATATAAAAATCTTTTAAAATATTTAATACGGAAAGTAAAGTTATTTTGAATACCAAAATTTTATTACCCAAAGAATAATTGTATGAAATTAATGAATGTTTAAAGTTAAATTTCTATTAATACTTACATATGTATATCTAAGTAGTTTAACATGACCCGAACAATAAGCAAGAGTCATTATGAAAAATTTATGACGTAAATGACACTCGTATATAGAGATTGTTACGAAATTTGAATTACATTCAGAATACTATATATGAATTAATTTTACGACACATTGTCATCCCATTGTGCAACGGTCTCTGACGACGCGGACTTTATAACACTTAATGCGTTATAAATATGTTCATCACAATATTTCTGATGACATTTGTTGGAGTGCTTCACTTTTTCAGATCACATTTCATTACTTACGTCTGGACACTTATTTTTACTGTTTGTCCATCGTTTGTAATTATTATTGTAACATATTCGATATTACCTTCAAATTTTATTTTACATTACGATTGTTAATTGTTTTTTGGTAGGACAATACGTTTTGCACAAAGGGAAAACATATTCTACACTAAAATTCATTAGCATTTTTTTTAACAGTCATAAGTAAGTTATTAATAACTGATTCCCTCGAGTGGGGATCGAACTCACAATCGTCGCGTTACAGTCACCCCCTTTAAGTTTTTGACTGCGCCACGACGGTCGCACGGATGAATTTATATTATTTGATAAAATATAACCATAATTACATCCAAATCAAGATTATTACTAGTAGTCCATGTGCAAAAGCTGTGAACCTTAAGCTATGCCATATAGTTATAAGTAGAATTTCAACGTATTAATAAACAAATATGAAAAAGACTATCTTAATAATCTTACGAAATACCTATAAATATTTTTTCACCTCTAACCACCATGGCTGAAGGTAAAACAGATTCATGTAAAAATTTTAAAGAATAAACATTTTTTTTTATTTTGTAGAATCATTTCAAAAATACCTATTTTAGGTAAATATATCTACACTGTCTACATCTAATACAGGTAATTCAACCCATCTCTACAGAAACTGATTTTAGAGTAATGTTTACAACATGAAACTGCGACCATGAAATTGTCCCAACGATTGTTGAGCAACCGATTACAAACAATGTGAATACTTTGAGAGCCGTGATTGGAATATATTTTTGAGTCGATTTTCGGTATGTTATACCAACGTCAACGTTTTAAACAGGTGACATTCAAATGGTTTATTTAGTAAATAGGATGGATTTTATTTAATAGGATATTTAACAAGTACAGGACACTCAGTTACGTAACCCACTAAGCAAATTACATTTTTAGAAATCTTATAGAAATATTTATTATATAAGCCGCTAAAAAACATGCCGGTTCAAATATAATTGCTACGCTTATTCGCTAATTACGTGATATGTTATTATTTCATTATACATATTGCATCACACATAAAATTTCACTTGTTTCTCCATAGACAATATGTGAATGTTCTTATCCTACGATATAGTGTTGCATACAAATAGGTGATTATATTGCTAAAAAATTATAAACTCTTATAGACGCAGTAAAAATGGATACGATTATTATGTAACTTTATATTTATTATGAATATTTTTAAAGCTTTTGACGGTCTTTATTTTTTTTTAGAGTCATTGCATTTTATTAATTAGTTTGATAGAGATTTGATAGAGATTGCGATATTCTATTTAAATTTGAAAGACAGATATAGTAGATGATGCAGAATTTGTACATATTTTTAATTAATTTCTAAACAATGAAAAAAAAAATCTAATGTAGTTATGAAATAATATTTTTTTTTACCGTCAGATAATGCGAGTGCCGGTGCGTACACAGCAACGGCCGTATATAGTATCATCTGTAGCATGTATAGAGCGCTAGCAAATACTCGCATGGATTTACAGAATCGAATTTCCTGAAAGACAAATAAATTAGTACCTGTGGTTCGATATGGACAAGAGCGTCTCATTAGTTTCAGTCAGGAAGTTATTATAACTTACCAAATATTCATAACACGATGTCAGCCGAAGTCTCATAAAAACGGGAAGGTAAAGGTGGCTCGCGACAGGTATCACTAGCACGAACGCCAAACATATCATCCAAAATTGACCGCCTGCCATATACATTTCCGCAGGATTCCCCAAAAGTTCTATGGCAGTTACAAAACTGGAAATGTAATGTGTATTAAATATAATACTTCTAATTTTTTTTTCCTTTAAATACTAAGTTATAATATATGTTTAATAAATAAAATAATGAATGAAATATTAGATGTAAAACGAACCTAGCCGCCAAACTTAACGCCATTGGAAATGTTCCCATCGATGATCCACCTAGCAAGAAATCATCACCAGTTGTTTGTTTTTCACCAAAATATCCATAAAATACTCCAATCCCACAAGATATTAGAAGCATAGCAGCAAGAACACTATAGTCTTCCCAATGAAATAATTCACTTTCTGTGCCATTTTGTTTCTCTATCGATATATTAGAGCTATTTGCTTTTACATTAACGCATGGAATTATCAAAAACCACAGTAATAGCTAAAACAAAAAAAAAAAGAAGTAAAATATAAGCTTTTCTGTTGATTATTTTATGTTACAAAACGGAAGTTAATTAAATGAACTCCGCAGTTTTGTTTTTTATTTAAATAATTACAATAAGTGCTATCGGTGAGGTGCAGAGAGTTATCAAATATTTTCGAGAAATTTTAAGTGCTTTATAAGGCATATACATACAAGTATAAAACAGTATAAGTATAAATTAATTTATATTTCTCACATTAAATTGAATTTAATTCTATTAGGATAATATTTTATTTGTTAATGTAGAGTTTTAAGGTATTCTTGTCTTCCCTTTCCCTACTTCACTCGCACAAGCACATGTCAGATGATTTGTTTCACCAGGCTAGTGAAATGAAAGTAATTTAAATATCATTTTCCCTCAATTGAAAATATATTCCATAAAAAACGTAGATATAGTTAGAGTTAGTCATTATTTTAAACAGTATTATTTATGTCAATACACATTTCAGACCTCATTTATTCTTAGAATGTACGTATAATAATTGCATTTAATCGCATAATTGGTGGCGAGTAGGTGGCTTGATCGCAGGATAATCAACACGGATCCGTTTCTATCTTTAAATTGGAGTGGATAAATGAAACGTTACATTTAATTGATTTTTTTTTATAGGAGAGGACAAGGCAAACGAGCGTTCGGGTCACCTGATGATATGTGACCGATTGTACCGCCGCCCACGACCCCATGCAACACCAGAGGAGCTACAGGTCTTTAAAGTTGAGATGTAAGTCATGGCCCTTGACGTCACGATTTACAAAACAAATCTACATTAATTAACGGACGCACTTTTTTACCTTCATTCATTTGCTGACATATTCTGCATTCATATTATAATTAAATTATTATTTTAAAATACTAAATCTTTACCAAGCACGTCTATCAGCTACTCTGAAATGCTTGTAAAGCGTAACAAAATATATATTGCGTTCGAAGTAAGTCGATAGTTAAACAAGACAGGGCGGTAAAAACCGGATCTGTTCTCTTTATAGTTTTATTAAGGCGGTCGATTCCGGTATTAGCCGCCTTTGATTCCTGTTAAAGCCGACTCATGGGAGTCGGAACATGGGGGACGCGATTGACTCAAACAACATTCCTTCCAATTAACAATATTTAATGGTATACAAGATGCATTTATTATACCTTGTTCTATATCACAATGACTAGCTCTACAGTTATTACACAGAAAATCTAAATCTAAAATTCTAATATGTTTTCATAAAGAATTTGACTGAACACTACATTATATTTTTATTATATGACAACCTAGTGTTAAGACACTCTGTTCCCATTAAAACAAGTCCGTTTCTCACTTTCTGCCGAATGCATTACACGTCGAGTGGCGGGAGTCAACACTTCATTATAAAGTACAAAACTTCCTGGCTAATAAATTTAAAATTAAAATTTGAATTATTATTCTTGCAAGAAAAAATACCTATATATTCAACTTAAAAACTTCTAAATCTCCATTTTCTAATCACATGATACCCGCACCGTGCTCCGTCGCTTTTTAGATATTTGGAAATTCAAACATTTTGTATTTATAATTCTTAGTTCTATTTATATTGAATTATGATTTAAAGAAGTTTATACCACAATAAATTTAAATAAAGTAATAACTTAACATTTGAGATGTAAATAGTTGTGTGTATTTAACACGTATATAATATAAATATAGGTATTTTATTAGCCATCATATATTATGTATATATTTTTTATATAATAATATGAACATATATAAGACTAGCCGACATGGGCAGCTTCGTCCGCTTGAACTATACGAATAAAACTATATGATTTTATTTAATTGTTTATCCTCTTTAAGGTTTTCCCTAAAAGTGCCTATTTTTCCAATAATTTTTTTTTCAGCTTCACGCTGTATCCCGCACACAGCAGGGTAGGCAGAGGAACCTCTGCGTTAAGACACTATTCCCCACTTTCTGCCAAATTCTAGAGACATTGCGTGTTGAGTGGCAGAATTCAACGCCGCGCTTTGCCTCGACACCATAGCGAAGAAAATGGAAATATAAATAAATTGAAATCAAAAATTGGGGCAATCTATTTAATTTCAACATCACTGATATCCCGACAATCCTGATCTTTTATCTGGCTCAAGTTCTGCTTAGTTTTATTTGATATATTTATTCAAAAGCCAAATGATAAATGATAAAAGAAAAACGTAAAAATTGTCAAAAAATTGTTAAATGAAGTAAAAAAAAAAGAATTACATTCGTTACCTAATCGCGTAGGTAACCACATAGGTTTCAGCTACTTATTGTTACACAAACATAGCTTTGACTAATTAATTATCTCAAAAGAAAAAGGTTCTTAAGTTAGCTTCAACGATTCTAATTATTCTTTTAAACGTTAAAAATACATTATTTACAACAATATATCGACGTACACCTTCCTTGCCAAATAAGCGTTGCGAAAGTCTTAGTGGTGGCTGCCGAATATGCAATTACTTATTTTGAATACACTTCTAACAAATTAGTTGGTTAACTTAGAATTTATATGACGTTATATACAGGAAAATATTAATATCTTAAAAATCTTGTATTTCTTATATGTTTTTCAGTACTCCCATAAATTTGGTATTATATTTTTATTGAAAACAAAAACAGTAATGATTCATATTTTTTTTTGTCAAAATCATAATGAAGCATTAATCAAAGAGAAAATAGTTATGGGTATTTTTTACTAATTTAAAGTGTTATTCCACACCTAGGAAAGAAAAATACTTTTTAGATATTTACATATAATAATCCACTTACGTTGGAATTTTTTATGTTTTCCAAAAAGTATTACTGATATACACTTAAACATTTTTACAATAAAATCACATTTTATATTAAAAAATATACTTACTCTGATTGTCCTCTGGGTCCTGTTGTATATTCTATATGAATCCATTGCCGCTCGATTGAAGAAAATATATGTCAATCAACTACATCAATTATTAATACTACACCTTATTTATTAATTCAACATAAAACTACATATGTAACCGAAACATAATTGCTTGATTTTTTCTGGAGAGCGACAGTACGTGCTGTGGTGCTGTGATGCTGCCGCAGTATGTGCCGTACATGCACACCAATAGATGGTAATTAAGTCTCCAATCACACGGAATAGTTAAATGACCAAAAGAATCAAGTACTCGTGCGACAAGTCCTACGCGTTTAATGTTTAGATTCCGATATTGCCCACTGTTCTCAATTACAAATTAAAATGCTGTAATAAAAACCTTTGCAAAACAAGTTCATCGTCCAAGCGCAGATAAAAAGTATTTAGTGAATGCATTTATAAACACTGATAACTCTCTCAATACATGTCAGGTTCGTAAAGTTCGCGAATTCAACTCAGTACCTATTTCTGTATAATACATAGTACTTGTTTATCACACTATAAAATTATTAACATCACGATCTTGAAACGTTTTTTATATAATAGTAACTGTTCGTCTTCGAAAACATATTTAAAATAAAATTTTCATTTTTGTATTTGCGATCGGCGAAGCGTGGAATTAATCATTAAGAGAAATGCAACAATATTAGACTATCACTCCACGCCTATTTTACGTCTTGTTACTCAAATATATATATATATATATATATATATATATATGATAGGTATTAGTTAATATTGTATGTATTAATATTAAATATAATTTTCATTTGTTTATAATTTATTCCCATAGTATCCCATATAAATCAACCCCACACTATGACTTTCATAATTTAAATCTACTGATTATTCTTATTTAAAATATGTGTATTACTTAAATGATGTATTTATTATCGGCAGACAAGTTTTATGAAACTCTAAGCTTTATAATAACAATATATAAGAATGTAGATATTTACAAGACACCACTTATAAATCTAGATGCATATTGAAATGAATACATAAAAGACTAGGCTGTGTGGTCTATTTAGCTCGCTCGCTTTATCACCTACATACATATGTGGCCGTATTTCACGTGCGTCAGTTCAGGGGGTAGGGCGACGTGCAAGCACCATCACATTGCGCAAAGTCTGAGAACCATCCAAGGTACCCCCTCCCCGGATGTTGAGCGCATATCTCATATAAACGCAGGTGTACTGACGACTGGACATTACACTGTCTAAGACCGTCTAATCGTGTTGCCAGGATGTGTGAAAAAATGGTACGTTCCTGACGGGGGTTTGCGCTAAATATCAACGTTCATATCGCGATTATAGTGATTTATTGCACGTGACTTACATATGGATGAAATTTATCAAGTTCGATCATTTCCATACAAAATGAATGCTATTCTAATAAAATATTTGGAAACCTATTTATAATATTGTGTGAAATAATTTCATTTATACAACAAATATAGATACAATATGTAGATATATATTTTTTATTGTTTATTTCCAGGTATTGAGGTCACTTATGTTAGCTGTGGTGCTTGCTTGCACTGCAGTGCGAAGTGAACCTCCTTCGTCTTATGGACCGCCGTCTACCTCATATGGAGTACCAGCGCCTCAGTATGGGCCGCCACAGCAGCCTATAGTACATAAACATGTATACGTGCATGTCCCTCCTCCCGACAATGAAATAGTAGCTCCCCGTAAACCCATTCACGTGCCTCCACCACAGAAACATTATAAAATAGTATTTATCAAGGCGCCAACCCCACCCACTCCAACTGCGCCGGTCATTCCGGTGCAACCTCAAAATGAAGAGAAAACTCTTGTTTACGTTTTGGTGAAGAAGCCCGAGGAGCAACCAGAAATAGTTATCCCAACTCCGGCGCCGACTCAACCATCCAAACCGGAAGTTTACTTTATCAGATACAAGACCCAAGTAAGTAATTATTATTATTTGAAGTAACAAGTAAATTTATTTATGTTAGGTGTATATTTAGATTTGTATTTATTATTCAAAAAAATTATTTTCATTTGACATCAATTATATTGCCTTTGTCAGTTAAATAATGATCGTCACAAGATATAATACCTTAAAAATACGATGGGAATCAATAAACCAATAAACAAAACAATGAAATTAAATTATAAGCTCACATTGCAGCCTCCTAAATGAATTTATTAGTTTATAGTTTACATTTCTTTGCCTTATTTGCCGTATCTATTATAATTTTCTTTCGACGAAGACATTTTTTTTGTTGTAATATTAACTTAGTATAATATATTTTTTATATATTTAAAGCCAGTATTGCAAATCTCTATTAGTTTGCTTTTGAAAATAAAACAATAACGTTTGCCCTTGTAGTTTTTCCAATTTTATGATATAGCCCAATAATTTAAATGATTATTTTTATTTTTTTAAGAAACAAGAGGGTTATCCCGCTGCCGCTCCACCTGCACCTGCGTATGGACCACCCCCTTCTGCTCCATCATCTGAATATGGCGCTCCTTAAAAGAGCGCACACATGTACTTAACACCACCGTTGCCACTTCGAATGCAAATTACCAAAAATGTGTTGAACGGACGATTGATATATTAGTGATGTGATATAGGAGCCAGTTGTATGTATATACCGGCAGACCAACGTGCCGGCTAGCCGGCGGGTAACGTGGACTCGACTCGGTGGCTTCATGTACGCTTGTAAATACTATTTTATACTTTATACGTATTATTAAAATGTTTTATTAAAATATTACCTGATGTTTTATACTATATTTTATTTTTTTATACATTGTTATTTCAGCTAATTCTTTCGTAACGCAATATTTTAGGTAGGCTGGATAGCTGTGTCTCTAATACAATAACAGAGACTGCAGACTCGCCCATCGAGGGTTCCGTACCAATATCATGATTATTTTTTTTCACTGACATATATCTAGAAATTTCGACTTCTTATATATTTATTTCGCTTGATCCCTCATTAACATACAGACAGACAACAAAGTTATCCTACGAGGCTTCTGTTTTTTCTTTTGAGCTCCGGATTAATAAAAATATATTTAAAAAAGTAAGAAATAAATATATATTTATTATACACTCTTTATTAAGTTTAGTAAAAAAGATTGACAACAGTACAGAATATTGTTTATTTTGTGGCATTTATTTCATCAAACCATTTTTGCTATTCAGTCGATCCATGAGCTTAAAATCTAGCTTTAAGTAATTGTCAGCTGTGAAGCAGGTATTGCGTTGGCGTTAACCGTTTTGCAGTTGCAATAACATTTGTAGTGTTAAAAAGGAAAACTTGTCAATCTAATTAGTACCTACCTGCGCTGAAACGTAAACCTATTGAGTAATAGTTGTAAAAAGTATTCTTACTTCGTTATAAGAAATGCAAAAATGCATTTCTGAGACTGCTCCATTACACTATTTTACCATAATAATTAATAAAGAGGCCCTCGTTGCACAGGGACACAAGCGTGTGACTGTAACGCGATGGTAATGGCTTCGTTTCGCCTACTCGGGATAAGCAACTATTATTTATTAATATTTTCATTTCTTCGCTCTGATATAAAAGCAAAGCCGAAAAATTCAGTGGATAGTGAGGAGTATCTTAACACCCTCTCCCTGCCTTCAGCGTAAAGTTGAAAAAAAAGAAAAAAATAATAATAATCGATATTTAATGTCCTGAGGGCTTTAAGTGAATCTAAAGCAAAAAATGACACGCAAGGCCTAAGTACATTGCTTTACAATTGTTTAAATTTCCGTCATTATGTAAGTCGTCCACGCTCATTCTACAATATAGACATAATGAGAAGTGTCTCACAGTGCTATTATGTCCCAGCAATTCAGAATTTTCACTTTCACGAAGACGAGCCAAATGCAGCTATGTCGACAGCTTCCGGTAAGATAATATTGTTTATTACAATTTCCACTGCAAAGTGCGTTACTACCTATATAAAATAAAACTATATAAGGGTCATAAAGGAAACGCTAAATAATGTGTATAAAAATATTGATTTTTAATCATATTGCGATGGTTAAAGTATGGTAAATGTGGGTATTTTTTTAATGATAAAATTACTTATAAACATATTGACAAATCGTCTCATATTTTATAGATGTCTTATTTAGATTTGACATAATTAAATTAAATATTATTATTCATGTTTGTTTGTCATGCACTTGATAAACGTATATGTATGATACCTTACTCCAGGGTGCATATCAGGGTAGGCATAGAAGACCTGGAAACATAGTTACTGATGGAACTCAATGCCACGGTTTGTTTCGTTACTAGTATGAGGACTTGACAATAATTTATTCCCTGAATTGGGTATTGAACACAAAAGCAACGCGTTCATGGCCGCACGTGTGTCACGACGTGCTCACCTAATATTTTCTAAATACATAATATTCCAGAAAGCTTAATAATATTTTCTCTTTTATTGATCACGAAGAGATGTTAAGCTGTTGCCGTATCCAGGTGGTGTGGATTATATTTAAGCTTGTTACGTACTGTGCGGTTAGAAAATTCGGCGGCAAGTCTATAATGGGTTAAACAGTTCTGCAGAACACTCCCCATGATAAGTGCGGTAGTTCGATAAGTAGAGAACGCACAGCGAGGAGACGTCTCTATGCAAAGCCAAATTGTCAAGACTTTCACAGATCATTGGGTCCCCAATGATTCGAACGGTTGTATTACACTGTATGATAAACTTGAAACTGTAGAGGGATACAGGCTCACATACAAAAATTAGTATCTATTATGTTACGATGTCTGAAAGTACGGTATGTAATATAATATATTGCATGGAACACTTAGACTGCAAATATGGAGATTGAGGTCGCTGTGGTGCAGACGTCTGGTAATAGCGTCAGGTTTTCATTCAATTCCCACTTCAAAGAATGAATTCTTTTGAAATCCTCGTACTAGTAACGAAACGTATGGGGGGGGGGGGGGGTATTGCTTGTGTCTAAAGATTAATTTGTCAATCATATGTAAAAATAAGTGTAAATGTTTATTTTGTTTGTGAAATAGCAAATTGTGAGTCAACAAATTTTAAGATTTTCGTTTTCAAAAATGTCTGAACCTAATTCTAATCTTCAGATTCATCTAGAAAATATCTCCATATCACGCGTATATTTATTTCAGTCCACACTCGTGCTATTTTGGTCACACGTTTGGACGGTTGTACTTGAAGTAGGTAGTGTTTGTCAATGTTTTGGTGATTCGAGACGCCTACAAAATTTATCAAAGGCGTCACAGGACTAGATAAAATGAGTTTAAGTATTGAAGCAGAAACAAAAATTGATACAGAACCTTGTGTGGTTGCGTGGAGCAATAGATTGTTTGTTGGCGCTGAAAACGGTTCTATTCTCGTAAGTTATTATATTAATATAATATAAAATATTATTATTAGTGTTGTTATGGTTTTTTTAATATTTTTCATAAAACTGTTATCTACATAAAACAATTCTGTGCAATTAATTTACTCATATGATCGGAATTTAAGCGAAAAAACTTGTAGAAAACTAGTCTTTTGCAATTATTCCAATGGTTACAATTATATATAGTCTATGATGCGGTAAGGATGAGAAAATATTGAAAATAAATATTTAATTTATGTATAAATTTCTTTAAACAGAGCTTTGATGATAATCTAAAGCCTATATCGTCGTGGGAAGCCCATAGTGTGCAATTGTTCGCATTGGCGGCGAGTAATGGAAAAGTATATTCATCGTCTAACGATGGCGGGGTCAGAATATGGACCTCTGATGGTGAAAAGATTGCAGAATTGGCCGCCTCCGAGGCCGACATAGAGTCAATTACCGTATGCGACAAATATGTATACGCTGGTGATGAATTAGGAAATGTAAATATTACTTGAGTATATTTTCTCATAAAAATAAATTTAATAATTGCTATATATAAAAAGAAGTCGTAAATTATCTAATTACAGATATATGTATATAAAGATAATGCACTAAAAGCCAAGTATAATGTTTTAGAGGAAGTAAAAGATATCGCAATAAATCCCCCGTTTATGTTTACCGCTCGTGATCTCTATGTAACTGTTACAGAAGTTAAGCCTGGTATGTAGAACACAAAAATATTTAAATGTCTTTTGAAGTTTGACATAACCAACGTGTTACATTTACGAAAACAATTTAATTTACAGAGCAATCTAAAGAACGTTTCATAACGCAGCATGTTATGGAAGGCCGTGCACCGTTGAAGGTTTTCGGATCATATTTAGTGGTCACTGGCAGAGGAGGAAATAACCTTCAACTTCATGAAGCTTCGTTGGACACAAAATTTAAAAAGTTACACGAAGTCAAGGTATTTCATTCATTTGATATAAGTTCTCAATGTATTTTGGCATATAAAATTTTAATAATAATATTGCGCCTAATCTTTTTCTATTACAACTTTGGTAAAATCACTATCATTATTATTTTAAATTATTTATATATAATATACTGTAAATTTAAATGATAGTAATATAGTTTTTTTTATACAGGTGAGTGATATGATTGTAACTAGTGTGTCAGTAAGCGATAATATTGCCTGGACTGGCGGCTGGGACGGTTTTATACGACGATGGAAGATTGCAGAAAGTAAATTACATCCAGCTGGAGAGATGAATTTAGGCTCTTGTATTAATGCCTTAATCGCACCTACAGGAGGAAGTGTATTTGGAGTATTAACTGGTGGAAAAATTGTTAAAGTAAAATCATTATAAATATAATAATCTTTTTTATTTCATTGATTAACATCAAAAGCAATTAAAGAAATTTAAATAATAAATTAACATAATTATTATATTTTACATTTTTTTTGCTAAATGTGTGAGTCGTAAAGTCACCATCTCCATATTTGATATCGTACCGTCCGATTTCAACTTTTCCTTTCTTATGCACAGTCAAACTAAAATCATGTCATCTCATTATTGTTTATAGGGTACTTCCCGTGGACCTATAGTTATGAAATTTGGCAGGGAATGGGAAATTGCAGTACAAAGTAAACGGAAAAAAACTAAATAATACTCGACTCTATCAAAAGATACTAGCGTTTATATATGAATTATGCTGCATTTTGTAGATTAGTAGATTTTGTGATACTTTAATAGCTATGAAATTTGGCAAAAAAAGCAGAGAACTGAAAAATTACAACACAAGTAATGCGAAAAAATCTTAAGTGATTATTTATACATATTTCATATAAAAAATAATTAAAAATTTGTAGTTCAATGATAAGTTCAAAATGAAATGACTATGCAGGGAAACTTAAATTTGTAATTTTTATGACGGAACCCTCAGTTGGCGAGTTGATCTTCAAAGCTAGATACCAAATCAAATATACATAAAATTCAACACAAGGGAATTTTATTTACTACTAAATTTAAAACTCAAAGAAATCTATTCATCCAATTTTCAAAAATATTTTCTTCCTAGCTTGCAGAACCAAAAAGTATAAAAGACAATGTAATTTCGATGAAAAACCCCTTGTTGAATGTACTCTTAAGCTCCTGTTTGCAGTCTGACATTGTACTTCTAATAAGAGGTTCATTTCTGATATATTTTGAGGTTAGAACAAAGCAAAAAAATTATCAGTTTTTTTTGGCACACCCTAATGTACAACTCTATATATTTGACCTTCTGGGGGCTGTTAAAATTTCAGGAAGCATTTAAATTACAAATTTCTCATGATAAGGATAATTTTATAAGCAGATTTTAATAAAATACTAATATTTTAAAAACTTAGTTTTATTTGGTTGCATGCACTAATCTCAAGAACAACTGGTTTGAATAGAAAAATTGTTAGACTTTTTGTTGAGGAAAGTTGGAAGCTATATTATCTACATCGGGCACCTGCACACCTGCAGTCAGTGTTATCTTAGGCATGTATGTGTTTATTATATTTTAACTTTATCACATGGTCTTTTAAAATATAAAGTAAAATGAACATATAATGTTATATAAGTTACGTGAAAACGAAACTACAATGACAAAAAGTAATTAAAATTATTTTCATATTTAGACGATTATAAAATGCATATGTCAATACTTGACATTTATTTAAAACTGGTATGTTTAGTATGTGTAGTTTTATGCAATGTCTTGCATATGGCAGGGAAGCAGACAGAACATAATATTAAGACACTGTATTCTGCGCACACTGCCCACTGCCTGGATATCAAACCTCCAAATGTGCAATTTGCAGTAAGATATAGTGTTTCTGCTCCATAACTGCCTCATAATATGTAGGACAGGTAGTGTGATAATTGAACTGATTTAACAGTCTAAGATAGAACAGTACTAGTCTGTAAAATATAAAGAAAAATAAGAAAAAGTTACAAATAGGACAACTTATTTAATATCCAGCTTAATAAATTTCAAAATAATATATTTTTAATTTTACTGACTTTAAATAATAGCTATCTACAAAAGGTCAAGTTTCAACAAAAGTATACTTTATTTACATTAAATAATAATTTCAACATCACAAAGTTCATCTTCAGATGGTAATTTAACTGTTTTGGGATTAACATAATTAGGATCAATGGGTGGTAATCCTGCCTTTTCACGACGATGCAATTCTAAGTAAGCTTCTCTTTGAGCCCAATCTCTCATGTGTACATCAGGTGCATAGGCCCATGCGAAACCTCCAAATACGAGACATAAGGTTACAGAAAAGAAGTAAGATGCATGGTGAACATTTGTATCTTCTTCTTTGCTTTTGTAGTCAAAACCGTAGCTCACCCAATTTTTATCTTCGTTTGTGCATTCGCTAGAAGATGATGCAGCTGGAGTTGCTGTATCACTATTTTTTTTCGAAGTGGAAATATTTCGGCTAGTTTTAATAAAATTGTTCCAAACGGAGCGTTGAATTATAGGCATGTGACGGAATTTTATTAATGCAGCCATAATTATTAACAATGCCTGTTTTGCCCTCAAGAAATCCTGAATATACCACAATATCACCAAATATTTTTAATATTTTGATTTCTATCAATTTCCACTAAAGAATGGTTATGAAACCATCCACAGATTATTAAATTATTATAAAATAAAAGGCATGTATACTAAAAGCTTAAAATTATTTTTAATCTGCTTTTTATACTTCCACATATATTAGCTACTAAAAATTGGCTGGGGAAATTGGGTGTACAAATTTTTGTTAATTGGCTTCTATTAAAATTCTTATCGGCGACAAGCTCTCGTAGTACGTTGTGGAAATTTGGTAAACCTTCACAATCGTATAAGCGTACTAATTAGATGTGTAGTAGCTGGGACCAAAATATTTAAAAAATACGATCGAACAAACGTTTTTTTATCGAGCAAAAAATATTTCATCAAGACTTAAAGAAAAATAAAAAACAGGCAGACATTGTATCAAGAGCCGGGTTTAGGTAAAAATGTTGAAAATTACTCATAAAAAACGAACAACCACTATATATCAATACTAAATTTATATCCTCCCGCCTACTTATGGTAGCTCTGTAAATTTTAGATTAAAATGTACTGTTTTGGATACATTCCTATATAAATGAAATAAAAACTAAGCGTTGCTTTACAAATATTTTAGTAACGATACGATAAATTTCAATGTATTTCGACTACTGTATATTGTTACTAATAGAATAATGCTTCATTTTACATTGTATCATACATATTCTAATCTTTCTAAAAAAATGTTTTGATTTTTGTAAAATGTTGTCAATGTCACATAGACTTTGATTTTGTCATTAGTGAGTCTTGGGTTCTATAATTTTAATGGTAATTTAAACAGCTTGTTTCTTATCGACTCATTTTATTTATTTTAAAAGTAAATCAACAGTGCGTAAATATAAGTCTTGCATTTTATTCTTATTTATATATAGTTTTTACGAATAAACTATCTGAGAAAATATTAAAAATGGTTGTAAGGCAGTACGACGAAGAATTAAAGTATTTAGAAAAAATAAATCCGCATTGCTGGAGAATTAAAAAGGGCTTTCAACCAAATATGAATGTTGAAGGAATATTTTACGTTAATAATACTCTTGAAAAGCTAATGTTGGATGAATTGAGAAATTCTTGCCGGCCCGGCATGACTGGAGGGTTTTTACCGGGAGTAAAACAAATAGCGAATGTAGCAGCGTTGCCAGGAATTGTTGGCCGCTCTGTCGGACTACCTGATATTCATTCAGGATACGGATTTGCTATTGGTAAGTGTTCTTCAGTTTCTGTTTCAAACTTTCTTATAAGTGCTGCATTCGTTATCCATTGAATGTATATATGAAATTCAGACATACCTCTGTCTATCTTCTTACAAAGGCCTTCCTTCACTTGCAATAACACTATGCTCAGTCAACCAAGGTAGGTTTAAAATCAACCCACTTCTGATAATTTACTATTGACATCATGTACTTTTACCATTAATTTGTCTTGTACAATGTACCTTATTCACCAATATTAGAAAATTTGTACTTTAATAATCTTCTATTATATAAGCACAAAATGAAAAAAAAAACATCCTGTAATTTGTAATTGTAATACAATTTTATTGTTTCTTATTACAGCTTTTTATTGAAGTTTAACAGACCTTTTTCCATTATTAATTTGTAATTATTTATAGGTAATATGGCAGCATTTGATATGTCTAATCCTAAATCTATTGTATCTCCTGGAGGTGTGGGTTTTGATATCAACTGTGGAGTGCGGCTATTAAGAACAAATTTGCATGAAAAGGATGTGCAACCAATAAAGGTATATAATTGTTTAATAAATATTCTAAATAACATAATAAACAATAATGGAAGAAGTGTTTTGACATTAAGTTCCCACTGCCTACCTTGTCATATACAGTGTAAAGCATTTATAAATTTCATAAAAACATATTGTACACTACTTTTAGGAACAACTAGCCCAAAGTCTTTTTGATCATATCCCTGTTGGAGTGGGCTCCACTGGAATTATACCTATGAATGCTAGGGATATGGAAGAGGCTTTAGAAATGGGCATGGATTGGAGTTTAAGAGAAGGCTATGGATGGGCAGAAGACAAGGAACATTGTGAAGAATATGGTCGTATGCTCAATGCTGATCCTTCTAAAGTGAGTCTCAGAGCTAAGAAGAGGGGTTTACCGCAACTTGGTACTCTTGGTGCTGGTAATCATTATGCTGAAATCCAAGTAATAGATGAGATATATGATAAATTTGCTGCTGGCAAAATGGGAATAGAAAGAATTGGTCAAGTGTGTGTGATGATTCATTCAGGAAGTAGAGGTTTTGGACATCAAGTAGCAACTGATGCATTGGTCCAAATGGAGAAAGCTATGAAAAGAGATCAAATTGATGTTAATGATCGTCAGTTAGCGTGTGCCAGGATTAATTCAGTTGAAGGTCAGGATTATTTAAAGGCAATGGCTGCTGCTGCTAACTTTGCTTGGGTGAACAGAACCTCAATGACATTCCTGACTCGTCAGGCTTTTGCCAAGCAGTTCAAAATGGCCCCAGATGACTTAGACATGCATGTAATTTATGATGTTTCTCATAATATAGCTAAGATGGAGGAACATGTTATTGATGGAAAACTGAAAACTTTACTGGTTCATAGGAAGGTAATGTTGTCTTTTTTCTATTTAATACATTTAATTTTATATTATACAATTATATAAATTACAATTTCATTGATTCTTCCCCTTTGATGATCATATAATATTTTTATTCTGTAGGGTTCAACTAGAGCATTTCCTCCACATCATCCTCTTATACCAGTAGATTACCAGCTGACAGGACAGCCCATCTTGATTGGAGGTTCTATGGGTACTTGCAGCTATGTCCTAACTGGTACTCATCAAGCTATGACTGAAACATTTGGATCTACCTGCCATGGAGCTGTACGTTTTTTTTATTTCTTTTCTGTTGTATGTAATGGTCTCTACTTTGAATTTAAGAAAGCGTGTTGTGAGTGGGGGAACACCATGCATGTAACCTGCTGGTGTATGAAAAGAATTCATACTTTCAAGTGAGGATCAAACTTACAACCTTTGTGTTGAAAACTGTCTCTACTATGTTATTGTGCTATGACAACCTCTGAATATATTTATATACTTTAAATTATTTATATTTAGCACATTAGTGTTATTTTCTTTTTTTAATGTAATTTTTTTTTTTGTAGGGGCGTGCCCTCTCTCGTGCCAAATCTAGACGTAATATAGATTATAAGGAAGTATTGACTAAATTAGAAACAATGGGCATTTCTATTCGAGTTGCGTCACCAAAGCTGGTGATGGAAGAAGCTCCCGAATCTTATAAAAATGTAACTGATGTGGTTAACACTTGTCATGCTGCTGGTATAAGTAAAAAGACCGTTAAATTAAGACCTATTGCTGTAATAAAAGGTTAATATAACTTATATTTTATCCTTGCAATAGAATATCAATGAATCATCATCTGTCAATGTATTTATTTTTATCTAAGTTAATAAACTTTTATAATTTCACATAAATTGTTTAATTAAAACACAATATTTGAATATAGTTTTTTATTATATAGCGGTAACATAAATAACAATATTAATTTTAGTTAATACTGTATTTGACTAACACTTGGAGGTATTTTAATGGCTAATTTGTGAAACACTACTTTCTATATAATTTTGAATTTGTCCGCTAATATTACAAGTAGAGCTGTTCCTAAGAAGAATAAGCCAGACGGCAACACTGCTGTTGTATAATCCACTTCAACTGTAACAAGATTACACGTTTATATAATGAGCTAAGTGTATTACTATATATATATATATATATATATAGCATATTGTAATATGCGGTCGGCGGAGAAATCTTAGTGATAAAGCAGTCCATTCTGCAATTTCCGTGGCATTGCGTGTAGGTAGTTTACAGTCAGTTACCTGGTTCTAGTTGTTTTTTTTCATGATCTTCATTGGCCCAACCCAAGCACCTTTCTAAAGCTGCTTCCCATCGAACACGGCGTATTTCCCTTTCTGCAATAAAAATATATATTATTTAAACATAAATATATTAAAACACTGGACACAAATTAATAAAAGAGGGCAACTTATCATTTGAATACAGTTTTCTCGAGTTTTATAAAAGTCATTTCATATCAGAAGTTTCAATCCTACAGAAAGCTACCACCTGCTCTAAACGCACCTATGATGAGATGACGAGAAGTAGCTTCTCTGTTTGACATTTATGTGTGTTAGTTTTAGTGTCAATTATCTCGCGTTTGGCTGAACAGATTTTGATGCGATTTCTAGAAGAGTATATTTTTTAGTTATAATTAAGAGGAAGTTTTGATATTTAAACCAATTTGAAGAAAATAGGAGGGTTCTCAGTTAGACCTATATGGATGTAATATTTGTCTGTGATTATAAGTTTTTTAAGTCGGTTCTTTTTAAGTAAATGCTTCAGAGCATTAAATGTAGATGTAGTAAGCTTTGCCTAATATATATTTTTTATATTTATGTACTTTATTTGCTGAAGTTTGCGGCCGTTGGAACGCATTGGCACAAGTTTGTGTGTGTGAATGAATTATTTAATATTTTCATTATAACGACCGAGTGAACAATGCGCAAAAGTGCACAAAATCTAGTTTTAAAGCGCCCACGACTCGGAGATCGTACTGTAAAGAATGCTACCTTCGTTTGAGATGGTAGGTAAGAAGGTATCAGCAGGCGGACTGGGCGTGGTCGCAGGCCACACGCGCAACGCTCGCCCCGCCACTATCGCCGCACCCAACGCTGTACTCTCCATCATTAGCGGCCTAATCTAAAGTAAATAGTTTATATATATTTTTAAGTATACTAAAATACATAGTGTCATTACAAGAAACCGTTTTATTTGTATTTACTTTACGATATTTTTAATTGTATACTAGCCGACCTGGGCGGCGGCGTCCGCTTGAAGTAAATTTATTTTAATAAATATGAAAATTTATTAAACATATTTATGAAATTATTTTTAGTTTTAAGGGTGAATTTTAAAAAACTGGAAAACCAGTTCAATTAAATATTTTTAAAGATCTTTATTTCAAATATTATTTAAATCTGTTGTGATTTGACGATTTTCCCATACAAACTTTTAACCCCTATTTCACATCTTCAGAGTTCAAATTGTTCTCTGTGCGTGCGAAAAAACTTCATACCACAGGCACACCAAGCAGATCCGCCTGCATCTGCATTAGATGGCTATTCTGCGCCATGCCGCCGTCGGCGAGAAGGCGGCGCAGCGGCGCGCAATCGGCCGCCATAGCCGCGCCCGCCGCGCGAACCTGCTGCGCTACCGCCGCCAGCGCCGCGCGCGCCACATGCGCACGCCGCGTCGAGGCACTTATGCCGCACATCACTCTGTACATGCGACGAATAGTTTATGGATAGTGTCATTATATGCAGGCTTCAGGTGTCACTTTGTGTCATACAGAGTGTTTTTGTCATCACCACTTTAAATGGAACCACAGTTTTAATCGTACGTCATACGTACGGATTAGCATCGTGAAATGCAAAAAAAAATGCTGTTTTGTTTCTAAATTTAAACTGTTGAGATTCTTGAAATTTTTTTAGGTATGGGTTTTAAATAAATATCTTAACCTATAAGCAGCTTCTGTAAAGGAGCGCAGAAACTTCATTTATATCTCTGATTTTTAAATCAGAGTCATAAATGATTTTAAGCTATTACTATTAAAGAGAGAGAGAGAGAGAGAAGAGACGACGGTAAGAGAATAAAATAAATAAAATTATATACATGTAATGTTTTTCGCTTTTCTAATGAACTAATTAGTATTTTTGGATTTTTATTATTTATTTAATTAAACTGCGACTAATTTGCTAAAAAATATGACAAATTAATGTGACTTTTAAATAATTCATATATACAAAAAAAAATCATCACCCTCTGGCATCTTTTCTCCAATGTGGTGAATACAATCCATTGAACGCTGGTACAAAACAAATGCTACCTTCTTCTTCCTCAGAGACCTGGGATGCTAGAAACTCTGTATCGGACACATCTTCTATAATCTCAAGGTTGTCTTGCAACCATTGCAATGTATCACCTGCATTATTCATAATGTTTTATTATAATTAGAAATTGTCGTGGTGCAGTGTAAATGCGAAGGTTGTAAGTTAAATCCAACTCAAGAGAATGAAGTAATATCATTCCCTCGCTCTTGTTAGATAAAGCATGGTGATGAGTTCCTACACTTTATAACGCTGTCTCGAAAGTTTGGCAGAAAGTCGGGAACGGAGTGTCTTAAAATTACCGCTGCTGGTCCTCGTTTGGGAGAAGGGTTATAGGAATTCCACCGCTTATAACGTCTCAAAAATTGAACAGAAATTCAAGAACGCAGTGTTTTAACATGAGGTTGAGGAAGCTTATCCTGTTATGGAGGAAAATGTATTAATTTGTGTTAAAAGAATAAATGTAATAAAAAACGAGGCCGTCGTATAGCAGTGGCACAATAGTGTCGTGCGTAAACGCGACGGTTGTGGGGTCGATTCCCACTCGAGGAAGTGAAATATTTCTTTACGTTTATATTTCCATTTTTTTTCACTCTGGTGTAGAGGTAAAGCGCGGCGTTGAGTTCTGTCACTTAACACGCAAAGCCTCTAGAATTCGGCAGAAAGTGGGGAACGGAGTGTCTTAACATAGAGGTTCCCTCTGCCTACCCTGCTGTGTGCGGGATACAGCGTGAAGCTAAAAAAAAATGTAATAAATACGTTACCTGCTATAGCCACGGATCCTTCCAATGCGTATATCGGAGGAGCGTTTGGTCCAAGTTTGTACGCCACTGTTGTCAATAATCCATTCTGTGAATGCACTATAGATTCACCTAAAAATTAAGACAGATTAAGTTACTTAATTTTTTTTTAGCTACAGCGTGCGCAGTAGGCAG
Source organism: Heliconius aoede (assembly GCA_037355905.1). Taxonomy (NCBI): domain Eukaryota; kingdom Metazoa; phylum Arthropoda; class Insecta; order Lepidoptera; family Nymphalidae; genus Heliconius; species Heliconius aoede. The sequence goes on along the minus strand of JBAIZZ010000350.1, from coordinate 28,011 downwards.
AAGGAACCTGGGCACCTAGTATTAAGATACTCTGTTCCCATTAAGATACTTATGTTCCTCACTCTCTGACGAATTCTCGAGGCATTGCGTGTCGAGTGGCGGAATTCTTCATCGTGCTTTGCCTCAATGGCAGAGCGAAAAAATAAAATACTTATAGTTAATAAATATACTTAAAGTTAGTTAATAAATATAATAAAGCTAAATTAATTGCTCTCAGCATTATTTTTTCAAGGTAATGGTTTAAAAGCATTATTTACATAGAATTACTTTAATCAGCACTACAATTTTGTTAAATTATATACAATACAACAATTAAAATTAAGTACACTCAAGGGTATTATGAAATTATTTAAATTGAAATAGTGGTAACAAGACCAAGCAAGTTGAGTTTAGTCATACAAGGTGGTGCGTGGAGAACAAAGTGACTTAATATAACACAAGCTCTGCCTACTCTGCTATATGCGGGATACAGCTAGAAGCTACGAAAAACATACCTGTATTGTACAATAAAAAGCACCCAGTCCCATATGTGCATTTAACTTGACCAAAGTTCATACAATTTTGTCCAACAAGAGCTGCTTGTTGGTCACCTAAGCACTGAAATAGGAAATGACTTATTTTTAAATATTAACAAAACAATAATCTAGAAATTAATTGTAACAAATATCAAATTAGGGTCCAAGCGACTGTTAAAGTGACGGTTATGCATTTCATTCCAATATATTTAATATTTTTATTTTCTCTCTTTGGGAATGAGCAATATATCTAGTATATCTGGTAATAAGGAATCTGTATGTTCCATCCTTTAGGAATATTGTATTTTTGTTATCAGTTACGACAATAACCTCTCTTTCAAAAAATAATACAAAAAAAAAATTGTACCCCTGCCACAGGTGTGCCGAGAAGAGAACCAGTTGATATATAGCCATAGATTTCAGCAGAACTTTTTATCTTTGGTAAAATTTCTACTGGTATATCAAAGAATCGTAAAAGTCCCTTATCCCATTGTAATGTCTTCAATGACATGAGTTGTGTGCGTGAAGCATTTGTAACATCTGTGGCATGAACTCCACCACGACATCCACCTGTTAGATTCTGTAATAACAAAAATATATACACTAGTTATCTGCTTGTAGCTTAACCCACTTCAAAAATACCTGATCTAGTTTTGTGTTCTAATAACATTATCATTTTAAAAACAGTAAGGCTATGTTCAAAATGTTTAGACCCAATTAATATGATTTGAATAACAACTGAATAGTGGAGCTACATATACACTAATAGCAACATATACAAAAGATATAAAATAACAAAACATTGTATAATTGTATAATTCAAGCAAACACTGTAGACAGACTGCTCGTAATAACATATAGTGCAAGTGTAAGAAATAGCTTAAGCAAGTATCTATAAATTAAATGAACTAACCCATATTAACCATGAATCCACAGTTCCAGCCATGCATTCACCTTCATTCACAGCTTGCTCTATTGCTGGCACATTCTCAAGTAGCCATCTTAACTTCACTGAGGAGAAGTATGTAGACAATGGTAATCCACTGGTTTGTGTTACTGCATTGATACATTGTGCTCCTTTAGTTATGAGTAGATCATCAACTATTTTAGAGGTCCTCACATCTAACCACACTGGAATTTTTAAATGTGAGAAATTTTAATTCAAATAATCTATTATTAGAATGATGTTTTATTTCAATTTCATGCATAAAGTATAAAGCAGTGTGGCAGACAGGAATTAATGTCAAGATACTCCATTTTCTTATTTTCATCAATTATAATTAAGAAATATTTGTGATTCTGTAGAGTGACATACTTAATTTGTCTTATGTGATTGAACACACCAACTATACACAATAGTTTAAAAAAAATATTTTTTTTTATAATCACATAATCACAATTTATTAAACAATTAGTCAGGCTAGAGGCCAGCTGTGGCACAAGGGCACAAATTGTGAATGTAAACATGGCAAGATGTTGAGTTCTCACTTGATGAAATTTAATATTTTCATGGTGGTGAGAGCAAAGTTCAGAATTCCGCCAACACGAAATGCCTCCCAGAATTCGGCGGAAAATGGGGAAAGAAGCATCTTTACACTATGTTCCTTCTGCTTACACTGCTTTATATGGGAATAAAAGACATCCTACCTATGGCACTATAAAGTGGTTCTCCAGTTGCAGAGTTCCACACAATAGTTGTTTCTCTTTGGTTTGTAATTCCAATACCCACCACATCTTCAGGATTTATATCAAGTTTCTTTAAATTATCTATTGTGACCTAATAATATGAATAGAAAATAACCATGAATTACTTTATTACTGAATTTACTCAATATTAGAAAAATATTAGAGAGTATATCAGTGATGATGAATGTAAATAATCGTTAAAAAATTTCACACACTTCAATACATTCCAGTACGGCGCTTAAAATTTCTAAAGCATCTTGTTCAACCCATCCTTCTTGAGGACTAAATCGTCTTAAGGCTACTTGATGGTATGTGAGTACTTCCGACGTATTGGCAGCAAAAACCTATAAAGTTGAATATTTTATTCATAAAGATTAAAAAATAAAAAAAATAGGACTTGGAATAAAAACCCACCAAAAATTTAACATTTGATGTGCCTTCATCTATTGCGCCAATTAAAGGACCAAATTTACCAAATTCACGCATATTACTTTAAAATTAACTACATATCGATAAATTTTATTACGATTTAAGTATACACAGATAGTTTCATTATTTTCTATACTTATTTAAATAATGACTTAGCTGTCAAAATATATAATCAAAAATCATCTGATCCAATGTTACTATTATTAAAAATTATTTGCCTACCCACACACATATATTAAAATAAAAGATTTCTAGAAATTTTGTTTTGGCCTCGACAATATCGGGGGGAGGCAGCGTTACTGTCAATAATATTGTCGAGTGCGTATGCGTTATGCGCTTTATTCAGGACAGACGACGAAAACTGTAAATAGCGAAACATCTACTAAAATATATATACTAAAATCACGATAAAATTAAGAAAAATAGTATGTTAAAAAGCTGCTTGATAGTTAAAAAAAAACTAAAATTATCCTCTGTTAGTAAAATAAGCTTCACGTTGTATGCTGCATTAAACAGCGTAGACAGAGGGAACCTAAAGATGTTGTTTCATTAATAACCATTCTTCACCATGGTATTAAGCAGTAGTTTGTTAAAAACAATATCTTTCCTATATTCTCACTTTTCCACGGAATACTGGAGTGGCGGAAAACAACAACAGTGAGCTTTGCCTCGACACCAGAGCGAAAAAATGAAAATAATAAATATTTTATTTCCTCGAGCAGGAATCAAGCCCACAAGCTATCTCGATTACAGTCACACTTTGAGCCCTTGAGTCACGAATGATCTGTGTTCATTGTAGATCATTAATAATATTGAAATGACTAAACTCAGTTTTTTTCCTCATCCAGTCTTTGATAAAAAAAGCTATAGCTTTTTTTTGTAAGTAAGCGAAATGCAATAACTAAAGCAAAAGTCTTTCTGTCCATTTTAGATTTAACACGTCTGCACACAAAAGCTACTGAGCGATTGCGTCAGAATTTACGACCAAATATTGTTAATAATATTGTGTAGTATGCGGAGCCATATATAGAACAATATTATTTTCAATATAGTATTGACAATAATATAGTGTGTGCGCGACTAGCCTACCTGTAATGAGTAGAGTTCTTTGATTATCCAAGCGTAATAAGTAGTTGTCAATAGGTGTCAGATTTAAAAAGTTGACATTTAATACATACTATGTATTAAACGTCAACTTTGAATCTATCTATATTCCTTGATACTATGATACATATATAGTTGTTTGAGTTTATGCAGTGTATTGACTATTGTAATCGAGATCTTTTAAATATTTTATAGTATTTTACGAAATTTACGGCAGATTATTTTGCTCTATTATCGCAAAAATATCTGTTATTTATACACAGATCTCTGTCTGATATGTTATTTACAGATTTCGTTAAATAAGAATATAAGAGCTAATAAGGACTGTTATGGACAATACAATGAAGCTAACATTATATGAAAATGATAAAATTATAAATACTTTCGAAAATACTTTTGATCACCTTAACTTAGAAAAATCATTAGAAGACTTTCGAAGGGCAGTTAATGAAACACTGACTAGAATAATCGAAGATGATGGGCATGTTGGTAAGATTATAAAATAATTTAAAATAAAAATAAACTTGTGTTATTTTTTTAAAAAATGTTATTTTTTTGAAAAGACAATGGATAAATGGGACCACAAATAGCAATAAAACAAATGTCATTGGATAGGTCTTTAATAAGAACTACTTTTGTTATGACAACTTTGTTCTCACAAAGTTAAAAAAAATATTATATTATACATTTAAAATGTTATACATTTTTTATTGTGCTATTTTTATTTTATGATAATACTTTATTTCGCACACTATCATGTCCTGACGTTAGCATAGGCATGCCTATGTATGGTATGAGACAGGTCAAGAGTTAAATGTATCAGCAATATTTTTAAATGAAACTAGTAGATGATAGTAGATTAAGTCCCAGAGTAGAGATCTTGTAAGATTTAGTCCCTCATTTACTTCAGATAATCAATGTTCAACTATATATGTAGATTTAATTATTTATTTTTTATTATATTCTTATACAGATGATTACATTGATGAAGATTTAAATAGTGAAGATGATGAAGAGCAACACAATAGTCCAAAAAAAAGAAAAACTTAAATGCTTAGTTAAAAACTATATAAAGTTTTTAAATATAGTTTTTAATAATACATAATATGTTAAAAATAAAATATTTTGTAATTTGTTCCATGCTTTATTCAATAACTTTTAATTTATATTTATTTACAGTGTTTTTACTTTTATTTACATAAAATACCTTTTACTTTTATTTTACGAAAACATAATAATATCTTACTTATTGTATTGACTAAACTTTGTTAAAATATGTATTTTCTTTAACAAAAAATGGAAGCATTTCTTGAAATAAATAACTAATTTACTTATCAACCATGGTGTGGAATGTTTAAAATCACAATATAATTGCTGTGTGATGATTTAATAAAGAAAATGAATAATAAACTTGCGACAAGAAATGGAAGTATTATTTTTACTATGGTGTACCATTTTATTCTTCAAATGACAGATATCCAGGTGTATAAAGAACTAAAGTCCTTTGAAGATAACAAAATATTGTTTTAAACAATTTCACTAGGGCTATAAAATATAGAATAAACTTAGCCAATCCATGTACTTATTAATGGAATGTTTTTTTTTATTAAAAATAAACTTAAAGAAATATATAGTGTATTTGTTGTCTCCTAAACCTTTCACAATACTGTTGTATCTTATATAATTAAAATTTTCATTTTTGAGCGTAAAAATATTTCAATGTTTAATGCATTCAACAGATCTTTAACAATTCCAACTGAAGTACCTATTTGTCTATCCTTCAATTTGAGTGCTATAAACTGTGTCACTGGTACAAAAACACATCCACAGATAAAATCCACTTTGAAGGAGGCCATGCATCATTTAATTATTAAATTATGAGGAGATGATGCTTGTTTCTTCAAATGTAAATATATAATAATGTACTGATTATTTATTTTGTATGATGTAGGTACTAAAGACAGTTTGTACTATAGAAAACTATCATTTAAATATATTTAGTGAAGAGAATGAAATGCAGGGCTGCTACTTAGTTAATAGTTGTTTTATCTTCAACCGCTTCTGAGTCTGAGCAGCATATGTCGCAACCGTCAACACCACAATCACATAGCGACGTTGGTCTTATGGAATTGCGTAATTTCTGTAAAATAAAATTCTATAAGATACTATATATATATACTATAAGATTTTGAGGGCATGTTAGCTATTAATGTTGGACTATACACACTAAAAATTATAGTTTTACCTGGTTATAAATAAATGTTAAATTTAACAATTTAAGATTCGGTAATTTAGAATTTTTTTGAATATAATATAAGTAAGTAAGTGTTTTATGCTTGAGATAACATTGGTTATTTCATAGTCATTCCATAAGTGATTCATTGAAATGTACTTATCGTCGCTTCCTTTTCTTTTATAATAATGACTATATATTATTAAAAGGTGTCTCGTGTCGAGGCAAAGTGCCGCGTTGAGTTCTGCCACTCAACACGCAACGGCTCCAGAATTCGCCAGAAAGTGGGGAACGGAATATCTTATCACTAGGTTCCCTCTGCCTACACTGCTGTGAACGAGATACAGCGTGAAGCTGTTTTTTTTTATTATAATAAGACATTATCTAACAGTTTCTATTTATTCTTTTTAAAATTTTATAATTATGTCTATTTAGTTTAATTAGTTAGATAACCGTTAACGTAGTAATCGGTTGAGATTGACCCTGGAATTATCAAGTATCTATTATTATTTTTACATTAGTGAAAACTTTTCTGTTAATTGGACTTACTTCTCTTAAATTATTTCCGGGTGATCTGATGATAACAACGATTGCGTATACTGGTATACAGAGTAATGAGAGTGAGGCTATAATCCATCCTAGAACTTGGGCCCAAGTTGGATATTGATAATGTCTGTAGCTTGGTGGCGTGTAATCTACCAAACTAGCTACCCACAACGCGAGAAGTAAAGCGGGCGCAGCTATGAGCCAGCAAAATCGGAAATATAATGAAGGACATTGACCTGAATAAAAATATGAATATTACAATTACGTCATTTTAGAGGCCGTCGTCACGTATCGTAACAGCGCATGACTAAACGGGAACGAGACGGGTATGGGTTCGTTTCACAGTCGGGGAAATATTTAATGGTTTTATTTCCTCGCTTTGGTAGCTAATAAGACAAAGCGCGGCGTTGGGATCCGCCACACTGTCACGAGTAATATCTCAAAAATTTGGATGAAAGTGGGCCACGGAGTGTTTTAATTCTTAACTATGTTTTTGTAAAATTTATAATAAGTTCCACAATTATGTGTCTTAATTTTTTAAACTATGGGTAGGTATGTACCTAACCCGAATAAGTGCCAATTTTATGGCCTTCTAACGCCAGCATTTGAACAAAATGCCTGCTCATAAAAATTTAAATAAAACGGAAATACTAAACAATAGATTTTTCTATTCACAATCAGTGAATACAAAATGCGTTATAGATAATATAATGTAAGTATGTGATCAAAATAAATGTCACTTTACAATACACGTAGAGTAATACCTGTACAGCAGTAGAGTTTTTGTGTAAATACGTTTATATACGACGTACTAGGTACGTCTATATATTTCTTAGAATTTGCCTTTTAAAATATCCAAAAATGTACGACAACAAATGGCATATTTTATTACTTCATTTTTATTGATTTTATTCATTATAGTAGTACAAATTTTTGTTATACGAAAAAGTCAGTAGTTATTAATAAAGTATATATTTTACCAGTCATTTGTTTTATGTTTCGTGATAGTCTGTCTACTCCGTAAAACCACGCTATCGCAACTATTTCGAAGAATGCCAGATAAGTTATGCTAAGTGACGCTGCATAGAAATCCATAAGTTGGAATATGTAAATGCCGCTGTGTATAATATGCGGCAATCCAAAGACTAGAGAAACAGCACAGACGAGCAACACTAAGAGCTCATGATACACCAGCCGTTTGCGTATCATGTCTGGAAACCCGTCTTGGATAGAAGTAACAACTACTTCCACAATTGCAAACTGAAAATAAAAATGATATTTATTATAAATATAATCGCCTTGGCTCTTAAAATGATATCTGTTTTTAATAATATACTGTTATATTGAAATTCTCACCTGACTGTTTAAGCCGAGACAAAGGAACATAAAAAAGAATAACACAGCCCAAAGTTGCGATGCTGGCATTTTTGCAATCGCTTGGGGATATACCACAAATAGTAATCCTGGACCTAAAATCAAATAAAAAGAAAGTGGTTAAAAGTCACCCTGTATATTAATGTACCATTGCAATAAAGGCTAAAGCTCTATTATTTTAAGTAAAAAGATATTTAATACAATAACTAAGTAACACTTACTGTCGGCAATGACAACGTTTACAGGTGTGTTCTGCTCAAAGGCAATGTTCCCGATCGTAGCAAATGTGAATATTCCCACGATGAGACTAGTAACTGCATTCACTAAGGACACAGCCAATGTGTCGTGTAAGAAATTGTTATCGAAACGGTTATACGATGCAAACATTATCATTGAACCAAACGCAATTCCTATGGAGTTAAAGATTTGTGACGCAGCGTTAACCCACGGTCTTGACTGTTTTAACAGTTCCCAATCTGGTTTGAAAAAGAATCTCAGGCCCTTATCAGCACCCTCTAAAGTTAGTGATCGTCCCAGAAAAACTATAATCAAAAGAAATGGTAAAGTAGTAGTGATATATCGGACTTTGGCTGAGGATTTTATGCTTTTCCACAGGGCAAAGTAAACTAAGACCCAAGCACACACTAAACAAGCTGCTAACTCCCACCGCATGCCACCAGGATATTCAATACCATCACTCATGTTAAGGACCTTTTTCCTGAAAGTATATTAATTATTTCTATAAACGTGCATTTACCAAATATAAAGAAAACTTTACTAGGTTTGATTTTTGACAGAGACAACAATAAAAGAATGACTTACTCAAAAAATTGTTCAGTTGGCGTCTGTGAATCATTTGCTTTGTTTGGTATTGTATGATTTGGCATCCAGCACTGTTGAGTATTCCATCGATTTGAACAACTCGCCCAAGGGACTTCTGATTTAAATGATGTAAAGAAATAATATATTGCCCATGCAATGATTACCGCATAATATGTAGACATTAAAAAAGATATCACTACGCTTGCTACGCCAGCACCTGGATGGAACAATTAAGAATGAAATAAGATTAGGTATAATATTTCTTTTATTCTGTAAAAAAAAATATACGAAGCGTATACCTGTTGAAAACTGTAAAAAAACTGAATAAGCTTATGCTCTGATTTTTTGAGTCATGTTAAGTGGCGAATTTCAACGCCACGCTTTGCCTCGTTACCAGAGCGAAGAAATGATAAAGTTAAATATTTAATTCCTGCGCGTGCTGAGGTGATTTCAAGTAGTTTACCTTTAAACAGAGGACATATTTGTGAGAGTGCTCCAATAGGGCCGTGAGCGGTGTACTGTCCTATTGCTAGTTCCATGAAAAGCATTGGCACACCACATACTAGGAGTATTATAAAATAAGGCACCAAGAACGCTCCTGAAACAAATAACACTATTTTTAAGGCAAATAATTGTTTATAAATACTTGAAATAACTTGACACACAAAATAACTTGATTTCCCCTCCAATTTTATTGAATTATTAATATTGGTCCTATTGTACACATTTTTATTTCTTAAAATATGGTAAGTACCTTACTATGGTTTAATTCTCTCTACTACTTCAGTTCACCTCGGAGAGTATCTATATGTATACGTGTCACATCCAATTATCATTTTTACTCAAAGAAAGTTTTTTAACATCTATGTTTTAAGAAAATATTTTATAACAAGTTACGAGTGCTGCAGTTGGAACGTTAAGAAAATACGGTTTTTTAACGGGTAGAATAATAAGTGAATGAAAAGAAGAAATTCTTTTCCCACCGGCGTCGTTCACCCGATCTCTCCCTTGTCAACATTTTCTGGAGCTCGGCCGCCTATCAGACGGCCACATTATAATATTAAATAAGTTTTTCGCCAGTGACACCGAACGCTATATAACAAACAAAGTCTTCTTTAGTTCAATACAAAAATTTTGTATATTTTCTTTGATCTGGCCATCTTATCAATGGTTTTGACCTTCACAACAATGAGTTGACATAGAAGAATTGCCTTAATTAGCGCGGTTATTAGCGTCTACGATAAATTTATATGGTTTTTGTTGACGCGTACAATGTTTACGATAACATTCTTATATTTATTATACTTACTTTTGTTGAAATTGATAATTGTTGTATAATTATTACTTTCGGCCCATCGCGGCAACGCCCTTATTTATACGTAGGCTAAGTAGGTATACTTATTTATCTTATGATTATGCGATTTGTCATCAACATATATTTAAGGATCGACAAACCGATAAGTGTTAACCGCAATTGCTTTTCACATGGTCTAATAGTACTCGATGTAAACGCTTAAAAGCCAAAACATTGAATTATCATCATATCTCTTAGGGATCTGTACACCTTGTCAAAATGGATGGTTATTTCAGTTCTCATTTTTTAATGATTTTATAGGTCGGAACCAAATAAATGTTTATCCATGAAATGTACTTAATATTATTATTTAGGTTTACCTAAATATATGAGGGTTAACGATATTTCAATTTTTAATTATCTATATATATATATATATAATGTTTCCACTGACTGAGGTAAGACGTTTCTATGCACAGAGTAGCCGCTGTGCATGTGCATGTGCATAGAAACGTGAAATTTGGACAGATTTTTTATTTTTATAATGAATATAATGATTTTTATAATAATTTAAATTCAGATTTTTAAAATATTGAACACGTGTTTCGTGGTTTTTTAGAATTCACACCCTAAACTGAAAGTAATTTCATAAACAAATTTTAATAAATATAGTGTCCTAAAATCATTACAAGCATATAAGGTTACCAGTACACTTCAAACAATCAAACATATAACGTAGGCTCCGCGTAAAAAAATCATAAAAAATTGAATTTTTAAGCCACACGCGCAACGATTGTTTTAGTGAAATTCTATACGTCTGATTCACCGGGATTATTGTTTGCAGACCACCAGCACCCCGGAATCCGGAGAAAAACAGGGAAAACATTGTTAACAGTGAGTGTGTGCCGACGACGCCCCATTTGTCGTAAACCGTCTACGGAAGGCGGAGCTATAAAGGTACGCAATTGCTTGTTAGAATCTACATGCACTCACGTACTCGTATGTATATAGCTTTTTTCTAAATTTTAAATTACACTTAATATCCAATAGGTCAAGAATGTATAATACTTATTTTATAACATAATAATTACATTTAAATGTGCTGATTTTCATTGTAATACACACGCCAATACCAAATAGTTGTTATGCTTATCGAATAAATCATAATTCATAACAATATATCATTTGATATCTCAAAGGGTCGTGCGCATGGCGCGCGTGACGTATCACTTACAGAACACATCAGCTATAATTTACACTTCGTTGTTGATTACGTTTCTAATATTCTCTAAGTATTTTAAGATGCTTATGACATTTTCATATTCTTTTTAAATCAGATCTAGCACACAAATAAAAAAAATCAACGCATATTTCTCTTATTACTCGACTGCTCGACACAAAGGAGAGTCTATAAAAAGGAGTGTTTATCTCGTCGTGGTGACGGCCCGAGCCATTTTTTAAAAAACAGTGTCAAGTGGGCCATCGTTGAATAGGTATTTATTAATGATTTGTAGGTTCCTGTTCCATATATTTATATTTTAAGTTTTAAATTATTCAGCTTCACGCTGTATCCCGCACACAGCAGGGTAGGCAGAGTGTACCTCATGTTAAGACACTCCGCACCCCACTTTCCGCCGAATTCTGGCAGGCATTGCGTGTTGAGTGGCGGAACTAAACGCCGCGCTTTGCCTTGACACCAGAGCGTAGAAATTAAAATATAAATTTAAATTAATATTTTCTTTCCTCGAGTGGGAATTGAACACAAACCAGTCGGTTTTGCAGCACACTTTTGTGCCCCTGCGCCACGACTGGCTTCATTTTAAGTAATATAATATATAACGACTTAAGCAACTATTTCTGTAAAGTTTTTGAAATTATTTTTAAAACTTTTCATATTATAAGAATAAGTATGAACACGTATGCATACATTTGATAGGTGTATTTCTTTAGAATTCGGCAGAAAGTGGGAAACGGAGTGTCTTGATATCGAGGTTCCCTCTGCCTACCCTGCTGTGTGCGGGATACAGCGTGAAGCTGAAAAAAAAATCATCATGATAAAAATATCGATTTCAATACATTGAAAAATACAAAAAAAATATAATAAATAAATCAATAATTATATTTACTACCCGGAATCTACCTTGTGGGCGTAGCATCATAGCGGTCACGAAGTCTTTGTTGCCTGTGCGAGATAATTTAGTTAGCGGTGTTGGAGCTTCGTGACAAATTGAACTTCTGTATGTGTAAATAAATTATCGAAAATCACGATAAGTCACGATGGTGTGAAAACATGTGGGTGTGTCCCGTCAGTTAGCAGCTCGTTTAGTTAACTCTTAGTTATATTATAACTATATTGATAATAAAATCAACATTAGTAGTTATATTATTGTAATATACTATTATATAAAGAGGAAATATTTGTGTGTATTTTTGTAGGGGATTCACATGACAAAACTACTGAACCAATTTTAAAATGCTTTTACCATTAGAATGCTACATTGTCACTGAGTATCATAGGATACATTAGTTTTTAGAATCAATTAGGGATCCCTTCTAAAATTGCTAAAATGTGTAAAAAATCGGGATGTCTTTCAACGCATGCGCTGCAGAAACTGTTGAAGATGGAAAAAAATATGTTCCTTCTGGTTTACTCTATAAATGATTAAAATCGGACATTAACCATTTCCATTCAATAGATTTTACAAACTTTAAGAATTCCAATCTGAACAAATATATTTTTATCAGTTTCGTAACTGAAAGATCGCTCTCCAGAAAATCTATGTATTCTGTAGTCATCTACAAAACCCACTGGTAATGAAATGTACAGTGAAGTTTAGGTAAATGTGTAAAACAAAAAAGTAAAATCCTAAAGTGTCCTACTTCTATTATAAATGCGAAAGTAACTCTTTGTTTTTTTTTTTTTTTTTTTTTTTTTATGGGAGAGGACAAGGCAAACGAGCGTTCGGGTCACCTGATGGTAAGTGATCACCGCCGCCCACGACCCCATGCAACACCAGAGGAGCCACAGGTGCGTTGCCAGCCTTTAAGGTGGATATGAAGGGCACCGGGGCCCGGCATTACCTAATGCGAAACGCAGTAGCAAGGGCCACTACTTCACGCCGGTTTTAAATGCCGGGGGTGGTATTAAATCCGGTCGAGTCTGCCCATGCTTGTTGCCATTACTGGCGACGTGACTCTACCACACGTACTTTAGTCGCCTCTTACGACTCCGACAGTACCAGGGTGATCCTATTCTAAGCCGGGAGCACACGGCTGACGGCTGTGTGTGATGGATCACAGAGAGACAGGCAGAGATACTTTTATATTGCCATCACGCCCAAACCGTTGAACTGATTTTCTTCTTCTTTCTAAAAAAAATCATGAATGCCTTTCATTCTTTTCTTTTTTGACTTTCTGAATCCTACTTTTGATATGCCGTCTCTACCTTATGAGATACACAAAAACAATGTCTTACTAATACATTAAAACTGAAGAGTCTAAAGAGTCTGCAATAAATATGTTAACCTCTGAAGATTGACACCATTTTCATATATTTTATTTAAATTTATCGAGTTGTTGTTAATGTCCTTTCTAGAATTTGGTTCCATATCAAGATAAATATACAATGTAATCAACAAAATTAACAAAATAAATATAAAACCCTCCATTGTGGACCACATTGTGTGTATTCTTGATGTGTGCCGGTATCTTTAGCTCTATTAATTATGTCAAGGTTGTCCTTACATATTAGAACAAGTGAATGAGGTGATATTTTTGAGAAATATCTTTTGTAAAGAGGGAGGGTACCGTAGGTGGACGCCGTCGTGGCGCAGTGGCACGAGAGTGTCGCGCGTAAACACGACGGTTGTGGGTTCGATTCCCACTCGAGGAAGTGAAATATTTATGTACATTTATATTTCCATTTTCTTCACTCTGGTGTCGAGTGGTGGTGGTGGTGGTCAACTTACATTGGAAAATCCTAAATTTTTTCGACTTTTTTCTTTCATCATATAAATTATATTATAATTTACGAACAACATCAAACAACAAAACAATTCAAACTAAATGCCAATTCAGTGTAACATTTGTATACAATAAGATAATATTTTATTTTACTTTATGAAAATACCTATAATCTCAGCATTAACTAAGATAATATATTTATTTAGTTATACAATCTGTATAATTTAGTGTATTACTGTGGATTATCCTAACTAAAGTTGTTAAATGTTTATAGTTCCAATTCTAAATTCCGTAGTAATAAAAGCTTTATTAACGTTATTAAATCGTAATTAGATGCTATTTAGATAAAATGAAATTAAAACAGTTCTCACCTCCGCCACTCTTGTAACAAAGATACGGAAAGCGCCATACGTTTCCGAGACCTACTGAGTAACCAACGCAGGCCAACACAAATTGGATTTTGTTAGCCCAAAACGGTCTTCTCGGCTTTAAATGCACAGTTTCAGCGTCTTCTTCTTCTTCACCATATTCACTTTCTTGTGAAGCTGTATCCTCATCTGGTGGCCTGCCAAAAATACAAATGAAAATAAAAATTTCCGTGCAAAGAACAAAAATAGATAACAATTTTATATTTAGTAAAAGTATTTAGTTCAGTAGAACGACATCGCATATTTCTAATAAAAATATAATATTTAATTTCCTTATGCCATATTATATTGTCAGACATGGCTGGCATTCAGCGTTTTAATCACTTGAAACACAATGTTAATATTTGTAAATATAATATTTGCATCTATTTTAGTTATTACAGATTTTGTCGCAGATTATTTTGAGTACACTAGTCGTAAGTATGATTTAAAATATTTATTTTGTAGAATACTTTTACAATACTTGTAATTTATGTTTTTCACGCGTATCTTGTATGTATCATATTCGTTATTATCTTATATCTCCAAAACCGCTGAACGAATTTACATAATTAAGCTATCCTTAGATTCATTTTAACAGCCTTAGTGTTCTTAGATAGGTGACGTTAAAAAAATAATCATAGCAGCTCTGGGACGCCAAAGAACTTTTGTGGATTAACATGGACATCTTATACCGATTAAAGTGAGGTAAGCATAGCGGCTTAAAGGATTACAATAACTACGTAAGCGTGTCAGATTCAAGAGAACAGTTAACATGTCTTATATAGACATACATACTAATTGTATGATTATTCATCTTTATAAATAAGTGTTTTAATTATTACTAAGCTGTATTTTTTGTGATAAAACTGTATCATAAGCTACAGGTTGACCTGTTCAGAAGTTAAACATTTGTGCAACGTTACGATCTCTTGCAGAGACATGATATATTAAAACATACAACCAGTCGCTATGTTGTCAAACCGAATAGATCTCAGTTCCGGCCGAAACAGAAACTTTTTAATATTAAGAATTACTACAGAAAGATATTCGAAAGGCGTGCTCATTTCCAATTAATTTTACCTTGTATTCATGGTCCAGTGTTCCCATTTTCCGAGATACTAGCCATATGAAGACTTTTGTCTAAATTATTAATTTTTTTTTTTCAGCTTCACGCTATATCCCACACACAGCAGGGTAGGCAGAGGGAACCTCGGTGTTAAGACACTCCGTTCCCCGCTTTCTGCCGAATCCTGGAGGCATTGCGTGTTGTGTGGCAGAACTCAACGCCGCGCTTTGCCTCGACACCAGAGCGAAGAAAAATGGAAATATAAACGTAAAGAAATATTTCACTTCCTCGAGTGGGATTCGAACCCACAACCGTCGCGTTTGCGGGCGGCACCCTTGTGCCACTGCGCGACGACGGCCTCCTTTAGACAAAGGAGGAATGTCTCCTTTCGTCTGAATGATTTGAGTCCCTAGTTAGATAGATAGAAGAAAAATGATATTTTTTTAACTGGGGACTCAAGCAGTTCATAATCTTTAACCGTTCTTGACAAGAATGTATAGCTTAGTGGAGGTGAATGAATGGTGTCCCGGATGAACGCGGCCAGGTTACATACGTTTGAATTTCTGAAAATATTTTTCTCTCTATCGTTTGAAATAATTGTATCATGTATGTGTATCGTATTAAATAATTACTATTACAGGGCTAAAACAAAAACAAAATTGTTTTGATTATTACAAACAAATGAAATTTTAAGAATTTTTGGGCCGTTAATCTCTTTTGTGAAAACCTCTCTACACAAGATTTACTCGCACTTATTTTATAATATATTTTTATATTTGAAATTAATTAAATATAATATCGGGCCCGATCGATTTCCTCTTGAGACAATGAATTATGTAATATTTCCATTTTCTTCGCTCTGGTCTAAAGGCAAAGTACGGCGTTGCGTTCTGCTACTCAACACGCAATGCCTTCAGAATCCGATGGAAAATGGGGACCGGAGTGTCTTAACACAAGGTTCCCTCTGTCTATCCTGCTATTGCCTGTGCGGGATACAACGTGACGCTAAAAATATATATAAAATAGGGGTACAGTGTACAATTAAATGCTACGTTCGACAGTCAATTACAGTTTACCAACTGTGGTTAACTATACATACTTATAATATATATATATATATATATATATATATATATATAACCTGTAATAATTTCATGACTTAATGTGATTTATAGAGAGAATAGAATTTTACTCTTCTTCTATTCTTCTACTATTCTTATTCCTACTATACAAATCCTTTGGCTTGTGAAATTCCTTACCCATAACAAACAAACAAGCTATGACTATACAAATATTTAAAAAGAGGCTGAATGATTATTATTTAACGCTATAAATAGGTTCCAATTGTATTTTCTGTATTTATATATATATGTATGTATTTGTGTATCTATGTATGTTTGTATATATATGTATGTACTGTGAAACTGTTCCATTTTCAGACTATATATTCTCTCTTCTACCCAAAGGTTGTCTGACTCTTAGTGATAAGGCTGCCTAAATATTAATACCTGTCTATGTATTGTATCTTTCTGTTGTTTTATTTATTAAATATGGTTATATTTTACATATAAGCTTCCTCTTAAGTCACTATTTAATAAATCCAAATTGAACGTCCTATATAGCTGTATAGCTCTTGTAAATATATTTTTGACAAAACTTTACTTGCTCTACACACGATAACTTCTTGTGTTTATATTAATAACATAAACAAAATTAATAAAATAATACATTATAAAATAGTTAATATTTTAAAAACTGTATACCTATTTTTATAAATTTTATTCTATCTACAGATTATTACATAAATATGGAATATGAGGAAACGTTACATTATAATATCACTTTGCCAATGGAGACTACTAATAAAAATTATTTTAAATAGAAAAAATCGTCCTAGTGGAAATTCCAACCATGACTACCACGTACAGTCAAAAACTTATCAACTACGTCACGATAGCGTTATAAAATGATTTTAAAAATATATAGCATACGATAAATATTATAAAAACGCGTATTTCGATCACTGATTGCAGTGTATATATATATATATATATATTGATAATATTATATACTGTATGTCTGTAGTATCTTTTGAGCTAGTAAGGAACCAGTTGAGAAATATCATGTTTATAAGTGACATAAAAATGTTGTGTTTACTATCTTGTCACTGGAAAAATAAACAATAGAAGCCAATTTCAACAAAAGTATGGTAATCCTCTGCTGTCAACGTGTAAGTATGTAAACGTATTTTAAAATCATTATCAAAAAGTTTCTGATAAGACTGAGCGCACGATCAATCGTTTTCATGTTTCGAGCGAGAGACTCGTGAGCAGATAGTGGCAGTGCACCGTTATCGCGTCCAATGAAGGTCAAGCTACCTAAATTAAAAAAAAAAAAAAAAATAAGCCACCCAGGTTTTCGGATAATCTTGAAAATACTTCTGTCAATTTTATGATCTTGACACTGAAAGTATAGCTCGGCAATCCAATGTATATTAAATTATCACAGTGGTACTACATACAACGTACATATTCTTATCTAAACATAGTTATCAAAAAGTATTCTGGTTATAAATTGTTGAATTACGGTTTTTTAAGATATACAGCGCTAACTGTAAATATTATAATTATACTACGTAAATCTTAATTACTGCTCTTATATTTTCTTTGATTATCCATTTAAAAATGTTTATTAAAAACTGTATTTTAAACTAAGCTAACTAGTCATATAATTCTATTATAATTTTAAACAAATTAGCTTCAAGTTGTAATCCCGCACACAGCAGGATAGGCAGACGGAAACTAGTGTTAAGGCACTCCATTCCCCACTTTCTGCCGAATTCTGGAGGCCATGCGTTTTAAGTGGCAGAACTTAATGCCGCGCTTTGTCTCTTCACCAGAGCGAAGAAATGTAAATATAAACGTAAATAAATATTTTACACCCTTGTGTCCCACTATAATGTCATGTGGTCGTAATATCCAATTATCATTAATTCATTTTACTTTATAGTTATATGTAACCTTGTATTGTGCATTCCAATCTCATCATGCCACTCATCACCATTTTAATCTGCTGGCTGCCCTAAGTAAATACTTTTTCAAGAGTTTGTATTTCAAGGGTTTAAGCCGAAGCATACGTAGGACTTCACAAAAATCCTCCGCACGTCGTTTCGCTTTGACTGCTCTTAAATTAGAAAAGATTTTATTTATGGTTTATATTAGTCCAGTCAAAATAGCCGTAAAATAGTTGCTGCAGGAATTCCCAGAAAGTACATTTTTTTACGTTAGGGAAAGTAGACTACTGCACACATTTTAGATGTATAAAATGTGTTTTATTTAACATATTTGTTTTGAGGCCTGTCATGGCGGAGAGGCATTTTCTCCAAGTAGAAAATCTAGATAATCAGCAAAAAATACAATGTAGACAAAAAATCTTGTTATTATTCGTCTATAATTGTAAAAACCTGTTTATAGCAAAGTAAACTAACATGAAATAGTTATAATTTAATAAAAAGATACCTTTACGTTTTTCAGTCATAAAATAAACCTATAAAAAACTGCGGTCACAGTAAAGAATATAATAACTTAAATTTTGAATTCATTATCTGTTAAGAAAATGGCGGGAAATAATTGTAATAGTGATGACAATATAAGATATTTATATATTATCAGTTTACTAAAGTAAAAAAGTGTCTATAATTTGTGCTCATTTGTAGGAGCTATTAAATATTTAAGGAGTGGTAATCATGTAAAAAAAATTTCAAGGATTATTTGCTTTACTTAAATTATTTTAATGGTATATCATAAGTACAGTTCTGTAATTTGTTCTGTTCTTTGGTTATGGCGTTTCAAAACTGCAGCATATTACTAGTGATAATTCATTTTCCGAATTTAAAGCTGTTGCCAACATAACGGAAGAGGCCGTCGTGGATCGGCACAAGGGCGTGACTGTAACGCGGCGGTTGTGGGATCGTCGTGAAATTAATTATTATTTATTAATATTTTTATTTCTTCGCCAGAGCGAAGGAGGAATATAATTAGGAATAAAAAAAAACCTAATAGGTTGTTTCGTATAAGGCGCTCTTGAAACATTTAGTTTTTTTGAATTAACAGAGTTAATTATGTCTCTCTAAAATATATTAAGGATATAAATAAAATCATAGATTCATAAATGAAATATTTTCTGTCACAGTATTTTCATTGAAGATATTTCGCATTAAAAACTTTTTAGGGCAATGACATCAGTAAGCGACAGGCTCCAAATATCCAAATATTATTAACTTTCGAAATTCCGAAAATGATAGAGGACATAAATATAAGTTTCTTCAATTGTGTATACTAAACTAAATGTACGTATATATATATTTCCTGATACGTAGCACAATATAATTTTATGCTGCCATTTTATTTAAAGATGTTCTTAATTTCTTGAACTAATTGTTAAGTAATTACGTGCAAAGTATTTCTTTACCGGGACAGCTATAATTTTAATTATTTTGTGAATTGCTAAAGATACGCTTGAAACGTAATTTAAAAAAAAAAACAATAACAAATGCTAACAACTCCTCTAAACTGTAGACTGTAGTGCTTCATTTATCGAAAGATATTCATAACAATTATTTTTATCTAAGATATATTTGCCGATTAATTTTACATTTTAAAGCAAAAGCTATCTAGAACAATGATTCCCAAATTTTTTGGTCCATTTATCCAAAATTGTCCACGCCCCCCCAAATGCTACAATATAGCATATTACAAAAAAATATATTAAAAGAGGATTTATTAAAATTATAACTTTTAATTATAATTAAATAATAAAAAAATTAATAACTTGGATGAACGTTATGAGTCTTTTCAGTATACTTATTGTCTGGTTACATGCTTGTGAGAAGCAACCGCAAATCCCCACAAGCACCAATTTGTCGCCGTTTTCATTATTTTTGTGATGAGATTCATAACGGCACTGAATTCACGTTTTACTAAAATAGGAATGGAAATTACAATAAATTCTGTACATTAACCCATAGCGCAGGATATTTATTCAATTGGGATCTATTTTTGTAACCAGTATTTGTGATATCCCTGTTGAAATAATAGTCTTAAGTTAGTCATTTGTGGATTTAAGTAAATAACATTTTCGAAACTCTCGCTAAGGTTTTGCTTGAAGAGTTATTTACGTTAATATGCAAATTTGAAAGATCTCCTTCCATTCCAATATTCCTTTACAGTAAAAGTTTTCAAACAAAAGCAGAAACTACACTTTAAGTGATTTATTTTAATTGGTCACATTGTTTTCAAAAAGATATTCGTTTATATAGTTTGCCAAATTAAAGGGATGAGATAAGGGTTGAAAGTTTGTATAAAAAAACCTTTAAATCGCCATCGATTGTTAATAAAAAGTAAAGTCAGACTTGTACAAATATTTCTTTGAATATGTGTTTCGTGGTTTTTCAAAATTCACCTCCTAAACTGAAAATAATTTCATCAACATATTTAATAAATATTCGTATAGTTCAAGCGGGTAAAGCCACCCAGGTCGGCTAGTCAGTTCAGAATTAATTAAGTTGTGTCGCAAACCATTGTCTTATCGTTTTAGAAATTCGGGCACTCTACCAAAGAGAGCATCATACACCTTTAGATAATCAACGTATTTCTGTGCAAAGTAGTGTACGACATTTTCGTATAACCTTCGACATTTTCCAAGAAAATTTGAGCAAATAATCTCTCATTAAAAACATTTTCCTTCGATTTGATAAGCCCCTATAATGATGAATACAAACATTTACTAAAATTTTTAGCAACACAAAGAGGATTACAATTTTCTACTAAACTCTTGAGCCTTGATGCTACTAATGCTACTAAGGAACCGTAAGAGTCCATAGAGACCATTTTGGGAAAAGTTGCTCTAGAACAAAAAAGCCCGCGAACTTAAGCTTATAATTTTTTATGACATGTACGTCCCGTTGAGCTACAATTATGAATTCGGAAGCGTCGTTGGCCGAGTCGAGTAGCGGAGTAGCGGTTAGGTTTTTTTTTTAATATCTGTAATGAAAATCTGCTATAATGTTAATACGTATAAGTATGACCGATCCTAAGAGAACTCTTGATAAAAATAACTTATAGGTAATAGTTATAGGTTAATTTAAATGAATAGTAATTATATTGAAACTCAACCTCCTTCTACATGACTTCATTTAAAAGTAAACGCAAAATGTATTAAAATATATGTACAACAAAGTTATTACAAAATGGTAATCGTTTAAAGCAATTGAATAATGGATTCTCAAAGGATGTCACATCCGCAAAGATACTCACGTAGGAGGACGTACTAGATGAAAGAGTTCCGTAGGTGATGTGGGTACACGTCTGATAACCATTTTTCGGCCATCTGTGCATCCCATGCCGATGGAAGCGAGGGATCGTACGGAAGGTGCATAGTGGTTGGTTCCGCTGTCTGAGCCTTCTGGGTATGTCGTCACTTGATCATAAGGGCGTAAACTTCTAGCAGACGCCGCACCTGATGCGGCGTTTACGTCTCTTATTTTGTGTGTATCGGTAAAACTTTTGACTTTGCGAATTTGTCCAGAGGGCGTCACAATCGGCACCGAAGAATTAGGTTCAAGAAGTTTGGAGTGCTCTTGATTAAGGTCTTCGTAATGATCCACGTGGATCGCCATGCTCGGCAAGGCGGTTTCCGCCGAGATATTGGCTTTAGTCATTATGTTACGTCACAGGGTCATAACGTAGTGATTAATGTCGCGTTTGCCGCTGGCAACGCGCAACTGGCGTGCAAGCAATCGACCGAAAACGAGCGAGGTCGGTGGAGTAAGCCGACCGACTGGTTCGCTAATCGCGGCAATTGGTAAACAAAGTACGATTCTGTTATTGCAGAGTGGGGAGGGCAGAGGACAGGAAGAGAAGGAGGGGGAAACCAGGAGGCCGCGCATGCGCTCAGGTGATCGCGATACGTAATGTTGCGTCTGCGATTGACAGTATTTGTGACGTATGACGTATTATTTACATAATGTGGACAAGCTAAATACATGTATATTTATAGATGTAGATATATTATAATACAATTTTTTGAGTATAGATTACTTTTCGTATACCATTATATTATAAAATATATATATTTTTTGACACTTGGTTATATGCTCATACCTTTTCATTATACAACCAATCTCAGTAAGGTTGTTAAAATTAACAACCTTACTGAAGAACCAACCAACCTTACTGAAGAACTTACCAACCAAGAATGTTGATAAGATGCCTAAATAGGCATCTTATCAACATTCTAGGCGTTAATGCAGGAAAGCTTTATTACATTCTTTTGTAAAGAAGTAATGTGCATTCTTGACAATGAAGACTTACGGCCCTCTATTATCAGGTTTACAATAAAAAGTAGGTACTTACACTAAATATATTATATTTCGACACATAAAGACGATGCAAAAAATATATAAAAGTGTATGTTATTAAACAATTTCAATTTTCAATTATTAGATTTTTTATTTTTGGCATAAAGCTGACTTAGGGAGAGAGAGAGAGAGATAATTAGATGCTTAAAATTGAGAGTTGTTTAAAGTTTTTGCATTATATTTTGTTATTATCTTTTTCAAAATTTACACATCAAACATCATAGCAAGCGTTAGCGTGTTATTTACACTATTTTGCCATATAGGTACATCAGGTAAAAGTTTGAAATGTTATGAGATTGTATGTTCAATGAACTATACGTGTATATTTCATCGAAGAATATGAATGATGGCAATCATATTTCTATACAAATTGTTGCGCATACGCGCGCATTTCGTGTACCTCTTACGGCTTCGATCAGCGAAGCTAATTTTATTTATCCTACGATGAGACCGCATCTCCACAGCATTCATTATTCTTCTCTAATATTCATGTTTTGCTGCCCAACAATAGCGTCGGAAACAACACTGCATTGTGTGTCTCGTCAATATATCTAAGCCATCGTTAACACTGTTATCGGCAGCAATCCGTAATCTCTAATTTCCACATTCGTCTCGTATCTTCCATCTCGATTGACTGTATGATGTGCTTTCCAAATATACCATTTCATTCAATAATATCTTAACATTTACACTGACATTATTTACATTTACATTGCATTCCGTCCTTTCTTTATTTCTATCGAAAAACAGAACCTTTGTCTTATTCGCATTCAGTTTTAGACCATTCAATAATTGGGCTACGTTTTATTTGTTATTTTAGCTATATAATGAGAAAATGTAACAATAATTTCGAACGGTATTTGCGTATTTATTTTCATCTATTTGATCTAGCTATTATGAACTCATGGATTATTTATAAAAAAAATACGCAAGAAAGAGGTGAAGAGTGCTTACAATGGGCCAATTTAGAAATGAATTGGCCTTTTTGCTATGCAACAGAGGAACCACCAAAGAAGCTAAAAGAGGGTGTCCTAGTGCCAGTGTACTAGAAGAAGAATTACAATAAAAAAAAGAAAAGGTTCTCCAGCTCCACCAATTCCAAAAGACATAAGAAAAGATGGTGGTGAACATTGGCCATAAGTAGGTGGGTCACACCACGGTGGGTGGTTACGTTAATTTGTGCTTAAATAAGAATAATAATTGTTTTTTAAATTATCATAAAGAATAAAGAAAATTGAGTAAACAATATTTTTTTATTTATTTAGTAAACAATGCATGATGATGTAAATTTCCATATTATTTTTTACATAATACATATTTTTATTTACACTAGGATTTTTAAAAATATTTTTTCCTTTAATCTAGAGCATTAATTACATTATCTACTACGATATATGATATAACGATGTTCGGGCGTTATTTTATTGTAAGTCGGAGCGCGAATTTACTTTAAAACTCCTCTATGCTATTAATACATGTCCTGGGGGCCCTGCGCGGCTTCACTCCCTTTTTTCTTACTTAATATTATTTAAGTAAGCATATTTAAGTACTGTTATATACTTAATTAATCTTAATTTAAATCTTTTGAGGGTTCCGTACTTTTTATGGAAAAAAGGAACCCTTATAAGATCATTCCATTGTCCATCTGTCTGTCCTTTATCCCAAGAACGCTTAGAGATATCGAATTGAAATTCGAATCATATACACAGATCTACGGCTTAATAAGTTTCTTAAAAAAAATATTTCTATATTACCCTAGAAAAAAGATATGGCCGTTTAAATTACAAAAAACGCGTATTTCAACACTATAAAGGGAATCAAAATTCAAAAGGTATTTTTGGTTGACCTAGAATTGTGAAATTTGGCAGCTAGCCTCTACAGATAGCACTAGTTCAAGAAAAAAATTGAAAACTATACATTTGTGGTTAAATCTCAAAAAAATAATAGTCTTAAAAGATTAAAAGAATTGCAAAATTTGGTATTAAAGTTGCTAGTTCAGATGAAGTATCAGATGAAAAGGCTCTGGTTTAGTTAAACCTTAATTTCAGAAAAAGCTCAAGACCTCTAATTTTTGTACGGAATCCTGCGAGAACGATTCGCGCTTGCACGGTTTTTTTTAAAAATAGCGTACTGCGATAATCGCGGAGAAACTTGTTTCGGCCAACCAAATGTACATTCGGAAAAAACGGTGGTACGCTTCGAGACACCGGGGAACGAGACCTCTGGTCACGTTAGAAACAACAGCGTCAAACTTTTTGTTTTGTTAAAGCCACCTTATTAGAACGTTTGATATTCTTGGTTGTTCATATTTGACTGAGGGAGGGACAAAGTATTAATAAAAAATATATATATTATACTATTAGTGGTTATGTTGTTAATTTTATTTATAGGCTAAAATGAAAGACAAAGATTTTTATATTATATTTATTTTAATATTTGTTTACATACTAACTTCATTTAATTATTTTACAAAATTATGGTGATTTCGAATATTCATTATTTATCACAAAGTTCAGAGGAGGCGTCGAGTTAATAATAATTAGTATAAAAAGTAAAAATAGAATTATGATAATCTAATTAGGACGCCACGAGCGCGTGCGAGGGAGCGGCGCCCGCGACGGCCTCGCCCGGCGGTCCTCCGGCGGCGCGCAAAGTAACCGAGGAGAGAGGAAGAGCCGACACCGTCCGGCGCCGGCGGAGGAGCGGGGCGTGGACTAGTGCGCGGGCCTAGCGCTGGAACAGTGGGTTGGGAAAGTCGGGCGGGTGTGGAAGGGGTGCGGGAGGTGGGCGCGCGCGTCTCCACGCCACCAGCCAGCACGCCACTGCCGCCGCGACTGCCACCAGCGCCAACAGAGCTGTTAGTGCCAGCGCCACCGCCAGTCCGGCTGCTGACACGCAAACCTCGCCGCCACTGCTACCTTCCGCCGATGTACTGGATCCGTCTCTTTGTCGCGCCGCACGGGACGGGTCTCGTCGTTCCAGCGTCAGGATTTGGTTAGACTCGACAGTAACCTCCTCGCGTAGTTGGCCCGTGAGAGGACCGTCGTTATCGATAGTTTCTCGTTTACGACGTTTTCCAAACGCATCAAAACCGCGACAATTTACCTACAAATAAATATTTTTATCATATATAACATTTAAAATGTTAAGGATATATTATAAAAAATGTGGATGTACCAGAGTTGGATGTAAACAACTACATTTGTAATCAGATTAATAATTTGATTAAAAGTAGTTATTATTATTTTACTAGTCAATGTATGTCTTAATTATTATTAAAATTTTTAAATTATTAAAATTTTTAAAAATTTTCAAGTGTTATTTCACACTTAGGAAAGAAAAATATTTACTAAGAGAACGTATAAAAAATTTGTACGTAGCGTGCGTTTTGCTTATAATGATATATATATACTACTACTACTACTACTACTTACCGGTTGACACTTCCCGAAACATACGCGTATATTACATTGGAATCTTATATTGTCGCTACTTGGGAATTTAAAAGCATTGAAGGCCGCTCTCAATGCACTTCCATCTTCACTTCTTTCCCATTCTCCAAAAATCGCAGCGTCTGTGGCGCAGCCATCTTCATCAGTGACAGTATATTCATTTTCTATGTTCGTGGCCACTTCACTAGTCTTTGCGATACAGCTACGAGCAAACCCACCGTAGATGCCTGCAAGATTGTTTTCATTTACGATAAAATTTATTTCGATAAGTAACTACCTATTCTATTAAATCACATTATTTGGATTTCGTTAATAATATTCATTAACAGTCTTACATTTGAAGTATAAAATATATTTAAACAATATAAAATAAAATTTTCAGAATACTTACTTGATGGTTGAACATCGACTTGCAGGACCAGATTTTCACCTATTTCTGCGGAATTGACCTGGTCGCCAGTGCGCGAAACGATACGCATGGAGCAAGTGGGTGGTGGGCCAGTGTTGGCGATCGTACCGGCCGTTGTCAACATTGACACGTTAAACGCAAGTGTTACGTTCTGCTCCCCAGTTTTGTATATACATTTAATATGGAAAGCTTTGGCATTCGATGTCACTAGTTTCGGGTGTTTTTGCATCACAAGGACGAAGCTCGCCAGGCCCTGTAACCAAATTTGCAGTAAATAATTTATTCTTCAATCTTATTATTTATATAATACGTATTTTTGTTACACTGGCTTACACTGAAAATAGTTTTAGATAATGGGTATTTTAATTATACTTACGTTAACATGAACCAATCCGCAATCTCCAAATAATACAGTAAAGTCTATTGGATTTTCTTGATTTTCTGAAGTGTGAACAACGAGACGGCATCGTTCATCTTTGCTGTATCCTTTTACGTACAGGACTCCATTAAAGTCTTTAATCTTTAAGCTAACTTTTACTCCATTTGCAAGACAGTATACCTTAAAAATATGTTCGTAATTAGACTTGAGCGTTACCATACATATATGTGTGTATGTGCATATGTATATATATTAGGGTATATTATAGTGAAAATACTCTTCTAGACTCCAAAAAATACGTATGCTAAAAGGGCAGCTCTTAATTTTTATATTAAGAGGTGTCTCATCACGATTTCCGATTTCCCATATAAATAACAAGGAGAATTTTGTATTTTTATTTGAAATTTTGTTGCGTAAATTTATAAAAGTAGATAAGTACCTGCATCTCAGGGAGTGGAAAGTCAGTTCGATAAGTCATATTTGAAGTGGAGGTAGCGTTGCAATGTACTCTGGGGTTACCAAAGTACCCGGTAATACAAGTGCAACGTGAACGGTGAGCGACGCTTTCACACGTAGCATGTAGTCCACAAGGCTCAGCTTCGCATGCTAGAACGCATTTGCCGTTCACGCAACGCGATGTCTCCTCACATTCATTATCAGTTCGGCATCCGGCTGGAACACACATGTCTCCACGTGCTGTGAACCCGCGTTCTGAGTTACATACACAACGTCCTCTTGCGTCGACCACTCTACCCTCGTGCTCCAGACACAGCATACATTCTCCGTTTTCATCAATACCTTGCCCCTGAACACATTTCGGGATAGGTGCTGTAAAAAAAATATATATTTGATTGATAGATAGACACGTCTTTTTTTAATTGAATGACTTGTAAATGAAATAGTAGTAAAAAA